>OY979705.1:12838341-13220593 GCA_963855925.1 Inga laurina
AATGAGTGGCCATTTGCATGTGTACCGCATATGCCTTCATAGATCTCTGCCATAATCTTGTGCACCTCCCTCATGTCTACACAACGTAGCAATGTCCCATTAAAGCTTCTCTTATATAGGACGTTATTACTAATAAAAAAGCCCATGGCCAATCGCCGGATGGTCTTCTTTTCATTATGTGTCGCGTCTGGAGGGTAAGTACTATGTTCTATATATATATCCTGATATTATGGTACCAAGGTTGCTTGTCGTGCTCTCTTCCAATATTGAAGCAAAATGCTGGTGATCTTCTAGTCTCAATCTGTATTGGTTGAACTTGGACCCCACAATCAAGTTGGATCATAGCTGCTAAAGTAGCTAATGCATCAGTGAAGTGATTCTTTTCTCTAGCCATGTAATGAAAATTGATTACTTCAAAGTTTTTGATCAACTCTATCAAACACTCTTGATAAGGGATCAACTTTGGGTCTTTAGTACGCCATTCACCAGTCACTTGATAAATTATAAGAGCTGAGTCACCATAGACTTTTAGGTTTTTTATCCCAAGATCTATGGTAGCCTGGAGACCATTAATACAAGCTTCATATTCTGTCATGTTATTGGTGCAGTCAAATCCTAACTTTATAGCAATCGGAAATTGCTTTCCATCGAGGGATATGATTACTGCCCCTACACCATTGCCATGCATATTTGCTGCCCCATCAAAATACATTTCCCACCCCTTCTATTTGTTTTCCTCAATCGGATCATCTGTAGCACATATGTCTTCATCTGGGAATTTGAAATCTAGTGGCTGGCATTCATCTATGGGGTTTTCGCCTAAGTGATCTGCTATCGTACCACCCTTGACCGATTTTTGAGTGACGTATCTTATATCATATTCAGACAATGCCACTTAGAGACTCTTCTAGCTACATGCGGGCTTTCAAAGATGTACTTGAGTGGGTCTACTCTAGAAATTAACTAAGTGGTGTAGTAAAGCATGTATTTCCTCAACCTCCTTGTAGCCCAGACTAAACCACAATAAGTCCACTCGATCATCTGGTAACATGACTCACAATAATTAAAATTTTTGCTCAAGTAATAGATCGCTTATTCTCTTCGCTTAGATGCGTCATGTTGCCCTAACATGGCTCCTATGGAGTTTGGTCATATTGTCAAATACAAAATTAAAGGTCGTCCAGGTGCAGGAAGAACCAAAATTGGGGAATTTAGCAAATAATTCTTGATTCTATCAAATGCCTACTGGCAATCTTCATCCCACTTCCTTGTGCAATTCTTCTTTAAAAGCTTGAATATGGGCTCACAAGTTGTAGTCAGGTTGGCGATGAATCGTGCAAAGTAATTCAACCGCCCCAAAAAGTTCAAACTTCCTTTTCTGTTTGAGGAGGGGGCATTTCCCGTATTAATTGCTTTTACTTTTCTGGATCTACTGTAATCCCTTTTTGGCTTACAATGAAGCCCAACAATTTCCCAGATAAAGCCTCAAAGACGCTTTTGTTAGGATTTAGCCATATCATCCACGTATACTTTAAGTTCTTTGTGCATCATATCATGGAAGAGTGTCACCATAGCCCGCTGATAAGTTGCCCCATCATTCTTCAGCGCGAATGGCATGATGCGGTAACAATAAGTGCCCCATTATGTAAAAAATGTAGTTTTTTCTTTGTCCTCTTCATCCATAGGGATTTGGCTATACCCTGAGTACCCATCTATGAATGAGTACCTATAGCTACGGGTTGTATTATCAACTAGGACATCAATATGAGGCAATTAAAAATCATCTTTTGGGCTAGCTTTGTTCAGATCTTGATAATCCACACACATTTGAATTCTGCCATCCTTCTTTGGGACAGGAACAACATTTGCTATCCATTGTGAGTATTTAGCTACTTCCAGGAAACCTGCTTTTAATTGCTTTATCACCTCATCTCGAATCACTAAAGACATATCGAAAGTGAGCCTCCTCAATTTTTGCTTTTTAGCTTTGGTGTCTAGGAATAAGGGAATCTTGTGAGAGGCAATCCCTAAATCAAGGCTTGACATTTATTGATAGGACCATGCGAACACATCCATGGATTCTTTAAAGAGTTCAACTATTTTCTCTCTTTCGGGGTTATCTACTATCTTTAGTTCTCTCTTTTTTTTCCTCTGTGCCCATATTTATTACTTCAATTACATCTTCATGTGGGCACATTCTATTGTCATCAAATTCGAGGATTTTTTGTATACTTGAATGATCTCATCATCATCACACTCATAATCATGCATATCAATGGCAACAAGCGAATCATCATTCAGGGACTCAGAAACCTCTACGTTGGACAAGAGTTCCAAGGAAATCAATTTCCTGGAGGGCAAAAAATGAACAATGAATGAATAGAAGGAAAAAACAAGGAAGAATGGATATAAATATGTGAGTTTTATTCGCATATCTTTCTTCATTCATGATTCATATAAGAGCTTGCCTAAAAGCGAATACAAAACATAAAAGGACAACTTTTTTGCTAAACATGTTACTCTAAAATAATAGAATTGAAGGTGTCCTCAAACTCCCAATTTTCTAGAGCTATTCCAGAATCATCAGCTAAAATCCATGTGCAGTTCTTTTTGCCTATTGTTGAAACCATTGCAACAGTCGGCTTGTTTAGCACTTCAGAGGACATCAAGAATTTCACTACTACAGAATATACTTATAAAGACCCTAAAGGACGTCCCTTTTTGAAAAAGGGACGCCCAAAATATTGGGCGGTGGCATATGTGTAATTATAGATCAAAATTGAAAAGGTTGGCTTGTCAAAAAAAATTGAATCTCGCGCCTGAATGTGTTTTAGATGTCCCTATGTTCATTGGGGACGTGTAAAGACAGTTTTAGACGTCCTTATCTTCATTGGGGACGTCTAAAGACTATTTTAGACATCCCCAATGAACATGGGGATGTCTAAAGACTCCCAGAAAAGAGTATAAAGAAAGAAAAAAAAAGAACACACATAAGACGTCCCCAGATGGGCTGAGGACGTCTAAAGCTTCACATTAGACGTCCCCAGACCAGCTGGGGTCATCTAAAGCTTACATTAGACGTCCACAGCTGGTCTGGGGACGTCTAAAGGGTCCCTTTAGACGTCCCCAGGCCAGCTGGGGACGTCTAAAGCTAGCTCACATGACTGGTCGACATGACCGGTGCATGTTCAGTGTTAGAATTTTTTTCTGAAAGTTTCCACTTGCTTTACTTTACTCTTTCACTCTCCCATCTTCATCACTTCCGTCCCCTCTCCCCTGGGCTGCGCTGCTTCTTGTTTTTTTTCTTGTTTCTCCAAATCAAATACGACTATTTCTCCTCTCCCCTGTTTCTTCTTGGTCCTTCTTAGCCTCTATTTCATGCAGAGCGTTGCTAGTCGCCATCTTTGCTCTGCTGGGTCTGCACTATTCTCTCTCATTCTCTCCACAGTCGGCCTCCTCTTACCACCGTGGGCCATCTGCCTCTAAGGTTGCAGCAACAAGTTAGCTAAAACTAAACTTGTGAATGAACTTGTGAATGATTAGCAAAATGCATTTGATTATCTGCTGGAATTTAAGTGTGGTTTGTGCTTGAGCTTCATCTTTGCTATTTTGTTGAATTTAAGACGTACCACATCAAGTTTTAATCTTTTGGTTTTTTGCTTTGTTTTGAGAAACATGAAATTCTCATTAACTCAAAAATATCAGTCCACAACTTGAAGCTGTGCAAGTGCCTAATATTTATACAACTATGAGGGGTGTATTGAGCAATACAAAAATACTAAACATTGAACACAGAAACACAAAACGACAATAAATAACACTAATATCAATATCCTAATTACAATGCATCATAATTCACTACTACAAAAGAGGGATTTTGTAGCACCTTTTTTGTAGCACTTGTTATACTAAGTGCTACGAGTGTAATGGAGCAAACATATTGTAGCACTTAGTAATTTGAGTGCTACAGTAGGCTAATATCTATTGTAGCCCTTATCTAAAAGAGTGCTACATAATCCTTCTATAAATAACAATTTGTATACTGTAACGCTTCAATAAATAAGGGCCACAATAGGTTTAATTACTTTTTTTAAGAAAATCAAATATTTTTTAAACCAAGTCATGTATTCTTAAGAGAAATCTTGTGCAAATACGCCAGTATATTTTAAATATTTTATAAATATTTAAAATAAAATTATATGTTGTAGCACTTATTTAAGAAAGAGCTACAATATCTTTTTTTTTTAATTTAAAATTAGTTAAATTACTTTTTTTAAGAAAATCAATTATTTTTTAAACAAAGTCATATATTTCTAAGAGAAATTTTGTGCAAATATGCAAGTATATTTTTAATATTTTTTTAAATATTTAAAATAAAATTATCTGTTGTAGCATTTATTTAAGAAAGTGCTATAATATCTTTTTTTATATTTAAAATTATTTCAATTAATTTTTCTAAGAAAATCAATTATTTTTTAAAAGAAATCATGTATTTTTAATAGAAATCTTGTGTAAATACTCCATTATATTTTAAATATTTAAAATAAAATTATCTGGTGTAGCACTTATTTAAGAAAGAGCTGCAATATCTTTTTTATATTTAAAATTATTTCAATTACTTTTTTGAAGAAAATTAGTTATTTTTTAAACGAAGTCGTGTATTTTTAATAGAAATCTTGTGTAAATTACCAAATTCAGTTTCAAATTAGGAAATTGCCCTTGACAGCCCCGTTTTAGTGTTTCATGGGTGTTTTCGTAATTATGTTTTTTTGAACTTCTCCAAAAAAGTGACCAACTGTAACACCACCTATTTTTGCCTCCTGAATCCAATGGAATGATCAAATCATTCAAAATCCAATTCCTTCCCCAAGATCTAGACTTGACCAAAACTTCACCAAGAAAAAGGGAAAAATTGGAATTTTGTGTTTTAACCCTTAAAGCTTATGCCTTTTCACTTCTAATTTGTTATTAAGCCATTTAAACACATTCTAACCATGATTCAAAGAAATTTGGGCAGCATAACCCCTTAGGGTTAGGACTTTTCCAAATTTACATACTTAACAAAAATCACCAAATCCAACCATACACTTCAACAACTACAACATACTAGTATGGATTTGAATTATGTGAAGTTACCTCTTGAGTTCTTGAGCTTTCTCTCTCTAGGCATCCTCCTCTCTCTCCCCTTTAGCACAAGATATGATTTATAAACAATTGATTCCATAGAAAAGAAGAGTTTAGAGAGGATCTTATGCTATGTCACAAAAAAATGCTTAAGAAATCATTCTTACCTTAAGCTTTCTCTTCTTCCTTATCTCTAGAACTCGAGATATCCAAAGCTTTCTCTCTCTCCCTCTCTTCTTGGCCGAAAATGATGAAGGGAAAGAGGATGGAAGAGTTGTATAAAATATCTCCCATTACCCTTAATTACTTTATTTCCAACAACTTATCTTATGGTGACACTTGGCATTAGCCTTATCTCTTCCCAATTGGTGTCATTAGGCTTCAATTAACCTTGAACTAGTTTTCCTCCTCTTTTGGTTAGCCCAAAAACCGTCCTCTCTTATGCCTTCACTAACCAGATGGCTTCTTCCAATTAATCTAACTAGATACTGAAGTGTTGTACCATAATCATGATTACTATGACCATGAGGTATTATTTTAAAACAATTAGATATGTGCTCATCTTTATCAATTATAAACTAATCCCTTTACCATAGGATATTGACAATTGGCATATTTAATTCCAATTATCATTTTTCCCTCCCATTTTCTTATGCTAGGTGAAATTTTATAAGAAAAGGGAAATAAAATTGTTTCAACATTTCCATAATTTAATTAAACGAATTATGCACAAGTCCTTCCAATTTCGCAACTCTTGATTTATTCGACCAAGAATATTCCAAATATATATTCTCCTTTATTTTCCTTAATTAATTGAAATTAACTTCAATTAATTGGAAAATAATTAATCTTGTGCTAGATTGACAAAGTTTCGATTTTGCCACCACCTTTGTACTTTAATTTCCTTTCATGAATTAATTTGTCCATTTTCTCATGAATATGAATATTTCTAAAATTTCATAAGTTCCAAATTTCATGAATATTCACCATTTTATTGAATTTCTGAAATAATTGCAATATATTTGGTCAATATAAAATTTGAGGTATTACAAAATTGCAGGTTGTGTTGGGGGCAACAAATGCTGCCTTGCCTCCAAAGATTTATTAGAAGTCTATATTGGAGTTAATGCATTGTATGTGGGTGTGTTAGATAGGAATAAAGTCCCATATTGCTTGGGGGAGAGAGAACACGAGTGTATATATTACACCTTGTTAGTTTATGGCCTTTATCTTTCAGAAACCACTAGTTTAATTGTGTTTATTGCCATTGGTTTTTGTCTAACATTTGAGTGCAAGAGAGGCCTATAAAATGCATTTCCTACAAGAGGTTCAGGCATCTTGCTCTAGAAATCTCGAGCACTCTCATCCTCCTCTGAGTTCTCTCTTTGTCTTTATATTCTCTACATACTGGTTGCTATTATATTTTGTTGTTCTGCTTACTGGATATTTGCAAGAAGAAGCCATTTTATCTTAGGGAGTGCTACTACCTATTAGCCAGTGGTAGCAGAATGGCTCTTCAGGGCAACATCCATGGACATGAATGAGATTACACACTTCATTTGTAGGAATTACGCTAACAATCTTAAGAGCTATTATGGCTTCTATTCCTTTTGTTGGTATTGGACTTAACAACACTAGTACTAAAGCTAAATTGGTAACAATGCCTATGATTTCCAATCATTTTCAAGATAGAGCAGTTTCACGGGAAGAATTTCAGGAGCAGGCAAGAATATGTCTATATAGTTCTTGACTTGCACAGAGTAGCTAATGCGCTTATGTAACTTGGCCCTTCTACAGATGTTGACCAAGCTCAGAAGAATGCTTTGACCTATGCTAACAAGGTTTGTAGACACACTCTCATTACTAGTTTATCTAATGATTTGTTCAATGTATGCCATGTCTACATAGAAGCAAATGAGAAATGGGGATCACTTATCCTCAAGTATACTGTTGACGATGCTAGGAAGCAATAGTTCATGATAGGAAACTTTTACTGACAAGCCACATCATAGGGGACTATCAAATAAAACTAGAATAACTATGCACTATAGTGATGCTAACCTAGGTCTATCTCTTTGAGGAGTCAATTATTTAGTCCTTAGATAACAAAGTATTAATTAACAAATTAACCAATAAGTGTAATGAAATTAATTAACTATTCTAAACTAAGCTAAGCTACTTTTTATAGGTTTTTTTTTTTATGTTTAATGACTGAAATGGAGTAATGTGAAATGTGAATATGAACCTCCTTGATGAGTGAATTCACTGGCTTTCCTTATTCCAATTTAATTGAGTTTAATTCCTTTATTAAGTACTTAGGCTTGTGAGAACAAATCATCTCCAAACAATTCCTCTAATTAGCTAAACCCACCTAGAAACCTAGCTTGAGTTTAGTTCATTATATTCACTTTAGTTGGCACTTAATGTACATTAAATCTTGTATGAGGCATTCTCAAATCAAATTGACGATTGCTAGAAACCAAGTAGGCCAACTAAAAGTTTCAAACACATGAGTGATAGAAAAAGGCTAATAGTAGGATAACAATTCATTTTACCGCATCATTAAAGTACAAAATTTTATATAAATTTTAGTCTCGACGTGAAACAACTAAAGATACTACTCAATACAATCACATATCATAATTCCTGTACACCTCGGTTTAATAATCTATAATCATACTAAGTGAAACTAAAATTAAGGTAGAAGAAACTCCCCTAGAACAACAAAGAACTCCAGCTAGCTTCATCAAGGATCAACGAATCAGCCACTCATAACTACACAAACAGCTTCATCAAAGCTTGAAGAACACTTGGCCATGGCAGCAATAAAGAGGATAGCGTGGTGAAGATGAATGATGGAAACCGTCAGTTTTGGAATGGAGATGATGATGATCGGTAGTGGAGGTGGAGAATCCATAGGTGGTTGAAGCCAAAAGAGATGGAGGTGTGTGCATGCGTGTTAGCTTGTGAATAATGAGAAGATAAGCCCTTGAAAATATGATTCCAATAGCCTAAAAAGCTGATTTCTGGATTTTAGGACTAAACTATCATTTTTCAAAATTCAAGTACTAAACTGATAATATCTTTAGGTACTAAAATGTCCTTTCTGGAATTTGGGGACTAAACTGAAATTTCTGAAATTTGTGCTTGACCAAAATACCCTAAAATAAAATTCAAACCACTATAATACCATGTATTTGGATAATCATCAAGATAATGACTTTTTTACCCCTTTTATCAATTGATTCAAGCAATCACTTTTAATCCCAATTAATCACAATAAATGCATTTTAAGCACAATAATCATAACAAAATCCCTATATAAGATATGAAAATATATAACAAAATAGAGATTTGTCAATTCCCCTACATTTAAACTCTTGCACTCCTGAGCAAGAACTTAGAACAGAGATGAACAAGTATGCTCAAGCTTCAATAATCACATTTGTTAAAAAAAATAAAGTATCCACTTATCAAATGTCGAGGAGTATGCCACGTGTTAAAAGAACTAAAAAAATGATACATGGCATAATCAGAATGGATTCAATATGGAAACCTCGCAAGGAGAAATGTTTAATCTACACTCTCATGCAAGCTAAGGTATTCTCACTCACATCCACTTAACCATGCTCTACTATAGGCTTGTAAAGTTTCTAAACTCTCCACTTCTTTTTACAAATAGCACAGATAGATTTAAAGGACTTTGTGGGGTTATAATATTGAATAAGCCAATGATGGGAAATAGAAAAAGTTACAATGTATGTATAAAAGTTGATTAATAGAACCACTGTCACTAATCATAATAGCACATCTTTCTATATTATATGAGTGAATTGATACTACTAAGATTTATTTGAATCTCACTCTTGCCAATGACTAACCTACATCCAGGGCAAGCGGATTGAAGGATAAGCAGGTATACAAGGGCGGCTAGTGCTCCCAGCTAAGAGTCTAGAGTTTTTGTGTTGGTTATCAATTTTTGGGAAGAATATATATGATGTAAACTTGTGGTGTTGTATGTAATCCTCGGTATGGGAACTAAAACGGGAGAATATGCCTTGTATCCTTTTAATGAAGGTATATAACCCATGTGTCATGGGGGAATTTTTGTATACACTCTGATATTGATGAATGGAATAGTATTGAACAAGCCAAATAGATTGGAAACTGGAAGCGAGACCATACTAAACAAGTTTTCAAAAGTTTTTGAAAACCACTTTATTACAGGACCATATTCTGTCTTGAAGTTAGGACATTTAATAAGTTTTGAATTAACCGTTGGTCTCCAATTTAACTTAATGACACATTTTTGAACCATATTAATGACTTTCAAGGTAGGGGATTACAAGTATGCCACTTACAACGTCTATTTTTTAATGGACGTTGTTCTCAAACTTTACAATGTCACTCACATATGCATTCCCCTAGAAACATATGTTAAAAGTGCTTTTTTTAGTAGTGAAAGACTGTGGCAAATAAACAACTAGAGCATCGCCAACCAAGAACAAGGGAAGGCGAGTAACAGCCACCTACTAGGTTCACAAAAATAGGATTTCCTCAGTTTCAACAGTAAGACATCATGGGATGGATCCAAGTATGCGAGTGCTATTTTGAGTTAGAGGGAATACCCTGTAATTAGAAGGTCCAGCTAGCTAGTTGGAATCTTGATGAAATGGGCTACATATGGCATTTGGCTTTCGAAGAAGAAGAAAATGGTTAGGCGATTTCATGGAAAAAATACAAACACGCACTAAGGGTCCATTTTGGATCATAATTAAATGAGGGTAAAAGTGTATGTTTGGCCAAACCCAAGGACCTTACGTCAGATTTGGGTTCGTTTCCCCCAATTTCTTCAAAGGGCAACTTTGTCCTTTCCAAAAATAGTGCAAGAATTGCATCAAGAGTTAGAGAGTCTTCAACCTTTATCTCTCTTAAACTTGTTTGGGGTATTCTACCATCAATTCCACAATAATGCAACATAGAGTATGTGGTAATTATTCAAGAAGATGACTTGGTTGTTCAAGAAAATTTTGGGTCGCATGAATTTTCTGACCAAGAATATTCTCTTTTAATCATTGACGTTAATCAAGTCTTTCACCCAAAAGGGGGTAAATTGGGTGATATTTAAAAATTTAAAACTTAAACAAAATAAATGATCAAGACAAAGTAAGAATGATATTACCAATGAGAGTAGAAAAGATAAACATGAGAGATTTATACTGGTTTTGTCTAACTACTTGACCTACGCCCAGTCCCCAAAAGTCCTTCTAAGTGTTTCAATCACTACTACAGAACATACCTACAACTACCCTAAAGGACGTCCCTTTTTAAAAAAGGGGCGTCCAAAATATGGTCAGGTTCAAATTATAAAGATTGGCGCATCTGAAGACCTTTAAACGTCATAAAAAAAAAGAAGAAGAAAGCCTTTAGACGTCCCCAGAATAGCTGGGGACGTCTAAAATAACCTTTACACATCCCCAGAAGTTCTGGGGATGTCTAAAGGCTACCTTTAGATGTCCCCAGCTCAGCTGGGGACGTCTAAAGTTAGACGTCCCAGAAATTCTGGGGACGTCTAAAGGTATCTTTAGATGTCCCCAGCTGTGTTGGGGACGTTGAAACTCCCTCACATGCACTAGAATTGACATGACCGGTGCATGTGAGCATGTCAGACCCCTTCCTACTCCCCTGCTGCATCTATCTCTCTTCCCACTTTACTCAATCACTCCCCTGCTGCATCTATCTCTCTTCCCACTTTAGTCAATCACTCCCCTGCTACATCTCGATCTACGTCTTTATTGGGTCTCATCTCCACTTCTTTTTTTCGTTCTTTCTCCATCCCCATTCACTCCCCTGCTGCATCTCCTCCCAAAATCATCACTCCATCGCGGTCTCCTCTCCCTTTCTTGGTTTTTCTTTCTCCAAAAGCTTCACTTCCGTCACCACCTTCTTTGCTATGGGTTTGTAGAGTTTTTTCCCCATTGGATCTCCTCTCCACCGTCGGCCTCCTCTAAAGTTTCAGGTTATCATTTTCTCTCTGATTATTCTTTGCTTTTTTGCTGATATTTCTTTCATTTACACCTTTTGATTTTCTGCATTCTCTTATACTGTTATTTGACAGAATTGGTTCATTTTCGCACTTGTTTTGGTTATACAATTGTGGATTCTCTGTAACAGTGAGCTAATCCTTTGAAAATAATACAGAGATAGATTGCATTTTAGTACATTTACATATGGTTCCTAAGTGATTATCTCACAAACTGTCTGAATCAAAGTGACGGAAAGGAAAAGAAAAGAATTTGGCATATGATAATGCTTTTTAATTAGTAGAGAAAGGAAAAGAAAGGATAAAAGAATAAAGAATAAAGAGAAACTTAAAAAAAATAATCTTGTAGACGCACACATTAATTTTTTTTTTTGCCATAAGACACACACATTAATATATATTTAGTGCTAGAATTAGGCAATCTTGTTGTAACTTAGTGTACGTAGACATTAATATAAATAATCTTAGTGTAACTTAGTGCTAGAATTTGGTAGAAATTAATCTAGACATTAATATATATACTTAGTGTAGACACACACATAAATAATCATGTTGTAACTTAGTGCTAGAATTTGCTTGCTATCATTGACTCCTGGAGTGTGAATTAATTGTTCGAGTTCCACTTTAATTTGTTGTCATAAACCTATTCCATTTGTGACTTAGGATTTTTGGAACTTCATTGCTGTGATCAATCTTGGAACACTTCTGAATCAAAAAATTGTTGTGTGGAAGAAAAATATAATATTGCTGTTGAGATTTGCCATTCGCTAATTGAACTTGGGAAGAATTTTTTGATGTCACATATCTCACTCATGGTACATATCTGATTTAATAATTTGGTTGCTAAAATATAAGTGTATTATGTTTGTGCTTGGTGCTAGAAGCTAAAGTTTTGTTTCATTTAAATTAAGCTGAGATGGTTTGTTATTTTGATTTTGGGATGTCTCACTTTTAAGGGGAAATGCTATCAAAATTTTGGAAAACAAAATAGTAAATGGCATTCCTAGTGTTGACAATTATTCTTAACTTGAGTGTAAATGGGAATGACGTAGGTGGTAATAAAATGGATCATAGTTG
Source organism: Inga laurina (assembly GCA_963855925.1). Classification (NCBI taxonomy): domain Eukaryota; kingdom Viridiplantae; phylum Streptophyta; class Magnoliopsida; order Fabales; family Fabaceae; genus Inga; species Inga laurina. The sequence goes on from OY979705.1 coordinate 12,850,586, forward strand.
GATGAATGCTTTGAGAACAAGTGAAGAATATGAGAATGGGGTTGAAGAGTTTATTGAATATGCTAGAAGGAATGCTCCAGCCAGAAATGGCATGTATTTTTGTCCTTGTGTCAATTTTTTAAATGAGAGAAGACGAGATGTTGAAGTTATAAGGGATCACCTACTTTGTGATGGAATAAATCTTCGATATACAAGGTGGATATGGCATGGTAAGGAAGTAACTGATTGTCCGTCGCACAAGAAGGAAGCTGTGGATGTCATAGATGAAGATACAATGGAGAGAATGATTCATGATGTTGAGGTAGAATCCTTTGCACAGTAGCATGAATATGACAGCTCGCGGAGTGATGCAGAGACACCGTTGTACTCAGGGAGTAAATACACACGACTGACAGGAACATTACATTTGGTGAACTTAAAAGCAACTTGTGGGTGGACCGATAGTAGTTTCACATTGCTGCTTGAACTATTGTGTGATATGTTTCCAGACGATAATGTGCTTCCAAATCGTATGTATGAGGCAAAAAAAATCCTATCTATGATGGGTATGGAGTATAAAAAGCTTCACGCTTGCCCTAATGACTGTGTACTGTACAGAAATGAGTATGAAGGTCTGAGTGAGTTCCCTAAGTGTCAAACTGCACGATACAAAGTGAGGAAAAATGGTGGTTGTGGCGATGCGACAACTAAAAGGCAACCTGTAAAGGTTCTGTGGTATCTTCCAATAATACCGCGCTTTAAGCGTTTGTTTGGGACTGCAAAAAAAGCGAAGAAGTTGAGATGGCATTCGGATGATAGAATATCCAACGGAAAATATCTTCGGCACCCAGCTGACTCTTCACAGTGGAAGAAAATAGATGAAATATTCCCTGAATTTGGCAGCAAGCCGAGAAACCTTCGCTTGGGCTTTGTACAGATGGCATCAATCCGTATGGAACTCTTAATAGTACACATAGTGCGTGGCCAGTACTCCTTGTAATATACAACTTGCCTTCCTGGCTTTGTATGAAACACAAGTATGTGATGCTTTCTATGATGATTTCTGGACCAAAACAGCCAGGAAACGATATCGATGTCTACTTGGCGCCTTTGATTGAGGACTTGAAGAAGTTGTGGGTGGAAGGCATAGATGTGTTTGATGCATATAAGAATGAGTCCTTCAAGTTACGTGCAATAATTTTCACCACGATAAATGACTTCCCTGCGTACGGAAACCTCTCAGGGTACAGTGTGAAGGGGCATAAAGCATGTCTGATTTGTGAAGCAGACACTCACTTCCACCAACTTAAACATGGAAGAAAAACGGTCTACCTCGGTCACAGGAGGTTCCTCCCTAGGTTCCACCCGTATCGTAGGTTAAGAAAGCGTTTCAATGGCTTGCTGGAGCATGGAATGGCTCCAAAGGCATTAACCGGAGAGGAAGTTTACAGTCGGGTTGAACGTATCAATGTCTTACTCGGTAAGAATCAGAAGACTGCGGGTGAGAATAACATATGGAAGAAGAGATCAATTTTCTTTGATCTTCCATATTGGCGTAGTCTTGATGTGAGACAGAATATTGATGTAATGCACGTGGAGAAAAATGTTTGTGATAGCCTTGTCAGTACGGTTTTGCACATTCCAGGGAAGACCAAGGATGGGATTAATGCGAGACTAGACCTTGTTGATATGGGAATAAGAGAACGGTTACATCCACAGCTAAGAGATGATGGTAGGAGGGCATACATGGAGCCAGCAGCACACACACTATCAAAAGCGGAGAAAAGAAGATTGTGTGGGTGTTTGCATGAGATTAAGGTACTATAAGGATATTCTTCGAATGTGAGAAGGTGTGTGTCAATGGACGATTTGAAGTTAGTGGGAATGAAGTCCCATGATTATCATGTGTTGATGCAACAACTGTTACCGATAGCTATTAGAGGCATTATGAAAGATGAAGTTCGAAGCACTGTGACAAGATTGTGTGTTTTCTTTAATGCTATCTGTAACAAAGTCATTGATGTAAGAGGCAAGCTTCACCCAAGAGGGGGGTGAATTGGGTGATGTTATAAATTTTTCGTTTGAGATGGTGATATGTAAATATAGCGAATAGAGTAGAGTAGAGAAGATTTGAACACAGAGAGTTATACTGGTTCGGCCTAACAACAATGCCTACGTCCAGTCCTCAGAGATCAAGACCTACTGAGCTTTTCACAATATCTCCAAGATTCAATGGGCTCTCAGGACGCCACAAGACAACAATTGTCCTTGAATGGACTACGAGCAGAAATATTCTCTCAACAAGAAACTTCTCTCCCCCTTACGACAAGTCCTATGTGCAGAGAAACAACCTATGACTCTTCTCACTTGCTTATGTATACAAGACTTATGAGCAGCAACGTTTTCTTCCGCTTACACCACTGTAAGTCTTATGAACAACAACGTTCTCTCCTGCTTGTATCTTATAAGGCTTATGAGTGAAAGATACTACAAGGAATTCTCTCAACTGCTTCTCTCGTAAGGAATAACTACCCTCTCAAGATCCCAATACCTTGAGATTACACAAACATAGAATTTTGAGTTTGTATGAAGACTCTCTTACAGAGTAAATGAATAAACACTGAAGATCAAAAGTGTATACAGAGAAAACAGATGAATAACAGAGAATTGATATGAGCTTGTGAATTCTTGCGCTATGTTGTTGTTGTTTCTCCGTGAGTCTCTGTATATATATAGTTGCTCCATCTTTTGCCCGTTTGGACTTTCTTCAGTTGTGGAGCGGGACATTTGAAAATATTGGCAGACATGCGCATGTTGAATAATCTGAGTGTGGTCGGTGACAGCGTGTATATAATCATATTGTCTGCCGTTATTTGACTTTTCCTCATGTGGTCCACTTCCAACGTTTATATTCCTGTATTATACTTTTAAAATAATCAAAACAATGTTAAACAATGATAAAGAGTAGTGATGATATGAATAAACAATAACCAACTATATTCGGAATGAACGTTGTGATACTTAGCATTTTCGGTGGTCAAATAGGGCATCACTCGAGCATGAAAGTCTCACCTCGAGTGATCTCCTATTTTCCTTCATTTACCTCTGTTATCGGGTTGTGCTTCCATGGAAAATCAGAGAGAAAAGATCTTCACTCGCGGGTGAAGAGAGGCCTCACTCGAGCACAAAATCTCTGCTCGAGTGATCTTTGCACTTTACACTGGGAGTGTCTTCTCGGGTCATCACTCGCATTCCATTTTGACAAGAGTGAGAATTTGCACTTGCGGGTGATATGGACCCTCACTCGAGCACACTTACCTCTGCTCGAGTGAGAAGCATATTCTCAAGGAATATGCTCTCTAAACCATCACTCGCATCAGAATTCCAGAGGGATAGAATTTTCACTCGCGAGTGATTTTGGCCCTCACTCGAGCACACTTACCTCTGCTCGAGTGAGAAGCATATTCTCAAGGAATATGCTCTCTTGAACAAGCACTCGCAACTGATCTGGAGAGGGATGGACATATTACTCGCAAGCATAGACGTGTTACTCGAGCATGGATGGGTGTGCTCAAGCATACTTTGTACTTTTCTGAACTTCAAGACTCTCGGCCAAGTACTCGCAGTGCCTTGCTCGAGTGGAGAAGGAAGCATGCCTTTACTTGCTCTCGGCCAAGCACTCGCATGCCCTTGCTCGAGTGAACATAGGAAGCATACCATTACTTGCTCTCGGCCAAGCACTCGCATACCCTCACTCGCATCCGTGCTCGAGTGAGAATGACTTCTCTGCTCGAGTGCATACTTTGTGCTTCGAGTGATCCATTGATTACAAAGGGAGAATGCTTCTCGGGTACTCACTTCCTGGCTTTCTCTCACACCTGCTCGAGTACAGAAGTGATTTGTGCTCGAGTGCAGATTTCATGCTCGAGCACTCAAGTGCAATTTCACAGCAGATATCAGCAAACATTAAATATGCATTTGGTAATTTCAAAACTTTTCTTAACCTTCTAAAAACATGTTTTGCACATAATTGAATTATTGTTATCATCAAAACTTGGGATCTAACATTCTCCCCCTTTTTGATGATGACAAAACTCTTTGTGATGAAGGTTTAAAAGAAATTGAATGAAATTGAAAAGTTTTGAAATTTCTTCAAAGTTTCCAAAATGCATATCAAGTTGAAGTTCCAAATTCAAGTTTTCCTACAATGTTTCCTTTGGACACTTAACAGCCAAGATAAGTATAGTGTGAGGTATATAACTTAACAAGAATTTAATAACTTGAAACATTGAAATTTTGAAAACTTGAACCATGTCATTAATTGTAACAAACTTGAACAACACATAATACTAGAATATAACTTCAAAATAGTAAAATGACATACTTCTCAAAATCCTACCCAATACAGAAAATCTACCCAAACACCCATATACACCCTTCAGAAGCTCAGAAAACATCACACACCCTTCTCCCCCGTTTTGTCAACATCAGAAGGGGGGCTGTGGAGGTGGAACAAAGGGTACCATGGCAGTGAGAGGGTCAATAGGCGGATCAGAAGGAGATGTTGGCTGTGGTAAAGGCGACCGATCAAAGGTAACATCGACATTAGACTCTAGATCAGTGAAAAGTACATGAGTCTGTGGATGAGTTGGTGGATGAGGTGGTGAGGTATGAGTGGTCTCTGGAGGCACCCCGGAAGACGAGGAGGGAAAATGTGAGTGCAGGAAAGTCTCCATATTGGTGATCCTCTGTGACATCTCATCTTGTGTTTTGAACATTAGTTCAAAGTTAAGATTGGCCTGGTCTACCAATTTAATGACTTGTGTTTCCATCTTCTCCACAAGCTTCTCATATTCATCTACCAACTCCTTCTTCAAACTTGATACAGCTTGATTAATTACCTCAGTCAGATGATTAGACAAAGAGGCATTGAGAAAGGAAGGAGGAGGAATAGGCCCTTGTGCAGATGATTGTGCCTCATCTCCTCTGGATGGAGTGGCTTCCCTCTTTGATGTGGCTTTGGTCCGACTCACCGGAAGATTGATACCCATGTGAGTTAATTGAGTCTTACCAAACCGTGAGATAAGGACCCTTTCTTTTCCTTCCAAATACCAAATTTTGTTTTTCATCAAGATGAAGGAAACAAGTTGAGGGTAAGGAATGGTTGCAGATTTTGTTGAAGAGAATCTAAACCTTCTCATTTCATTAAAAATGATCTCCCCTACATTCCTTTGTTGTTTAGCAACCAAAGAAGCCAAGAGATAGTAATCTTTTTTAGCAAAGTGGGTAAAGTTCCTGGATTTATTGACTATGCTCCGAGAATAAATGTAATGAAGGATTCTGTGATTATCAGGCATCTCAATAGGCTTGAAAATAAGGGGGCCAATTGGGTCTTTAGGTCTTAAAATTTTAAAGGTTTCATTGGCAGAGAAAAAGGGTGGATCAGTAAGAGGTGCCACATAACCAAGTAAATCATTTATGATTTTGGCAGAGATCATAATGAATTTCCCTCTAATGGTTGTAGATACAGCTTCTTCAATCAAATCACCGGATCTAGACATGATATTATGAATTTTCATGTTGGAATAAAATGTCTTTACAACAGTGGGGGAATATGGCATATGAATGTTTAGCCAGGGAGCATAGTACTGAAGGTAAGGATACAAGTCCAAATGACAATTCTTTTTCAGATAATCCAAATCAACATATACTACTGGACAGAAATGCCTATGTTTGAATTCATCATCATATACCTTCTGTGATAAGGCCTTAAGCTCTGTCACATTGAATCCCTCGGGAGGGCTAGTGAGTTGGTCATCCACTGGTGCTTGGGAGGCAGAAGGTGCTCCTGGAGCAGAAGCACTTGGGTGCTTAACTTGATGTGAACTTGAGACACCGGCCTGAGATGCAATCTTCCCAACTATCTTGTCCAATTTGGATTTTTCTATTGCTTCTCTGAGTTGTCTCCCTAATGTATCATCAGAGGAAGAGGATGATTGGGGTTGCTCTGAATCCTTCTTCTTCCCTTTTCCTTGCACCTCTTTGGATTGAGACCGGGTGATTATAGGTTCCTTGAATGCCACACCCTTTAGTTTCTTTTAAGGAGGTTGGACTTTCTTTGAAACTCGAGGTTTTGGGTGAGGTTTCTTAGCCGGAGTCCTCTTCTTGGTCTTGGGTTTAGGAGGAGGTGAAGGTGAAGATGAAATTTTAGGAGATGGAGGTGTTGGTTCTGGGGTACCCGATTTACTGCCAGCAGACTGAGTAGGAGATGGAGAATGGGATCTTTGAGGAATAGAAGGTGTTTTGGTTCTTGCCATTGGAGAATCAAGAAAGAAAATTAAGAACGCACAAATTTCGAATGTTAAGAGAAAAATGAAATTAGGGTTTGAATGAGAAATGCAGAAGGTAAAAATCACCTTTTATGGAAGATTGAAGAGTTGTAACGGTGATTTAAAGCAGAAAGACGTGATTGAATGGTAAGAGAACGGTTGAAGGTGAAGAGTTGTGTCTTTCGAGTGAGAGAGCACTTCGAGTGAGAGAAGGAAGTGCGACGTTCTGAGCTCCCCAGTAACTGATATAAGTGACAGTGCTCGAGCATGAACCCTAGTTCTCGAGTGATGTTCATACTGTGCTCGCGAGTGTTCTATCTGTGCTCGAGTGATTTTCTGGAAAAATAAAGAAGCAATTAAAACGTACCTGGATTGTGAATTTCTTGACATATTTTTGCATCTTTGTACTCAAATCCTCCAAGATCATTTGAGTAACCATAATTTGGATAGCTTTTGCACAGAGATTCTTCTTTCTCACTCGAGCAGGCATTCCTCACCTCAAGCATGTTCATCCCATGCTCGAGTGAGAATTCCTCACTCGCGAGTGAGCTCAATTCTCACTGTGGTTTATGATGTATTCCCTTGGTGTTTTTAACTCCTCTGTTAACCTCTGTTCTAACTAAAAGAGAACAGAGTATCATGAATAGTGCTGTGCTCGAGCAGAGCTTCTTGTGCTCGAGTGACACAGCTCCTCACTCGAGCAGTACCTCCTGTGCTTCGAGTGAGACTCCTACAAAAACAAATTTTGGCCACTCCGATGCCAAAGTTAGTATGATTATCATCAAAACAAACATTTAATTAAACTTTTTAACAAGAAAACTTACAACTTATTGGGATTAACCATTCCCAATTCTCTTCGAATATAGAGAAATTGCTCTTTTGCAATCGGTTTCGTGAAAATATCCGCAAGTTGAAGATGAGTTGGTATGAATTCCACTTTGACATCTTTCTTTTGAACATGATCTCGAATGAAATGATGTCGAATGTCTATATGCTTGGTTCTTGAATGTTGTACAGGATTCTTTGCCAAGCTTATCGTGCTAGTATTATCACAATAGATTGGGATTTCTTTTAAATAAATTCCCAAACCTTGAAGTTGTTGTTTTAACCATAGCACTTGAGAACAGCAGCTTGCTACAGCTATATATTCAGCTTCAGTCGAAGATAATGAAACTGTGTTTTGCTTCTTGCTGAACCATGACACTAGAGAACCTCCGAGAAATTGACATTGTCCACTGGTACTCTTTCTGTCAGTTTTATATCCACCGTGATCTGAATCTGAATATGCCATTAGATACTCGTTCCCTCTCTTTGGATACCAAAGTCCAAGCTCTGAAGTATCTCCTAGATATTTGAAAATTCTTTTTACTGTTTCTGCATGAGATACTTTAGGATTGGATTGATACCTTGCACACATTCCTACACTGAACTGAATATCTGGCCTGCTTGCTGTAAGATAGAGTAATGAACCAATCATTCCTCTATACTTTGTGATGTTGAAGCTTGGTCCCTTTGCATCAGCATCCAGCAATGTTGTAGAACTCATTGGAGTATCAGCTCCATTAGCATTATCTAGTCCATATTTCTTCAGCAACTCTTTCAAATACTTTGTCTGAGATATAAATATGCCATTCTTCTTTTGTTTGATCTGAAGTCCAAGAAAGAAGTTCAATTCTCCCATCATGGACATTTCAAATTCTCTCTGCATAATCTTAGAGAAATCTTGACACATAGATTCGTTAGTAGCACCAAAAATAATATCATCAACATAAATTTGAACTATTAGAATATCATTTTTGTTATGTTTGATGAATAGAGTTGTATCAACTTTACCTCTGACAAAACCTTGATCAAGAAGAAATTTGCTTAGTCTTTCATACCAAGCTCTGGGTGCTTGTTTCAAACCATATAATGCTTTCTTAAGTTTGAAGACATAATCAGGTTTTGTTTCATCTTCAAAACCCGGAGGCTATTCGACGTAAACTTCCTCCATAATATAACCATTTAGAAAAGCGCTTTTTACATCCATTTGATAAAGTTTAAAACTTTTGATGCAAGTAAAAGCTAAGAGTACTCGTATTGCTTCCAATCTTGCCACTGGAGCATATGTTTCCTCATAATCAATACCTTCTTCTTGATTATAGCCTTTGGCAACCAATCTTGCTTTATTTCTTACAATGATTGCTGATTCATCAAGTTTGTTTTTGAAAACCCATTTGGTCCCTATAACCGTATGGTCTTTAGGTCGAGGAACCAAATCCCAAACTTGATTTCTTTGAAATTGATTTAGTTCTTCTTGCATAGCAATCACCCAATCATTGTCAGATAAAGCTTCTTCTATATTAGAAGGTTCAATCTCAGAAATAAAAGCAGAAAATGTTACCTCATTGAGGATTCTATTTCTGGTTTTGACACCTTCATGAATATCTCCTATAACTTGATCAATTGGATGATCTTTCATATGTCTCCAAGCTTTAGGTTGATCATGATCATCAACATCTTCTAAATTTTGAAAATCATTTGTTTCAAAATCATCCTGCTTTGAAATAGATTTGTTTTTCTTGATTGAATCCATTTCTTCTTCATCATTAAGTTTTGTCTGAGATTCATTTTCATCAAACACAACATGAATAGATTCTTCAATAGTACATGTTCTTTTATTGAAAACTCTATAAGCTTTACTTCTATTAGAATATCCTAGAAAAATACCTTCATCAGACTTTGAATCAAATTTACCTAAATTTTCTTTACCATTGTTGTGAATGAAACACTTACACCCGAAGATATGAAGATGAGCAATATTTGGCTTTCTTCCTTTGTAGAGTTCATATGGTGTCTTTCCAAGGGATTTTCGAATATATGCTCTGTTGGAAATATAGCATACAATACTCATTGTATCTGCCCAGAACACTTGTGACATTTCTTTTTCATTAAGTAAGGCTCTTGCCATTTTTGTAAGCACTCTGTTCTTCCTTTCCACTACTCCATTTTGTTGAGGTGTTCTTGGAGCTGAGAAGTTGTGATCTATCCCCTCGTTGTTGCAGTAATCTTCAAACAATTGATTATCAAATTCTCCTCCATGATCTGTTCTAATAGAAACAATAGAAACACCTTTCTCATTTTGAACCTTTTGGCAAACATAATAAATTCAGCAAAAGTTTCATCTTTTGAGCCAATGAATATGGTCCAAGCAAATCTAGTAAAATCATCTACAATTACTAACGTATATAAATTTCCTCCAAAACTTTTTACTCTTGCAGGTCCTACCAAATCCATATGAAGTAATTGTAAAGGTTTTGAAGTAGAAATTTCATATTTTGTTTTAAAAGAAGATTTAGTTTGTTTGCCTTTTTGACATGCTTCACAAATCATGTTATCTTTGAATTTTAGCTTAGGAAGGCCAACAACTAAATCTTTTCTGATCAATTTGTCAAGTTGATTCATATTGACATGAGCCAAACGCTTATGCCATAACCAACTTTCCTCTGATCGACTCAGAAAACAATTTTCAGAAGAATTTGAATTAAAATCAATTGTATAACAATTACCGTCCCTTTGAGCTCGGATTTTTGCCTTGATAGTTTCTTTGTTTAGAGGTAGATCTTTCTTACTGACTATCAAGCATTCTTTTGAGTCGAAAATCACCCAGTTATCTTTGTCAGTGCTTTGGCTCACGCTTAAGAGATTGTGGCATAATCCTTCAACATAATATACTCCGTTGATTTGAAAGCCATCTGTTCTTCCCACTTCACCAATTCCAGCAATACGACCGGATTGATTTCCTCCAAAAGTCACCTTTCCTCCTTCTTTAGGTTCAAACATGGTGAACTTATTTTTGTCACCAGTCATGTGTCTCGAACATCCACTATCGATATACCATTTGTTCGCTCGAGATGCCTTGAGACATACCTAGAATAAGATGATCAAGTTTTAGGTACCCACGCTTTCTTGGGTCCTTTGTGGTTAGTATTTGGAATATGTGTCCCTTTCGGAACCCATTTATATGTTCCAACAACCTTTCCCTTTTTGAAGTAACATGATGAAGTATAATGTCCTTTCCTATTACAAAAATTGCATGACACAAATGGATTTGATGTATGCACAGAATTCCTAAAATATTTAAGATAGTCTCTACTACTCTTCTTATTCTTATTATGCATAGCATTACATCCAATTCCAGATTTATCAAAGGAAACTTTCTGAGAATTTAAGATAACCTTGAGAGTTTCACTTCCTTTAGTAAATTTTTCAACAATCTTTGTTAAGTCTTCTATTTTCTTATCTTTCTCTTTACACATTTCATGTGATGATATGACATTACTTTCTAATTGTTTTACTTTCTTCTTATAACTAACCATTTCTTTAGCAACTTTAATGAACTCTGTATGCAATGCATTATATTCAGATAATAATTCATTATAAGAGGGTTCGGAGTCACTTACCTCAGAGTCTGATTCTTCTTCCATAGCTACCAAGCATAGATTAGCTACTTCGTCGTTGTCATTTTCTTCGTCTGACGAACTATCACCCCAAATAGATGATATATATGCTTTCTTCTTCTGCTTCTTTTTGTCTTTGTTTCTGAAGCATTCAGATTTGATGTGTCCTGGTTTTCCACATTCATAGCATACTATTTGGTGTTCTTTGTTTTCTTTCTTGCTTGGTCCACCTTGATAATTCTTGAAATTCCTTTGTCCTCTTCTGTAGAATTTCTTGAACTTTCTCACGATCATTCCCATTTCATCATCACTAGGAACATCTTCATTCTCGGAAGTTCCTTCTTCTTCGTGAATAGTTTTAAACGCAACTCCCTTTTTCTTTTTATCATCGAATTCTTCAAGTTCCTTTTTGAATTTCAATTTACCTTCATATTCAGAAAGGCTTCCAAAGAGAGCAGCTACGGATCTCATAGACTCTCCTTTGGCTTCTTCGATGGCTGTCACCTTTGCTTCCCATTCTTTCGTAAGAATATTAAGAATCTTTCTTACCTGGGAATTTTGATCAAACGACTTTCCAAGAGCAGATAATTGATTAACAAGATGAGTATACCTTAGTTCAAATTCTGATATACTCTCTCCAGATTTCATACGAAATAAATCATACTCTGTAATTAAAGTATTGATCCTATTCTCTTTGATTCCAGATGTACCTTCGTGAGCAATTTCAAGAGCATCCCACATATCTTTGGCAGTAGGTAGAGTACATATACGAAAATATTCTTTTTGACTAAGAGCACTCTGTATCATTAAAATAGCTTTACTATTTAATGTTACTAACCTTTTATCATTCTCGTCAAACTCCTCCGGAGTCTTCTTAATGGCTCTATCTTCGATTTTCTTCATTGGAACATAGTCACCATCTTGTATTACATTCCACAAGCCGTACTCAATAGCCATCACGAACACTCTGAATTTAGCTTTCCAGAACGAAAAATGTTCTCCAGCAAAACTAGGAGGTCTAGTGATTGAAGCTCCATCGGGAAGGATATTTTCACCCATTGTTGCCATTTATCGGATCCTTCTCAAGCTGTTAGGCTCTTCGGAGAAGACGAGGCTCTGATACCAAATGTAAGAGGCAAGCTTCACCCAAGAGGGGGGTGAATTGGGTGATGTTATAAATTTTTCGTTTGAGATGGTGATATGTAAATATAGCGAATAGAGTAGAGTAGAGAAGATTTGAACACAGAGAGTTATACTGGTTCGGCCTAACAACAATGCCTACGTCCAGTCCTCAGAGATCAAGACCTACTGAGCTTTTCACAATATCTCCAAGATTCAATGGGCTCTCAGGACGCCACAAGACAACAATCGTCCTTGAATATACTACGAGCAGAAATATTCTCTCAACAAGAAACTTCTCTCCCCCTTATGACAAGTCTTATGTGCAGAGAAACAACCTATGACTCTTCTCACTTGCTTATGTATACAAGACTTATGAGCAGCAACGTTTTCTTCCGCTTACACCACTGTAAGTCTTATGAACAACAACGTTCTCTCCTGCTTGTATCTTATAAGGCTTATGAGTGAAAGATACTACAAGGAATTCTCTCAACTGCTTCTCTCGTAAGGAATAACTACCCTCTCAAGATCCCAATACCTTGAGATTACACAAACATAGAATTTTGAGTTTGTATGAAGACTCTCTTACAGAGTAAATGAATAAACACTGAAGATCAAAAGTGTATACAGAGAAAACAGATGAATAACAGAGAATTGATATGAGCTTGTGAATTCTTGCGCTATGTTGTTGTTGTTTCTCCGTGAGTCTCTGTATATATATAGTTGCTCCATCTTTTGCCCGTTTGGACTTTCTCCGTGAGTCTTATGAAAATTTCCCTAGACTTTCGGGTTCGGTGTTTGGGAAGTCAAGTATGCGATTGGACTAGAGATCGGAGGATTCCCCAGTCTCAGGTGCTAGGTGGCACGTCCTGGGGATGCCAACACAAAAGGCAAAAGTAGTAAGTGTCATCATGAGGGACACTTGTCACTTTCTCATTCACCCAACATAAAAGTGATCTTGTACTTTGTCATGATGAGAGGGCACTTGTCACTCTTTTATAAAGCCAACCAAAAAGTAGTGACATCATTAGTCATCAAAACTTGCTTTATTAAAGGTACTTTAATAAAGTCACTTTATTGGTGTCTACTTGGGTTTCACTTGGGATTGCGTTATGTGTATCGGAGCCCGCATGATGACACCAGGTCGGAGTATGTGTGTGGGCCCCACATGACGCCCCATACTGATGTCTTCTTCAAAAAACGTAAGGTGCACATGTCTGCCTTGAAAATGCTAGGTGCACACCTATACCGGCATATTTCTCTCGACCAATCAGTCCCATACCTCATGACATAGCTGGGTGGCATCTCTCAACCAACACAAGGAACCCAATGACACCGTATATATGTCCTATGCACATTTGCGCAAACACTTTGTGTAACACCTTACTTCCATAACGTATTCAGATGAGTTTTACATAAAGAATTCGAATTACTAAGCGATGTTCTTTTCAAAACTCTTTTAATTCCTGATAGGATTCAAACCTGTAGTTAAGTGGGTTTTTTTTTTTGCAAATTTCAAAATCTTATGGAAGCGTATTCTAGTAGTTTGTAACTCTGTTATTACTCATCAACTCTTAATTCCTTTTATTAACATCAGAGCGATTTTCTACTCATTCTTAAGTCGTTTATATATATACATACACAAATTCCAGTCAAATTACATGAATAATGCGTTGCACTTCACTCTTCGATTCTCTTTCATACTTCCCCCTTGCATATCTTTATGTATTCTTCTCCTATACTCATCATACCTATAGGGTTGGGTGAGGGAGAGTGAGATTCAAGAGAATCTCAGTAACAAACTTTGCTAACTAGGCATACAATATTCAAGTTTAATGCATGACATGCTTACTTACATAAATTCATACTAGCATAATGACAAACTTGCATGCTCAATGCTTCACACATTATACCTATGGCCATAGCATAAGTAAAAATAGAGCTTGAATCATTCATACATGCTTCATATCATTCATCAAAGCAATTAACACATCAATGCATAAGCATAATTATCAAGTGAATGCAAGTTAGGAAAGTTATACTACCTTTTGGACTTGTGTCCTCTTCTGTACCTTTTCTTCTAACCATTGCAGTTATTTGGAAATTCTTCCATTCTTCTTGTCATCTTATGGCCCTAGGTTCATAACCATACATTAGAGCCATGATAAATGAATTTCCAATATGGCTACATGGGCTTTCAACAACTTTAAGGGCCTAATCCTAGTCCTTGTAGTTCTGAATTATTACATTTGTGCCATTAAGGCTTAAATTTGCATGACATAAAGCTGACAGACTTTTCACTATACTTTGAAAAATCATAACTGATTCTAGAAAACTCCAATTAGGTTGGTTCAAAGCTCAATGTGATCCTTATTAAGGTCACTTTAAGGGAAAAATAGTTAGCACTACCATTTAAATGCTCACATTTCCAGAATTCTCAATTATTCACTTGTGTCACAAAATTCTACCCAAAATTAATGTCCAACTTCCAACAATCATAACCTTTTGTGTACTTATCCAATTATTACAATCTACCCATCAAAATAAAGCTTGTTGGGTATGCTTTATTTTTGGAAAATTTAGTGGACATTGGAATTCATTTGGCTAGACAAAACACATCATAATCAGTCTACCACCATTATCATTCCAGAATCATTATCAAACTTTAAAAATGCATATCTCTCAATCTACTTGTCCAAATGATACATTTCATATATCAAAATAAAGATCTTTAAGTATATTTTCAAGGAAAAATATCACCATCTTGCAAATGCAGCCATAAAATTCCTAGAAACCCATCAAACCCTATCTATTCTAGAATTCATTCCATAAACAGGGCTTAACTTTGAAAAATCATAATTTTAAATTCCCTGATACAAAAATTACATTCTACCCATCAAATTAAAGCTTAGGATGTCTACTTTCATCCTATAAAATTTCATAGCATTTAGACCAGGTTTGTCCTATCAAAAACATGCCAAAAGATCACTGCCTTCCAAAAATCTAAATTTGGCAGCACTACTATTAAGTTCAAAATTTGTGATTTCTCATTTCTAAACCTTATTTAGCTCCATTTACAAAAATAAAACTCAATAAACCCTAAAAATACTCAAAGAACTAAAATTTAGGGCTGCAACATCGATTCCATAAAACTCAACCAAACCATACAATATATGGTTTAAAAGAAAGCTTTTACTCACCTCTTGCTTCTTCTAAGCTTTATTTCTTGATTACACAACAATGGACCTTCATAAATGCCTCAAAACACCTCCTCTTGAAAAACAAAAACCATAGGAATGAAGCGTAGACCAAGAGGAACAATGTTCATCAAGACACTTTTGGCTAGAAAGGTGAGTAGGACGGTTAAAATCTAGAGAGAAGTTTCTTACCTTTCTTGAATTCTTGAAAATTCCAGCTTGCCATTCTCTCTCTTCCTTCTTGTCTTGGACAAACAAAGTGATGAAGAATGAAGGTAATGATGTGTTTTAAAGTCACTTAAGTCCCTCTTAACGCTGCTGACCGAAATTCCAAAAGAGAGAGAGAGAAGTGATGATGTATCCTTAGTTAATTCCTTCTTGAAGTTTAGTTTAGTTAGCCTAACCAAATGAGTTTTTGTTGGACCAAAGACAATTATTTCCTCTTCCATGGGCCTTCTTGACCAAAAATTAAAGGGAGAGAGAAAAGGAAATACTTTACCTAAAGGTTCTTAGCTCTTTGTACACAAAGAAGCTTATTATCCATTAAATAATAGGTTGAATTTTTTTATCTTCTATTTTCTCTTCTCATAATTACTCTTGCTTTTTCAAAAGAAAATCTTGACCCTTCATTCTTGTTTCTAATTCTAACCTCAAGATCAAATGGCAATTGTCTCTTTTGCCCTTGATCATGGCAGCATTTATTTAAGGTGCCATTAGCTTTTCTTTTATTCTAATTCCTTCTCATTTTCTTCTTCTTTTTGGATCCAAGTTAGGCTTAATATCATTTTTACTTTTAGATAAAGGAATTGCACATTTTTTTTTGTTTTGGAACCAAATCCCTTACTTTATTCTTTTTCCAAATTAGTTCCTAAAAGTCATTTTGTCTCTTAAACATTCTTAGGACTATTGCAAACTGGGGCTTAATAGTCGGTTTGAGTTAATCTTAATCTCAAGCTTCTAGTCTCAAAATTTAGGGATATTACACTTTAATCCTCTTGCCTACGCATACTGGGCCCTTCACCCAGTAGGGCTGGATCACATAGTCCCCGAAAGTCTTTCTATCCCTCGACATTCTTGGGACCCTTTCCAAACTGGGCTTATTAGTCTGCCTGATATAAGCATATCCTCAAGTATCTAGGCCCAAAATTTGGGATATTACAAGTCGAGGTTCATTCAAGTGATTAGTCTTTTTGACTAAAAGTGTGCTGGGGAGTTCTTTCGAAAAGAATGATCACTTTTAACATCATTGCAATTAACATGCAAGTGATGATCAATGGAGAGCGCCATTTGTTGCTCACTTGAGTGATAGAGTAATGGATAGTGTTTTTGAAAAAAGATCACTCTTAACATCACTCTAAGTGATATGCCAGTGATAGCTAATGGAGTGTGTTATTTGAGTGATCCTCCTTGATTTTCAGAAGTTCACAAAGTATCACTATGTAGTGAAGTCCAATGACCTAGTATCACTTGAGTTCTTACTCAAGTTATCAGGACTTTGTGGCAAAAATGAGGAGTGTATCACTGCAAGTAATGGCCAGTGATAAGCAACAAGCTTCACCACTGAAGTGATCCCTTTTGAAAACTTTTGATAACTGGTTCATTGACTTCCAGTGACTACTCAATGATCATTCATCCTTTCACTGTCCAATGCCTTGTTAGTAATCCTTGGAAAAATGTGCATCACTCAAGTACTCACTCAAATGATCCCGCTAAATAGTGGATCACTATCTAGTGCCCACTCAATGATCTAGCTTTTTCAAAGAGCATCACTCGAATGCTCGCTTAAGTGGTCAGCTTAGATTTTCAAAACTAGGTCAATCATTGGCAATAAGCTTCAGGTGATGAAATTTGGTCACATCACTCAAGTGACTAGACAAACCAAGTCTTTTCCCATCACTTGGGTGATTAACCTCAATATCATTTTCAAAATGAATTCTAAGTTTTTCAATAAGCTTTTCTCTTGCAAAACCAAAACTCCTAAGATTTGTTATTATCAAAACATGAAATCTAACAATTGATGGTAGAAACATTACAAGCACATCGAGTTTGAGTCCTCTTGGGTCTACCCAAAACAATTCGAATGAAGTTGGGGATGTGACATGTGGAGTTACCTCAGCTTCTTGCAATCCAGAAATAGAGAAGAGTTTGAACCTTTGTATTAGGCTTAGGTGGGTCATCGGATTACGGTTCTAGTAGAGCTTTATGAGCACATTTGCACGCAACAGACATGAGGGATTTGATAGGAACATTGGGTGGAGTAGGTAAGTCTTAAAATCTTGATTTCCTTAGGCATGTTCAGTGTGGGTGGCGCAATGTGCCTTCAAGTTCCCCACTATAATCAACTATTTCTACATTGTTGACATCGGCTATCTCAGTTTGCTTTGTGCCAATGAGTTCTTTTTCTTTATCACCATATTTTTTTAATTGTTTGGCTGAAGGGATTTGCAAGGTAATGATTATGCACATGCTCCAAGAAAAATGGAATTGGTTGTGTCATATGGGTGAGAGTACACTTGGCTGAGTAAAGATCAGTTTGAAAAGTCAAAGGCAAAGCCAACAGCAAGCAGGAAAAGGAATGGCCTGACTTTGACTTGGTTTTGTGATAAACTCCTCCCTACTCTAAGCATGAATCTAACTTGGTTCAAAGGGAGTTTAATTAAGATTCTTATAGACTCAAGTCTAGTACAGTGCCTTATATACTTGACTATTAAGGATAATATCCAGTGGGCAGTAGCTTGGCTTCTGCGACATGTAGAAAAAGGAGCAAGTAAAGTTTGTATTGCATATGGTGGGGCCCTCAACAAGCTCAAAAGAAGAAGCCTATAGCTGGTTCCCATCTTCTCTGAGTGTCAGAGATATTTTGATGGTGCATTGGGGTTTCTAAAACTGGAAGAGTATATAGGCTTTGATGGTTTCTAGAGCCAAATAACTTGGCATTTGGGTCTCACTATTCTTACAAATATCTTCAGTATTGGAATGCTTCAAGAATTTATTCAATTTTCTCCTACACAGTGTTTGATTCTAAATTGGTTCAAGGGGAAGTTGATCAAAATGCTCTTAGGATCTGGACTAGATTTATTACTTCAATTTGTTCTATCATAACAGTGAACTATACTTATAACAGTAGTTTTCAGAAGTTTCCTAGCTCAGTTTTTTGTGTAAATCTTTGAAGTTATATTCTTATTGATTAGCATCCTTGAGGGCAAGGATGTTTTGGGAGGGGGTATTGATATGTAAAGTGTATAAAATATTAAAAGTTGGCTTAGTTAGGTAGTTAAAATGTAATGGTTAGTTCGTGATGATTAGAGATTATTAAAGAATAAACTGTTATAGATGTTTCAGGCCTATACAAGGGAGATAAGCCTTCTCATTGTTCTTCTATTCTTTATGATGAATGAATGAATAATGGAAGTTCTAGTTTCTCACTCCCATTTCCTCTTTCCTTTCTCTATTCTTCTCTATTCCTATCTCTTTCTTCTTCTTTCCCTACACTTTCTTAACAATATCCACGATTTAAAGGGATATTGATGACAGCAGAGCCATGTACAATCTTCTACAAAGACAAACAAAATGGTATATATTCATTTATTTCTTATATCAATTATGTACAGTGAATTCATCAATATGCACCACTTCACCCTCATACAATTATGCAACATGTTACATGAAGAAAAATAAAAAATTTAGAAATTCATATCACTTTCTTGTGAGTAGCTGCAAGATATTATTTTTGTGTTCTTTGGTGCTTCAACATCACGTATATTCATTTATGGTTATGTGTGCTTATTGTTTATATTTTCTATTAAGGTATTACACTTTTACATGCTCTTGCATTTCCTCTCGACTTTTTGTTAAATAAATGTCAATGGTATATTTAAGTCAGTTTATTACATTGTTCTGAAAAACTAAACTGGACCGGACCGGTCGGTTTGGACTAGAAACCGGCCAACTGGTTGTTTGACCGGTCCGATCCGATAGTTGAACGGGTTTGATTGATTCAACCTTTTAAAATTTAAAAAAATAAAATTAATTATTTTTTTTAAATCTTATTCAGAATTTCATATAAATAACCCTAAAATCTTCACTTCCTCATTAGTTTGGCCCCAGGTTAGCTTCGATTTAACTCTGATCTGACCCACTAACCCTTGGCTTAGTACCTCAGCCGGTTTAATGTCCGGTCCAAGTTTCAGAACCTTGATTTATTGATTCATCATTTTGCTTAAGAGTTTGTTTGGTTTAATGGAGGGGAAATGGGGATTTTACTATTAGCTCGTTTGGATTCAGGGAAGGAGAGAGATTTTAATTTTACCTTATTTTGGTTTGAGAGGGAAGAGGAGGAAAAATATTTTTACATGAATAACTTTGCCATTAATTTATTTAAGTAGTTTTTTTAAACTTTGTAGAATGTTTAATAAAACATAATTATAAATAACATTTAATATATAAAATTATAATTTTAGAATTAGCAAAATTACATAAATATAATTACAATACATAATTAATAATTAACATATATAATATAACTCCAATAATTATAATTATACTTATAGGATATATGGTTGTAAATATTTTAAGTATAATTATCTATAATACTTCTATTCTCTCCTATCACCTTCTTCCTAGCTCTACCCATCGCCACTTTCCCAATATTGCCGTTGCCCCAGCTAGACAAGCAAGGATCTATGCTATTTGCGGCACTTGTTCCCATTGGGTGGAGCCTCCTCTTCAAAAAAAATTGCTTGACGAAGCAATAGTTTGCAAATTAAGGGGACAACGCAAAATGAAGTTGGGCAAGGTTGGAGTGGATTGATTTAATAATTATGAAGGTGAGTGAGTTCACAATGGTATGAAGGTGAGACTGAAAAGAATTGGAAGATGACAGAGGTGTGGTCTATAGGTGATGGCTAGAGATTTTGAGTGGCCACTCACAGATGGTGCTGATGTTGGAGAAGTTGAGAGGACAATGGGATAGACGAGAATCACGAGATGCATGAAGAAGGACTAGAGTGAAGCAAGGTAGTGAAGGAATATTAGAAAATTTCATGGGTAAAATAGTCACAGCATGCCAAAATATTACCCTTCACCTCTAAATCCCCCGAGTTGGAGGGGAACAATTTTGAGGGGAGGAAGAGGAAAATCTTTTTTTAAAAAAATTGCCTCCCCTCCTAAATTTTTTGTGTTGCCAATTAAAAGGAAGGGAGCAAAATTCTTCCCCTACCCTACCAAATAGACCCTAAGGCTATGGAAGAGATTGAGGTTTATGGTTTAATTTATTGCAAATACAATTTCTTCCCTCCTTGTGTATTTGATCATCCTATTTCAGCACAATTTAATTCATAAATGTGGATAATCTATAAATATAAAATAGACACATCAATTAGTTTACAATGATTATTTATGTTTAGACAGACAATATTTGGCTAAACCTTGTTGTTCTACTATTATTGAAATTTGATTATGAATTAATTTACGTTAGTATCAGAATTTATAATCAATTGTATTTTAGAATCAACTTTTTTTTGGCTCTGTCAACAAAAAAAAGCTAGAAATGTTTTAAAAATTTATCACTCCTGCCCACTTGCAACGAGCGATTCAATTAAATGTGATAGAGAATCGGTTATATGCCAATATATGAGTTGGTCAAGCGGTATAAGGTCCTGCTAGATTCCTTGGGGTCTCAAGTTTGAATCCTAGAGCAATCGCTTGTGTTGGAAGAGGCAGCTACAAATCTCGAACCAGATATCAAATGAAAAATTGTTATTCTAATTATCCTGTTGCTTCGCCTTTTGTTGTCATGAACCTGAGTGATGATATTCTTCACGAACTGGATTGTGATCTGAACACTGTTGTTGCCCGTTGGGTCTAGACCGTCATCCTTATCACAATTCAGATGCATATATATTTACAACTCATCAGATTCAAACACAGCATTTTGCTAGCACTATATATATATATATATTAATTATATAGAGAGATTTATACACACACACTGGCGAAAGTGGTGATTCAAATATGCAGTAACATAGAAAGGATGAGAGTGGTAAGCTTGTTGTGCAGCCACTACTACAAAAAAATAAGGTTGTGGCGCTTATATTTGAATTAGTTGTGGTACTTAGTAGGTGCCACATATCAAGACGCCACTAAAAAAAGCTGTGGCGCTTGGAAGCGCCACAACATATATATTTTTTAAAAAAAAAAACACTTCCTATGGCGCTTCCTGAAGAAAGTGCCACAGGAAGTCAATAATTATTTTTTAAAAAAAATACTTAGGGTGGCGCTTGCTTGAACAAGTGCCACAGGAAGACTTCCTATGGCACTTGTTCAAGCAAGCGCCACCCTAGGTATTTTTTTTTAAAAATTATTTTCGTGTTTTTCTTTTAGAACCCTATAATTATTTTTTTATCAAAAGAACCCCATAATTATAGTTGTTAACACACTTTAAAGGCATATTTATATCCACAACAAAATTAAAAAAATTACCAAATAAGTAATTAACAAAATCACTACTAAGTAAAATATAAGTGTTAAAATAAATAATTATTTTACTCATGCAAATCATCAATATTAATAATTACAACAACAACTAAAAATTATAACTACTAAATAAATATAACTAATATATAATAACATTTAATTTTATCTCATTTATTTTTTAGCATATAAAAATGAGAATAATTTTTTCAGGAATAAAATGAGGAAATAAATTTCAGAAGCATTCTTCATCAAGGAAAATTAAAACAATTAAAAGTAGGAAACTTGAAAGTAAATATGAACATTCTTTACCAACGCAGCAATTGATAAAACAATATGAACACCATTCCCTCTGTCATAAAAAACCAAAGATTTCTTCTCCTGTAGAAACATGTGCAACATAATAGTAAAAAACTATTATTCAAAATAAACTGGTAAGCTATATATGTGATATAATGCAGCTAAGATAGCAATTAGACCAAATAAACTTACTACTTCGTGGCTAATGCTAAGTTGTACGACGCAGATCTAAAATTTGAAGCTTAATATAAAAATAATGGAAGAAGAAACAAGTGAAAAGAGAGAGAGTGTGCGTGTGTGAAGGAAGGAAGTGTCACCATCTTCATAAGATCCAGGGAAGGGAAAGCGATTGAAGATCTATTATTTATAGGTGTAAAAATTTGGCAGACAACAAATTTTTCAAAAGAAAATCCTCACAAAGGTGATGAGTGACAAACGAATAAGGAGGAAGTAGCGATCGAAGTAGAGACGTTGATAAATGACAAAAAGAAGAGAAGGAGAAAATATGGGGACTAGGAGGATAAGGAGTGATGGCACGTGTTAGATGGGGAGTGGAGATTATGAGGATAAATGTGATAGAACCAGATTGCAAGAGAGAGAATAATTTAAAAAAATTAAAAAAAATTACTTTGTGTGGCGCTTCCTAAGCCAAGTGCCACACAAAATACATAGCAGCTGTGATACTTCCTTAAGCAAGTGCCATAGCTGCTATTTATTTATTTTTTTTAAAAAAAAAAACACCTTAGGTGGTGCTTCTTTGAAAAATCTAGAAAGAAGCTATGGCACTTCTTTAAAGAAGTACCACAAAAGGTGCGCCACTAATCTCTATTTTTGTAGTAGTGAGCTTTGTTGGCTTCCTCAAATCATCTTCGCCATACTTTGTCATACACTCTGGCTAAGGATGTGGGGGAGGGGAGAAAAATGTTGGGAGGTTTTTTGTAAAAAAGTAATCATTAAAAATAAAGTGTAGAGCCCATTAAATCAAAAATTAATGGCAATTTATGACGTTTATCTTGATGATGGCGAAAAAAGGGAAGTATAGAGTCCAAATATAAGGTTGTCTGTCTTATTTTCTTTGTCGTTTCATCACCGGAAAAATATAGTAGAACATGCATGAAGTTATAGAAGTTTAAACTGAAATCTTGATGGAATTGCTTCAGCTTCTTTTGAGGATTAGAGATTTTAAGATGTCTATTAAATGATGAAATCAAGGAGAGCTCAGTTTAGGATGAAAATGGTGGTGTTCTTGAGAGTTTAAGTCAGAGTGTCTAGCTTCAGGGAGTCAGTCAGTGTCGAGCACTCTTTGGATAAGGCAAATCATGTCCATTGTGTATGAAATTTGGCATGGAAATAGTACACATCTAAAGCTTTAAAATGAGTCCTAGAATGTGTCAATTAGATATCTAGAACAAGAGTTGTGAGTTTTGGAAGTTTGGTCAAAAATCTGAGAACACTCTGTGTTCCTGATTTCTCACAAGGGATAACTAGGCAAATTTCACAAGGTTTCTTTCGTAATTTGGCCATGTGATTACTTTTTCTTTAAATAAGAGACTATTATAGCTTTTAATCAAGTATTAGAACTCAAGAATTGGATGTGCAAATTATAAGTTATGAATTTTTAAGCTTTGGGTAGAAAATCTTGGAAATTCTAACTTTAACATTGGACAGTCAGTTTGATCGTGAAATTTGGGAGATTAAGTCTATGAGTGGAAACTAGATAATATTTTTCTTGTATAGAGAACTTCAAGAGCTTCACATAGAAAATTGAACCACCTCAATTGGAGTTTCCTAGTCTAAGATAAGGTTTTTAAAAATTTCCTAAAGATTGGTGGCAGATTATGTTAAGTCTGAAATTTTCCAGTTTTGAAGAAAATGTGATTAGGGAATAATTTGAGAATTATGGGACAAGTTTGAGAGGCCAATTCAATTAAACTTTGTACTTAAATCACTAGGGTGAAAAACATATAGTATGTCTTAAATTAGATACACATTAGACAAAAAGCATAAAAGACTATAAAACATAACCAATTAATTCGAAATAAAGGATAAGAGTTACGAGAGGTCAAGAATAACATAATTTTAATTATGTTAATAAGATTGGAATAAGTAATGACCCATCTCTACATGAATTTCAAATTATAAGATTTGACATTTGCCTGAGCCCAAAGAGGAAGCTTATTGGACTAGGTAAATTACTGGAAAAGCAGTCTGGTAGTAACTCTTTCTCTCATATATTATGTAATTATTCTACATATTTGTGTTTGCCATTGATTAAATTCGTTTCATGAATATATGGTTTGATATTTGGACTGTGTGTCCTGAGGCCGTAAGTCCCAAAAGTGCATTATTGCATGGGGTGTATCCCTGGGCTGTAAGACCTGATATGCATTCAAAGTGAGACCGTAAGTCCTGAAAGTTCATTGTTGCATAGGGTGAATCCCTAGGCTATAAAACCTACTATGTAATCCGTGTTGTAAGGGACTATCCACCTTAAGGTGGTAAGACCCGAAAGTGTATCTGTTGCATGGGGTGTATCTTTAGGTCTTAAGACCTAATATACCAGCTATATTGTATTGGACTGTTGAGTCCTGTGAATAATGTTTATGCTATATCTTGATTGCCGAATGCTTAATGTATGACAGTTTTATTATGTGCTTCGTGAACTTGCATATCTTATGATTGACTGCTATTACTACTGAGATTCTTGTGGATCTCACCCTTTCCATTAAATGACATACAACTAAAGCCAGCAGCTCAAATAGCAAAGAAGTAGTAATCGCTGATAAATAGAAGGAGGAGGAGAAGGATAATTATTATGTTGGTTATTTGTATATTAATATTTGTTAAGATCGACTTAGGATTTTTGGTAACCTCATGTGGCTACATATTTTGTATATATATATATATATGTAAATAAAAAAACATAGTGAACTTAGTACCTATAGTAGTAGTATAGTAGTAGCAGTTGTAATATCTCAAATTTTGGGACTAGAAGCTTAAGAGTAAGTCTTAATCAAGCAAACTGCTAAGCCCTGGTTTAGCAAGAGTACCAAGAATGTCCAAGAGCCATAATGACTTTTAGAGATGAATTTGGAGTTAAATATGGGATTTAGTTCCAATTAGTCAAAGAAAAATACCCAATTCCTTTATCTAAATTCAAAGATGATACAAAGCCTAACTTCGAACCAAAAAGAAGAGTTAATGGCATAGGGAAGAAAGAATAAAGAGGAATAAAAGAACTAATGGCAACTTAATTAATATTGCCATATAATCAAGGGCAAAAGGGACATTTGTCATTTGATCTTGAGGATAGAATTGAAAACAAAAATGAAGGGCAAGGATTTGTCCTTGAAAAGTAAGAGTAATCATGAGGTTGAAAAAGAAAATTAACTCCCTCACCTCATGATATTAATTTCGGCCAAGAGGGCAAAATGGGAGAAAGAATGAGTTTGGTCAAACAGTCAACCACCTTTTCAAGAAGACTTGGTCAAAACTTGGGCACATACACACATAAGCTTTTGGCCAACATTAAACTTCCCTTTTTATTGAAGCATTTCGGTCAAGACCAAGGGAAAGAAAGAGAATGTTACTTAAAGCAACTCAATATCCATTTACCAAGCCAAAAAGGAAAGAAAACAAAAGAAGAAAAGTTAACAAGATTTCAACCCTACTCAACTTGTAGAGTACGTAGAGCAAAAAGCAAGATAGCAAGAGAGAAATTGGTCAACATATTTTCCTCCTTTTTCAATGGAAATTCAATCAAGATAAGAAGAGACAAGGAAAGACAAAGAGTCAATTAAATTAAACCAATCCATAGTTAAATCAACCAAAGCACGTTTTCAAGACACCACAACTTTGTGACACCTCACCACACAGTCCCAAATCCCTCTCAATTTTTGGCCAAGCACACTAAAGAGGTGAGGATGATATTTAATCAACTCATTTTTCTCATCCTAACACACTCAAAATTCTGCCCAAGCTAGAAAAAAAAAGAGAAAAGAAGAGGAAAAAGAAAAAGGAAAGAGAAAGGAGAAATTGAAGAACCAAGAAGCAAGGTAAATGATTCTTGCTCAATTTCATCTTCTAAATTACCTCTTAAGTTCTAGATGTCTTCACAAACATTGTTCCTCTCACTAAGGGCTAAATTTCTATGGTTTTTATTTATCAAGGGAAGGAGTTTTGAGCTGCCAAGGAAGACCTAAAGTTGGAGACACGAAGAACAAGCCCTAGAAAGTAAAAGAGGTGAGCTTACACTTTCATTTGAACCATGCATCTTATGAATTAGTTGAGTTTTATGAGTTTCTTGGTGCTGCCCTAGTTCAGTCAAGGCATGAATTTAGGGTTTGATGTTGTTAGTATAACCCCTTACTCAAAAGCCGTTAGTATGGTTTGAAAAAATGTCATAAAATAAACGGGAGACCAGTGAATAATTTAAAACTCATCAAAGATCCCAACTTCAAGACAAGATTCGGTCTTGTGATAAAGTGGGTTTTCATAAACTCTGTAAAACCTATTTATTACGATCTCAATTCTACTTTTTGAATCTATTTGTACTGTTCGGTTCCGTTCCATTTATAAATATCAGAGTGTTCAACAAAATTTCATGACGGATTCCTGGGTTATATTCATAAACTAGTAGGGTTTACAGGGCATGATCGCTCGTTTTAGTTCCCATACCGAGGATCACAAATCAATACACAAGTCTATGGTGGATACACCTACTTCTACTACATTGATCTTACATTTACATCATATACAACTTATACATTCATCCAAAAGCTGATAACCAACTCAAAAGTCTAATTTCCTAGTCTTGAGCACTAGCCGCCCTTGTTTTCCTGCTTCTCATTTGATTTGCTTGCCTTGGCTGTAGGTTAGTCATTCGAAAGAGTGAAATTCATATGAATCTCAGTACTAATATTTCACTTATATGATATATAATTTAACAAAGTATGTAAGCAATCATCATAAAGCAATATTCACAACAACATTCTCAGCAGCATTCACATTAGTGACATTCGTCACAACACATGACATTCACAATAGCATTCATATTCGTGACATTAATCACAACTCATGCCATTCACAGCAGCATGCACATTCGTCACAACTTGTGACATTCATAGTAGCATTCATAGCATCATTCACATTTGTGACATTTGTCACATTGATCATAATTCAATGATAAGCATATACATACAAAGCATTACACATGATATAAGAGAAAAAGTCACTACCTTATTCTTTCCATTCTTGCTCAAGCACAAGTTTCTTACGCTCAGGGCAGGTGTCAAGTCCTATAAATCATAATCAAGGATAACAAGTTATTACCTATTTCAATCCTTAAATAACTGCTAAGTACTTGGGGTTGGTTATCATTTGAGATCTTTAGGTAGCTACTAGAAGCTCAAACAAAAGCGTAAAAGGGTTGGTGAGAACTAAACCAGAAACCAACTTTCAAAAGTTTAAAGTGTTTAAATTGAAGGTTGGCCGTGGCCAAGGAATTATTTAGTTGCGGCCAAAAATAGGTTAGAATGGTTTTGGCTGCGGCCAAGAGTAGGTTTGACACTTTAAAGTTGCGGCCAAGGAAATTCCTGTTTCTTAGCTGAACTTCCAAAAATCATAACTAAATCTACAAAAATTAAAAAGGAGTGATTCCAAGTCATACTTAAAGATTTTACATACTCTTTACAGGAAAAATATGAATCACTACCATCTACAACCACAAAAATATAGAATTCAACCAATTTCCATACTATTCCAGAATTGATTCCAGTTTCAACCTTAAACTCTGGAAATACATAACTTCCAGCACACACCTCGAAATGAAACTCGTTATTTATCAATTTAAAGCTTGACATGTCTACTACTAGACTGGAAGGTTTCACATATTTTGGACTTCATTTGCTATTTCAAACTACCATGCAAACTAGCTCCCCTACACAGAATTTTCATTGACAAAACTTGCAACTTTTCAACCCATGTTTCTAATGGTCTAGAATTTACAACCAAAACTACTCGCCACACAAATTTTTACATAGAATCCAATGGAAAAATTAAAACAACCAAATTCTCACATGTCCTGTTTTGACAGAATTTAACACAAAATTCAGAAATTTCCAAACTTTACATTCAAGTCTCAAATCAATTCCATTTGACCAAACCACAACACAAGATACCATTACAACAATCAAAACATCACAAACTCTCTAAAGCCCAATATACATGAAAATAGGGCAAAATTCCACAAGCCAAAATACGAAACCAATGATTACAATATACATATCAAAAGATTGCCTTTACTCACCTCTATTACTTCCTCTAGTTAGTTATTTGATTCTCCAACCTCTGGTTTTTCTTGAGCACACAGAACACCTCCTCTTGAAAATCTAAAACCATACAAATGAAGCTCTCATCAAGAGGAACAAGGTTAAAGAAGAGGTTTTGAGCAGTAGAGGTCATCTACATGGTCAAAACTCAAGAAATGGAGCTCACCTTGCCTTGTTTCTTCTCTTTCTTTCCTCCTCCTTCTTGGCTGACTTAAGAGAGCTTGGGATAGAGAGAAAAATGATGAAATGATCAAATCTTCAGCTCCCCATGCCTCTTGACCGAAATTGAAAGGAGAGAGGAAGAGAATTAATTGTTTGAACATTTGACTTTTCAATTCCATTGTTTAGTTCAAATGGTGCCAAGTGTCAAAACCATATGGCTCCTAAAAAAGGCATGTAACCATGTAGTTACTCTAATTAATTCAATTAGCAATTTAGTCACACCTCTTGTTCTCTTAGTCAATAGTCAATTTCTCTCCGGTTGCTGACTAATTGGCTGATAAATTTCTTTCTTCTTGTTTTTCCCCTGACTATGGCAATTTTAGCTAGACTGCCACATAGTGAATTATTTAACTCTTTTTCCTCTTCCGTGCACCATTTCCTTGTCTTTTAATTCAGTTTAAGCTTTGTCACCATAATTAAGCTTAAATACTGGGTTGGGGCACTTTCTACTACTAATTCAGGTCATAATTCACACTTTATTCCCCGAAAGAGTTTATCTACATTCATTACATTCACTTTTGGAGTCATGGGCCCTTATACACATGTTGGGGCATTACAATTAGAAGCATGCTTATGATGATATATGATGTTTAAAGAGGGTACTAGACTAGTTTAGTAGTGGAATTTGCAAATTTGTTGATTGTTGGTTTGGGATTTGAGTTTTGGCTAGATGCAGGGCAAGAGGGAGGAGTGTGATTTTGATGAATTTAAGGTGACCAATGGATTCTTCACAAAAAACTGTGTGGGATTAGCTTATGGTTAAGATCTTGGATGAATTGGGTAGAAAATCTTAAAATTGGAATTTGAGGTTATTAGGGTTAAATACTGCCAAAATCCAAGGAGGCTGATTGTGGCTTGTTTTTGAATGGCCAAATCTTATCCAATGGTCATGAAACTTTTCAAATTGATAGTAGACATCTAAAGCTTTAAAACGATATATAGAATCTATTGACTGGATGTCAAGAAAGTAAGTTATGAATTTTTAAAGTTTAGGCATTGAGTCAGGAATGAATTCTGGACTAGTGAGGTTCATCGACGATTTCTGGAATTTAAGCCCTATAATTGGCAGTAGTTGATACTTTTCCCATACAGAGTACTTAAAGAGATTCGAATAGGGATTTGAATCACCTCATTTGGGGTTCTAGAGATTAAGTAATGAATTTTAGAAGTTGGTTAATGAAACTGGCAGACTAGGGTGATACCTGAATTTTAAAATTCTTGAAGGAAACAAGTCAAGTGTGATGGCTTGCATTCATGGCTTTGAAGAGTTAACACATAATGTGATTGTGTGTTTAGGGCCATGAGATGTCACGGAAGTGCAAAGGGAAGGCTTTGTAAGAAACTACAATGGTTCGAATTCATTATGTATAAAGCTCATATGATAACTATCAAAATTAAGATGTCACATTTATGTTGACAAGTTCCCACAGAGAATTGGCAGTTGTAACTGAAATGACCATTTAAGTTGCAGTTTTAAGAAGTCCACTTTATATTGTAACAAGTAAACAAGTTTGAATATGTAAAGGTGTTATTAATAAGTTCCCATCATGAATTTACAAATGTAACTGAAATGACCAATTATGCTTGAGTTTTAACAAGCCACTTCATGTTATAACAAGCAAGTATTTTGGATCGAGGTTAAGTTTATTACATACACATACATTTTTGTATTGAAAGATTAAACGGGTTTGATGGCTTGGTAGCAATAAACCTCTTTGTTTATAGTAATTGAGGAGTGCCTTTTATTATAAAATAATTCAAGAGTACATTTGAATGAGAAAGAGAAGCCTTGCATTTAATAATTGTTTCGATGGGCTTGTTCTGCAAAACTTCAAGAAGCCATTCTCAATGTAGATAATTTCTTCGAATTAAGAATGAAGTAATTATGTATGTCTTATTTAGGCGGACCGTTTTGAAATGTTTCCGAAAAGACAACTTACATATTATTTGTTCTTTAGAGGGTCCCTTGTTCTTAACATTTTAATAGTTTCCTACCAATTATTTTATATCAGGTATATAGCATGGAATCTAAATTATATTCATGCACCAAAGCACAAAAATCAATGTTTCCTCCGTGGATTTGTTAAAACATCTGAGTTCAATTGTCCCATGTGCAAGAGAAAATCCACGGAGGATAAAATTGATTTCCTCTATCATGTGTTCAAGTTGCTATTTTTTTTCGGTTAAACTCAATTTAGTTCCCTAGACTTTTAACGTGTTTCAGTTTGTGTTATTACATGTAAGCCATATCAATGCTAATTAGCAGTATTTAACAACATTAATACCTTATCAACAAAGTTATAACACTGTTAACCAATAAGGGTTGGGTCTGGCATAATAGACAAATCCCTTGCAATGTGGCAAACCTTTATTTGAACCACTGGAAAATATTACCATATTTAATGCTCGACAATGCTTTGAATAGATGTCCAAAAGGAAAATATTTTGGATAGGATAAAGTATACAGACAAAAAATAACAAAAAAAAGATATAGAACAAAATCAAAATATGTCAAAAATACAGGGAGCTAGAATATATTATTTAACCATTTATGGTTTATTAATTAGGGGGGACCATTTTGAAATTTCTCTGAAAAAACGACATATCATTTGTTCTTTAGAAGGCCGATTAGAATTATTTTAGATCCATACATAGCATGAAGTTAAAAAATTACATTCAACCTTTATCTATTGATATGAACAGTCATTTTGGATCTACATATATATAGATGGAGTCGAAAATTTCATTCGACCTTTATCTATTGATAAGGACAGTCGTTTTTGGTCTACTCATTTATAGTATGGAATCTAAATCATTTTCGAAATAGATAAAGACAGTTCCACGTAAAACAGGCCTTTATGTCCAACAAGAACTGTCATTTTAGATCAACTCATGTATAGTATTGAAAAATATTTCTTGTTATCATCCGATGGAGTTTACAACTCTAAACAAGAATTAGAATTGGAATGAAAATGAAAATAATAGTTTAAGCTTTGTTCAATACGTGGATTTGGTTTTTAATTTGTCAAATTAAAGTTTGTAAAAGTGGGGTAAAAGTAAATTAAAGTTTACATGTTTGCCCTAGAATGTCGTTGAGAACATTGTGTCTGCACATCCATCCCATAAGAAGAGAGGAGAAGACAATGATGCAGTTCATGTTGTAACAAGCAAACAAGGTCATACTGAATATGTAAAGGTGTTATCAACAAGCTTCTATCGAGAATTGATGAGTAAGTGTAACTGTAATGATAAGTTATATTAGAGTTTTAGAAAGCCACTTCATATTATAACAATTAAGAGGTTTGGAGGCTATGTTTATTCCATATATAAATTTTTGCATCTTGAAACCAAAATGGGTTTAATGGTTTGATGGTTTGATGGTAACGAATATTATAGTGATTAAAGGGTGATGTTCTTTTTTTTTTTTCCAGCAGTCGGTGGCCTTTTATTTAAAAAAAATTAAAAATAACATTTTTTTTATCTTTACAATCAAAGCATATATAATTTCAATTTGGTCCTTAATTTTTCCACTGAAATATCATAATTTTTTAGGAGATATTGTAAATCAAGTGGCTTTTTGTGGGACTGATGAATCCCTATTTTATAATACAGATTTATATGTACTTTGGGGATTTTTGTGGTGATAATTGGGTTAAATTGCAGCATTTATTGGAAAATTATAAAGAAGGCTTATTTGTCTACTGTTTTAAAATTACTCTTCAATTAATCGATTAATCAAGATGGATGAAAGGTATTTCTTGTCTTTGATTCCAATATATTCGAAAGAAATTCGTAAGCTAAGGCTGAAAATATTGTTAGAAGGCCAATATGCGGCTATGGATAGTGCCACATCATTTAATAAAGGGTGTATAGGCCATCATATTGCATATGATTTGCTCCACAACAAGCAAACAAATGGCGCCATTCATGACCAGTGAAGGGTGGAATTGGAATTACAAGGAGATCAAGGACTATAATTAATGAAATTCTCTTATGTTAAATTTCTTAAAAACATGTGTGATTGTGGGATTCAATTAATACATTCCCATGCGTATATCCTATATCCCAAGGCAAAGTCGTTATGATCGTCCACACCTTTAAGCTATTCCCAGACATTCGAAGGAAAAAAGAAATATCAGTCTTCGACTTTCCAGCATGCGCGCCTCGTTTGTTTGCTTGTTGGGGAGCAAATCATATGCAATATGATGGCCTATATTCCCTTTATTAAATGATGTGGCACTATCCATAGCCGCATATAGGCCTTCTATCAATATTTTCAGCCTTAGCGTACGAATTTCTATCGAATATATTGGAATCCTAGACAAGAAATACCTTTCATCCATATTGATTAATCGATTAATTAAAGAGTAATTTTAAAGACAAATAATTCCAATAAATGCTGCAATTTAACCCAATTATCACTACAAAAATCCCCAAAGTACATATAATTCTGTATTATAAAATAGGGATTCATCAGTCCCACAAAAAGCCACTTGATTTACAATAAGTCCCAAAATATTATGATATTTCAGTGGAATAATTAAGGACCAAATTGAAATTATATATGCTTTGATGGTAGAGAGAAAAATGTTATTTTTAATTTTTTTTAAAGAAAATAAAAGGCCCGCTACTGCCGGCAAAAAAACAAGAACATCACCCCTTAATCACTATAATATTCGTTACCATCAAACCATTAAACCCATTTAATTTTAAGATGCATAAATTTATATATGTAATAAACATAGCCTCCAAACCTCTTAATTATTATAATCTGAATATGAAGTGGCTTGCTAAAACTCTAATATAACTTATCATTACAGTTACGCTTACTCATCAATTCTCGATAGAAACATGTTAATAACACCCTTTACAGATTCAATATAACCTTGTTTACTTGTTACAACATGAACTGCATCATTGTCGTCTCCTCTCTTCTCATGGGATGGATGTGCACACACAATGCTCTCAACGACATTCTAGCGTAAACATGTAAACTTTAATTTACTTTTACCCCATTTTTACAAACTTTAATTTGACAAATTAAAAACCAAATCCACACTGAACAAAGCTTAAACTAATATTTTCATTTTCATTCCGATTTTAATTCTTATTTATAGTTGTAAACTCAATCGGATGATAACCAGAAATATTTTTCAATAGACATGTTCTTGTTGAAAATAAAAGCCTGTTATACGTGGAACTGTCTTTATCTATGTCGAAAATAATTTAGAGTCCATACTATAGATGTGGGGATCTAAAATGACTGTCCTTATCAATAGATAAAGGTCGAATGTAATTTTCGACTCCATCTATATATATGTGGATTTTGTCCAAAAAAAAAAAAAAAAAAAAAAAAATATATATGTGGATCCAAAATGACTGTTCATATCAATAGATAAAGGTTGAATGTAATTTTTTAACTCCATGCAATGTATAGATCCAAAATAATTCTAATCTACCTTCTAAAGAACAAATGACATGTCGTTTTCTCGGAGAAATTTCAAAATGGTCCCCCCAATAAACCATAAATGGTTAAATAATCTATTTTGGA
The DNA here is from genome assembly GCA_963855925.1 of Inga laurina. Taxonomy (NCBI): domain Eukaryota; kingdom Viridiplantae; phylum Streptophyta; class Magnoliopsida; order Fabales; family Fabaceae; genus Inga; species Inga laurina. The sequence goes on from OY979705.1 coordinate 12,884,522, forward strand.
TCCCTATCTTTATAAGGAATTTGGATTTTATTCTATATCTTTTTTTCATTTTTTTTGTCTATATACTTCATGCTGTCCAAAGGATTACCTCCTATAGTTTTATAAGGATTTGAGTATGAGCTTCACAAAGTATCTTTCTTTTGGATATCTATTCAAGACACTGTTGAGCATTAAATGTGATAATATTTTCCAGCATCAATTCAAATAAATGTTTGCCACGTTGTGAGGGACTTACCTATTCCGCTAGAGCCAACCCTTATTTTTTAACGGTGTTATAACTATGTTGATAAGGTATTAATGCCGTTAATTACTGCTAACTAGGATTGATATTGCTTACATGTAATAACTCAAACCGAAACACGTTAAACGTATAGGGAACTAAATTGAATTTAGCCCAACAAAAATAGCAACTTGAACGCGTTATAGAGGAAAAAGAAATTGATTTTGACTAACACAATTAATTTTATCCCTGTGGATTTTCAACAACAAAAGATTATTTCCAACATTCGAATCCATGTCACAAAAAAATGGAAATCAATTTTATCCTCCGCGGATTTTCTCTTGCACATTGTACATTTGAATTCATACGCAGATGCTTTAACAAATCCAACGAGGAAAAACTTGATTTTTGTGCTTTGGTGCATGAATCTAATTTAGATTCCATGCTATATACCTGACATAAAATAATTGGTAGGAAACTATTAAAATGTTAAGAACAAGGGACCCTCTAAAGAACAAATAATACGTAAGTTGTGTTTTCGGAAACATTTAAAACAGTCCGCCTAAATAAAACATACATAATTACTTCATTCTCAATTCGAAGAATTATCTAAATTGCGAATGGCTTCTTGGTGTTTTGCAAAATAATCCCATTGCAACAATTATTAAATGCAAGGCTTCTCTTTCTCATTCAAATGTACTCCTGAATTCTTTTATAAAAAAGGCACTTCTCAATTACTATAAACAAAGAGGTTTATTACTACCAAGCCATCAAACCTATCTAATCTTTCAATGCAAAAATTTATATATGTAATAAACTTAACCTCCAAAATACTTGCTTGTTATAACATGAAGTGGCTTGTTAAAACTCAAACATAATTTGTCATTTCAGTTACAATTGTAAATTCATGATGGAAACTTGTTAATAATAATACCTTTACATATTCAGACTTGTTTACTTGTTACAACATAAAGTGGTCTTGTTAAAACTCCAAATTTAAATGGTCATTTCAGTTATAACTGTCAATTCTCTATGGGAACTTGTCAACCAAAAATATTAGGGTTATTTGTCTATCGTCCACCGTTAACCGCAAGCATACAAGTCAAAAATTTTATAAAAATATTGTTCCCATGAGAAATAAGGCACAAAAAAAAATTATCAAAGGTATACTTTCAATTAGGTTAGATGAAAATATTTTGGAAAATTAGTAATTCAAAATTCAATTATTTTAAAATGAGAATATTATGTGGAAAACCAAAATCTAAATTTTAACTTCAAGACTACGGGTGGAGATAGGCTAGGCCCCAAATAGGGACCTAAGGTCTAGCCTATATAAAGTTTAGCCTAACCTATTTAGTAAATAGGTGAAGCTTGGATTCTGGCCTATTAACTAGCCTAGCCTATAAGCCTGGCCTATTTAATTTTTTTTTAAGTTATACTATTATATAATTATATATAATGATATCTAAATTATTTATAAATCTACAAACTTAGCCTTAATCCTAAGTTTCATACAGTACAAAAAAGGAGCTGATTTATAGCGGTTAAATTGAGGGATTTGTAGCAATTCTAACTGCTACAAATGCATCTAGTAGTGGTCCCATAAACCACTACAAAATATATCTGACAAACAATTTCATTGCAGTTTATTTAAACCGATAGACAAGGCAAACAAACCACTACTACACTTTTAGCAATCTAAGCCAACTGCTACAAGATGCGGTCATTGTAGAGTTGTTCAAGCTAAAGGTGGTTTGTCAACTGCTACAAATGTGCCTTCGATTTTTTTTAGAATGAATTGTAAAATAAATTTTTGCTTGCACCAGTTAAATAACTACTACACATATTGTGCCAAACTTTTGCATTGGCAAACTTTGATTTTGGCAAGAAAAGAAATTCAAACTTTTCGCACCAATAATTTGATTGTAGTTAATTGAACTCCTCAACGCATAAGAAGGATTTTTTATTGCGGCTAATTGAACTCCTCAATGATGAAAATGTCATAACACAATTTTCGGAAGAAAGAACAAAGCTTCTCCAAAATGATGGATACATCATAAGGTAGTGTATTTTTTATTGCCAATGGAAGTAACTATTGCATGAGAATATGTGAGTCATGACTCTTCAACCCAACAACCTATCGATCTTGCATATCGATACCTCTTGAAATATTGCTTGAATATCCATTAGAAACTTTTATTTTCTTGATTTCCTTGTTTGGTTTAGTCAACGTAAATTTTGTTGGTTGAAATTTGTCATTCTCATCTGGTCAAGCCTTTTCACCAACTCCAATGGCCCGTAAATCTTTTCTAGCATGAAAATGATCTTTTGACTTTTGGATTCGTTGAGCAACATGTATTGCACATTAGAACACACCTCTTCGATTCTTTCATAAGCATCACATCAACACTTTGGCATAGCTAATTAAATTGCAAATAAGCACTGCTACAGATTTGAGCATATATAATGCTTAATAAATAACAGTTACAATGAATAAATGTCATGTATGTCGAGACGGGGGTCGTGCAAGAATATATAACACTAAAATACAATGGTTAAATATATGCACAATCATGTATTGAGAGGCAGAATTCATGAAAACACAAAAATAACAGCTGTAGTTAAGAACTATTATTTATTTAGTGACAAATATGATAGTTATAATGAAACAACCTTCATGTTACACTTAAAAATGATTCATCTTGCAACATTATATCAGTAAAAACAAATACATAACAGTTATAATAATTAGCTATAAAGTATGTTTATAAATCTGAGATATTATTAGATATAATATCTAATAATATCTCATATTGATACTTTTAAGATAAATACAATGTGTTAATATATAATTGTATCTCAGATTTATACTTTTAACAAAAATATAATATCTTTAGATATTAATCTAATATGTATTACCTATTAATATCTTAAGGAAGCGAGAAAGACGACATTATGAAATAGTTTATTTGACAATACTTGATAGTTCTTCATAAATGACTGTTATGTATTCTTTAAGAATACTTAATAGTTATCAATAAAAACTGTCATGTATAAGAAGATGGGATTCTTAAAAAATTTATTTCACAATACTTGATAGTTCTTCACAAAAAACCGTTATATATTCTTTAAGATTTCTTAACAGTTACAAATAATAACCATCATATATAGGAAGGCATGATTCTGAAAAATGTCAAATATAAGGAGGCGGTAGTCTATAAAAAAGTTATTTAACAATACATTACATTCTTTATAAAAGATCGTTACGCATGATTTAATATAAAAATGTGGAATTCTGAGAAAAAAAATTATTTGACAATATCTTATGGTTCTTTATAAAGAATCGTTAAGGATCATGTAATATAAACAAATATTTGACAATATGTCACTATTCTTCATAAAGAATCATTAAGTAATCTAACAATATATTAATATATTCTTTATTGATAAATTAATTAATATTATGGACAATGCATTACAATTCATCACAAAGAGACATTATAACACTTTATTTCCATATTCGATATGATAAGTTTTACACAGCGAATTTGAACCACTAAGCGGTATTCCTTTGTAAAGTTCTTTCAATTCTGAACCTCAAGACAAGACTCGAACCTGTAGTTGAGTGGATTTTTCTAACTATTTCAAAAGGTTTTAGAAAAGTCTTTTAGTGGTTCGTAACTTCTTCTTAACTCATTGTTTCTTAATTCCTTTTATTATTATCAGAGTATTTCTCTGCTTAATAAATCTCTTTGCTTCTTTGACAATGTGATCATACCGTGCGATTACCCATTCCTAGATAATGAGTCAATACCAATTTAGAAATTTGAGAAAAGTTGGTAACTTTATATTTAGACCCGAAAATCAGAATTGGACTAAAGATAAGCCAAATTATGGAACCTAAGAAATTTAAGGAGTTGTAAATTAGACAACGTGGGAAATTTAGAGCCTATTGTGTGAGATTAATAGGATAAAAATTAACCCACACTTACATATACAATCATTTCTCTCGCAATACAAGACACACACATGGCATACTCAACACTCCTCCTTCTCTCTCTAAAATTCTCTCAAGCTTTCTCTCTCTATTTTGGGGTTGTATGTGTCAGTTTAGAGCTGTAGGAGGCAGAAGATGATGTTTATATTATATCCCATCATTTAATTAATTAACTATCCCAATGTTGGATTTAAACAAAATTCTGGCAGATTTTCTCCCTAAACTTTGAAAAATCATAACTAAATTTGTAGAAATCGTATCGGAGTGATTCTAAAGGCGATAGAACCCTTATTGAGTCTAGTTGCAATTATACATATAGTCTTTTATCAATTAGAAACACAAAAGTTCCATAATTAAACTCTTTGAATGTTGTTCCAAAAAATAAATAGTTTTTCCGGGCTAACTTCAAAAATTCGTAACTCTTTGTATATAGCTCTAATTGATTCATATGACCTATCAAATTAAAACTTATGATGTCTACTTTCATTTTGGAAAATTTCATAACTTTTTGTCATCATTTGGTCATCCAAAACCACATGACAAATGCACCGCCTCACTAGCGATTTCACTAGAACTATTGTTTGCCTTTAAATTTCCAATATTTAATTCCTATGACCATGAATATTCACTATTTTATTGAATATTTCCAAATAATTACAATATATATTGGTGAAGAAAAGTTGGGGTGTTACATAAGGGCCAATTTTATTGAACTTAGGGCCTAAATCACAGGGGTGAACGACTTCTAGCATGTCTTAAATTAGATACACACTGGATATAATCACAAGAGAGTATTAAAGATAACCAACTAATTTGAAATAAAGGACAAGAGTTATGAGAGGGTTAAGAGTAACATAATTTTAATTATGCTGATAAAATGGGAATAGTTAATGACCCATCTCTTCTTGAATTTTAAATTATAGGATTCGATATTTGTCCAAGCCCCAAAATGAACCTCACTCAAGAAGGTAAAACATTGGAAAGGCAGTTAGGTAGTAACTCTTTCTCTTATATAATATGTATTTGTTCTGCATGTATGTGTTTACCTTTGATTATATTCATTTTATGAATATATGGTTTGATGTTGGGACTGTCTGTTCTGAGGCTGTAAGACCTAAAAGTGCATTGTTGCATGGGTTGTATCCCTGACCTGTTAGACCTGATATGCATTCAAAGTAAGGCTATAAGACCTGAAAGTGAATTTGTGGCAATATTCCTCAAGTAAGCTTTTATTTTTTAATTAACATTTTTTGTTTCATTTTTTTATAACGAGAGCCCACTAGTTGAGGTACAAGATCATTTGATTATCTAGGAAGAAGAACACACACACACACACACAAAAAAGCGATATCTAATTTTTTGATGATGGCGGTTGGTTTGAAGATAAAAATAAATATAAAACATCATAGAAAACTTGAGAGCATGAAAATTTGACGAGGTAAAATTGTTTTATTGCCATGAAAATAATTCTGATTACACTAGATTATTTAGACTAAAATCTATATAACTTTCCCTCTAATTTTTAGCAGCTTGTGAATTATAGTCTTCTTAAACGTTCATACTCTCATGTTTCTAAACTTTAGCAAGTCCGTTGAAATTACATTTGTGGAATCATATCCGAGATTTGCTTTAGTTTTAATATCTGCCAATTTCACTATATATATTTTGATTTTCATATTTGAATTATCCTTTTGCAGTTACGGGAACTCCGAAGTATTAATACATGGTCGACAATCTACAACAAATGCATTGGAGAATATTGTAGAATTTTTTTAATAGATTTTATTTTAGAATTCAAAAAATCATAAGATATGTTCTAGAGTGTTTAAGTGATTAATTTCTTTTAAATTGTATGATGTTTATCTATAATGTATTGAATTTTGAATTCTATAAATAAAATTTTAAGCACTCTTTGGATAAGGCAAATTGTAATATACCAAATTTTGCAATACTAAAAACGTGTAAATATGGAAATAGTAGAATAAAATAAATATCAGCATTTACAATTAAAGGTAGAGTTACTTTTGGAATTCCCATATGTCCATTATGTCATTCACAGAAATCGAGAAGTCAATATTGTAACAATACAAGTGTTAGAAGTTGGAGTAAAATTCGTTGGTGGCTGCAGGGTTCAGGGGCATCAGTTGCGAGATTGGAGGAATTTGGGCATTTCATGACATGCCTCGATATGCATGCCACAGTCCCACATGGGTCCCACGTCGAATTCTAGGTAATGCACCGATGGAGCAACTTTATTAAAAAGAACTTTAATAAAATATGTAATGACAGCTCATTATGACTCATGATGACACATCTTTCGTGTTGGCCAAATAAGGAAATGACAAATGTCCCGAAATTATTACAAAGTAAAAACATGTTTTTGTGTTGGCCAAATGAGGAGGTGACATGTGTCCCTCATCATTAGACATCATTACACCCACTTTAAGCCTTTTGTGTTGTCATCTCTAGAGTACGCCATCTAGCGTCTGAGTCCGAGGAATTCACCGGTCTTCGGCGGGGTCGCTTACTTTACGAGTCAAGCACTGAACTCAGGAGTCCGGGGAAATTGTCAGGCCTCCCCTTCCCCTGACCATTTATGACCCACCAAAGAAAGAGAAAAGTGGAAGACAAATGGTTGCATGACACGTGGCAATCTTAAGCATTAAACTTGTGACACGTGGCAAGATGAGATGAGATCATTTTATGTGATTAAATCACAACCATCCATGCCTAATTAAATGGCAAAATTTCGTGCAAGCATGGAAAGAGAAAGAGGAATCAGATTTCTTAAGCTTAAGAACACAAGAAGAGAGAAGGAGGAGTGAATAATGAGTTTTCTTGACTACCGGAGCCGATTGCAACCTTGAATCACCGTTATTGTCCAGTAAGTCCTTCAGGAAATTTCCTCTACTCACTATAAGCTTCAATTCTATGGTCTTAGATTTCTCATCTGAGGTGTTTTGTGCCAATTAGTCTACCAGAGTGCCGCTGGAATACCGAACCACTTGTAGACACGCGAAGAGGTAAGCGTAGGCTTTCTGTTGAACCGAATACTTAGTGATTTTATTTAGTTTTTCTTAGCTCTTCAACCACCCATGTATTTCATTCAAGGGGTGTTTTTGAAGAAGGAAGATGTTTTAATCATATATATAAGATGATATATGATGTTTGGAGAAGTATTAGACTTGTTGGTAGTTAAAATCACAAAGTGGAATTTTTGTTGTTTTGGGAGGCAGATTTCGGTTGGGGGCTAAATCTGGTAGAAATAATTTGAGTTTGGTATTTTTGAGCTTTCCATTGGATTCTATACGAAAAATTGTGTGGGAATAGGCTCTGGTCATAATTTTTGACAGACTGGTTTAAAGATTCAAAAATTGGAAATTAAGTCTACTTGTGCAACAAAGTTGCCAGTGTGCGTTTTTGTCTGGCAGTTTTGTTGTGGCGAAACTTTCACTGTCAAAATTCATCTGTTGATTATGAGATTTTCCAGAATTAAAGTACACTTATAGACCTTTAATTTGATAGGTATTATGAAGGATTTCGATAAGTATACTAGGAGTTATGAATGTTTGAAGTAGACCATTAAAACTGGTCAGATTTTCTGGCAGCAGGGAGAAAAAGAAAAACTGGGAAGTGTGCACAGTCTTTCGGCTACTAAGAGTATTTTTCACTTAAAATAGACTTAATAAGGGTTATATAGAATTTTGGATCACCCCAATTCGATTTTTCTAGAATTCGTTATGATTTTTCAAAGTTCAGTGAAAAATCTGCCAGCTTTTGGTAATTGTGCGAAAATTCAAAGCAAAGAGTTTTTGTAATAAAATTGGACATTTAAGAGTTAAGTTAAGCATTTGGAGTAGCTTGAGCGCATTAGCTTCATATTGGGCCTAATGTAGTGACCCTAATGGTAACCAACATAAGAGAATAATTTATGAAGAGTTGGACTAAGAAATAACTCATTGCCCGTAAATTATAATTTATAAGATTTGACACTTGCCCAGGAAGTTCAAAGCACGTCAATCAAGATCAAGATTTGGAAAAATTATCAGGTAGTAACTTATCACTCACATACTATGTGATATGTTATATGCATGTTTGTACCATTGTGAATTTAAAACATTTAGATGAGAAGGGCTAAGGCCCAGTAGAATTTCCTAGCGTTGTGGCAAGGGACGGTTGTCCTTGAATTGGTAACTTTATGCTTTCTGCATATTGTGAATTTATCTCTTAATGTTTAATATGTTGATTGTACTGTAACTTTGGTTGACATGGCATGACATATGCGCATTTTATGAGTGATATCTGTTACTACTGAAATTCATTGAATCTCGCCCTATTTTTCCAAAACAAATTTTCAGCTTGGGCAAGTAGTTCCTTAGGCAAGAAGGTAAACACGGGCGAATGAAGCAAAGGACTTAGAATCTAGTTTTCTGTTAGTTATCTATTTTGGAGATTGTATGTAATTTGTATTTAAGTGTGGTCAATCTCGTACTGACATGTTTGTAAGCGCCTGTATATAAGCAAACGCGCAACGACATTCGTACCAGTAGTGGGCAGCCGTCCATCTAGGGCCGTTAATTAAACATAGTAGCTTGGGTTTCAACAGAGAACTTATTAGTAAATACTCTGATATGAATAAATGAACCTAAAATGGATGGCTTAAAATAAATCATAAAAAAATATGAGACCCAATCTGAAAATGATTTTTGAAAAGATTTTTGAAAACCCATTCAAGTACAGCTCCACACTCTGCTTGAAATTGGGACTTCCGCTGTTTACAAAAGATTATTGGTCTCCTTTATAAAGATATTACTACACTTATGCCATCTATATGCTTTCAAAACATGGGTGTTACAAAAATCATGTCCATTGTGTATGAAATTTGGCATGGAAATAGTACACATATAAAGCTTTAAAATGAGTCCTAGAATGTGTCAATTGGATATCTAGATCAAGAGTTGTGATTTTTGGAAGTTTGGTCAAAAATCTGAGAACACTCTATGTTCCTGATTTTTTACAAGGGATAACTAGGCAAATTTCACGAGGTTTCTTTGGTAATTTGGCCATGTGATTATTTTTTTCTTTAAATAAGAGACTATTATAGCTTTCAATCAAGTATTAGAACTCAAGAATTGGATGTGCAAATAATAAGTTATGAATTTTTAAGCTTTGGGTAGAAAATCTTGGAAATTCTAACTTTAACATTAGACAGTTAGTTTGATCGTGAAATTTGGGAGATTAAGTCTATGAGTGGAAACTAGATAATATTTTTCTTGTATAGAGAACTTCAAGAGCTTCACATTGAAAATTGAACCACCTCAATTTGAGTTTCCTAGTCTAAGATACGATTTTTCAAAATTTCCTAAAGATTGGTGGTAGATAATGTTAAGTCTGAAATTTTCCAGTTTTGAAGAAAATGTGATTAGGGAATAATTTGAGAATTATGGGACAAGTTTGAGAGGCCAATTCAATTAAACTTAGTAGTTAAATCACTAGGGTGAAAAACATATAGTATGTCTTAAATTAGATACACATTAGACAAAAAGCATAAAAGACTATAAAAGATAACCAATTAATTCGAAATAAAGGATAAGAGTTATGAGAGGGTCAAGAATAACATAATTTTAATAATAAGATTGGAATAAGTAATGACCCATCTCTACATGAATTTCAAATTATAGGATTTGACATTTGCCCGAACCCAAAGAGGAAGCTTATTGGAGAAGGTAAATTACTGGAAAGGCAGTCTAGTAGTAACTCTTTCTCTCATATATTATGTAATTATTCTACCTATTTGTGTTTACCACTGATTAAAATTGTTTCATGAATATATCGTTTGATATTTGGACTATGTGTCTTGAGGCCGTAAGTCCCAAAAGTGCATTATTGCATGGGGTGTATCCTTGGGATGTAAAACCTGATATATATTCAAAGTGAGACCGTAAGTCCCAAAAGTTCATTATTACATGGGGTGAATCCCTGGGCTATTAAACCTACTATGTGATCCGTGTTGTAAGGGACTGTGTGCCTTAAGGTGGTAAGACTCGAAAGTGTATCTGTTGCATGGGGTGTATCTCTAGGCCATAAGACCTAATATACCAGCTATATTGTATTGGATTGTTCAGTCCTATGTATAATGTTTATGCTACATCTTGATTGCCGTATGCTTAATGTATGACAGTTTTATTGCAGGCTTCAGGAACTTGCATATCTTATGATTGACTGCTGTTACTACTAAGATTCTCATGCATCTCACCATTTCCATTAAATGACATACAACTAAAGCCAGCAGCTCAAAGGGCAAAGAAGTAGTAATCGCTGATAAATAGAAGGAGGAGAAGAAGGATAATTATTATGTTGGTTATCTGTATATTAATATTTGTTAAGACTTGGGACTTTTGGTAACCTCATGTGGCTATATATTTTGTATATATATATGTATATAAAAAAACATAGTGAACTTAGTACCTATAGTAGTAGTATAGTAGTAGCAGTTGTAATATCCCAAATTTTGGGACTAGAAGCTTAAGAGTAAGTCTGAATCAAGCAAACTGCTAAGCCCTAGTTTAGCAAGAGTACCAAGAATGTCCAAGAGCCATAATGACTTTTAGAGATGAATTTGGAATTAAATATGGGATTTAGTTCCAATTAGTCAAAGGAAAATACCCAATTCCTTTATCTAAATTCAAAGATGATACAAAGCCTAACTTGGAACCAAAAAGAAGAGTTAATGGCATAGGGAAGAAAGAATAAAGAGGAATAAAAGAACTAATGGCAACTTAATTAATATTGCCATATAATCAAGGGCAAAAGGGACATTTGTCATTTGATCTTGAGGATAAAATTGAAAACAAAAATGAAGGGCAAGGATTTGTCCTTGAAAAGTAAGAGTAATCATGAGGTTGAAAAAGAAAATTAACTCCCTCACCACATGATATTAATTTCGGCCAAGAGGGCAAAATAGGAGAAAGAATGAGTTTGCTGAAAGAATCAACCACCTTTTCAAGAAAACTTGGTAAAAACTTGCGCACATACACACATAAGCTTTTGGCCAACATTAAACTTCCCTTTTTATTGAAGCATTTCGATCAAGACTAAGGGAAAGAAAGAGAATGTTACTTAAAGCAACTCTATATCCATTGACCAAGCCAAAAAGAAAAGAAAAGAAAAGAAGAAGAAAAGTTAACAAGATTTCAACCTTACTCAACTTGTAGAGTACGTAGACCAAAAAGCAAGATAGCAAGAGAGAAATTGGTCAACATATTTTCCTCCTTTTTGAATGGAAATTCAATCAAGATAAAAAGAGACAAGGAAAGAGAGAGAGTCAATTAAATTAAACCAATCCATAGTTAAATCAACCCAAGCACGTTTTCAAGACACCACAACTTTGTGACACCTCACCACACACTCCCAACTCCCTCTCAATTTTTGGCCAAGCACACTAAAGAGGTGAGGATGATATTTAATCAACTCATTTCCTCATCCTAACACACTCAAAATTCTGCCCAAGCTAGAAAAAAAAAAGAGAAATGAAGAGGAAAAGGAAAGAGAAAGGAGAAATTGAAGAACCAAGAAGCAAGGTAAATGATTCTTGCTCAATTTCAACTTCTAAATTACCTCTTAAGTTCTAGTTGTCTTCACAAACATTGTTCCTCTCACTAAGGGCTAAATTTCTATGGTTTTTGTTTCTCAAGGGAAGGACTTTTGAACTGCCAAGGAAGACCTAAAGTTGGAGAAACCAAGAACAAGCCCTAGAAAGTAAAAGAGGTGAGCTTACACTTTCATTTGAACCATGCATCTTATGAATTAGTTGAATTTTATGAGTTTCTTGGTATTGCCCTAGTTCGGTCAAGGCATGAATTTAGGGTTTGATGTTGTTAGTATAACCCCCTTACTCAAAAGCTGTTAATATGGTTTGAAAACATGTCATAAAATAAACGGGAGTCCAGTGAATAATTTAAAACTCATCAAAGATCCCAACTTCAAGACAAGAAGCAGTCTTGTGATAAAGTGGGTTTTCAAAAACTCTTCAAAACTTGTTTAATACGGTCTCAATTCTACTTTTCGAATCTATTTGGCCTGTTCAGTTCCGTTCCATTTATAAATATCAGAATGTTCAACAAAATTTCCTGATGGATTCCTGGGTTATATTCATAAACAAGTAGGGTTTACACGGCATGATCGCCTATTTTAGTTCCCATACCGAGGATTACAAATCAATACACAAGTCTATGGTGGATACACCTACCTCTACTACATTGATCTTACATTTACATCATATACAACTTATACATTCATCCAAAAGTTGATAACCAACTCAAAAGTCTAATTTCATAGTCGTGAGCACTAGCCACCCATGTTTTCCTACTTCTCATTTGATTAGCTTGCCCAGGCTGTAGGTTAGTCATTCGAAAGAGTGAAATTCATATGAATCTTAGTACTAATATTTCAGTCATATGATATATAATTTAACAAAGTATGTAAGCAATCATCATAAAGCAACATTCACAATATCATTCTCAGCAGCATTCACATTTGTGACATTCGTCACAACACATGACATTCACAATAGCATTCATATTTGTGGCATTAATCACAACTCGTGTCATTCATAACAGCATTCACATTCGTCACAACTTGTGACATTCATAGTAGCATTCATAGCATCATTCACATTTGTGACATTTTTCACATTCATCATAATTCAATGATAAGCGTATACATATATAAAGCATTACACATGATATAAGAAAAAGAGTCACTACCTTATTCTTTCCATTCTTGCTCGAGCACAGGTTTCTTACGCTCAAGGCAGGTGTCAAGTCCTATAAATCATAATCAAGGATAACAAGTTATTACTTATTTCAATCCTTAAATAACTCCTAGGTACTTAGGGTTGGTTATCATTTGAGACCTTTAGGTAGCTACTAGAAGCTCAAACAAAAGCGTGAAAGGGTTGATGAGAACTAAACTAGAAACCACCTTTCAAAAAATAGGTCAGAATGGTTTTGGCTACGGCCAAGAGTAGGTTTGACACTTTCTGGTTGCGGCCAAGGAAATTCCTGTTTCATAGCTGAAATTCCAAAAATCATAACTAAATCTACAAAAATCAAACAGGAGTGATTCCAAGCCATACTAGAAGATTTTACATCCTCTTTCCAGAAAAAATATGAATCACTACCCTCTACAACCACAAAAATATAGAATTCAACAAATTTCCATACTATTCCAGAATTGATTCCAGTTTCAACATTCAACTTTGGAAATACATAACTTCCAGCACACACCTCAAAATGAAACCCATTGTGTATCAATTTAAAGCTTGACATGTCTACTAATAGACTGGAAGGTTTCAAAATTTTTGGACTTTATTTGCTATTTCAAACTACCATGCATACTAGCTCCCCTGCACAGAATTTTCATTGACAAAACTTACAACTTTTCAACCTATGTTTCTAATGGTCTAGAATTCACAACCAAAACTACTCGCCCCACAATTTTTTACATATAATCCAATGGAAAAATTAAAACAACCAAATTCTCACATGTCCTGTTTTGACAGAATTTAACACAAAATCCAGAAATTTGCAAACTTTACATTCAAGTCTCAAATCAATTCCATTTAACCAAAGCACAACACAAGACACCATTACAACAACCAAAACATCATAAACTCTCTAAACCCCAATATACAAGAAAATAAAATTCCAAAAGCCAAAATTCTCAACCAATTATCACAATATACATATCAAAAGATTGCCTTTACTCACCTCTATTACTTCCTCTAGTTAGTTATTTGATTCTCCACCCTCTAGTTTTTCTCGAGCACATAGAACACCTCCTCATGAAAAACTAAAACCATACAAATGAAGCTCTCATCAAGAGGAACAGGGTTAAAGAAGAGGTTTTGAGCAATAGAGATCATCTACATGGTCAAAACTCAAGAAATGGAGCTCAACTTGCCTTGATTCTTCTCGCTCTTTCCTCCTCCTTCTTGGCCGACTTAAGAGAGCTTGCGATAGAGAGAAAAGTGATGAAATGATCAAATCTTCAGCTCCCCATGCCTCTTGACCGAAATTGAAAGGAGAGAGGAAGAGAATTAATTGTTTGAACATTTGACTTTTCAATTCCATTTTTTAATTCAAATGGTGCCAAGTGTCAAAACCTTATGGCTCTGAAAAAAGGCATGTAACCATGTAGTTACTCTCATTAATTCAATTAGCAATTTTGTCACACCTCTGGTTCTCTTATTCAATAGTCAATTTTCTCTCCGGCTGCTGGCTAATTGGCTGATAAATTTCATTCTTCCTATTTTGCCACTGACTATGGCAATTTTAGCTAGACTGCCACATAGTGAATTATTTAACTCCTTTTCCTCTTCCAAACACCATTCCCTTGTCTTTTAATTCAGTTTAAGCTTTGTCACCATAATTAAGCTTAAATACTAGGTTGGGGAACTTTCTACTGCTAATTTAGGTCATAATTCACACTTTATTCCCCGAAAGAGTTTATCTACATTCTTTACATTCACTTTTGGAGTCATGAGCCCTTATGCACATGTTGGGGCATTACAATTAGAAGCATGCTTATGATGATATATGATGTTTAAAGAGGGTACTAGACTAGTTTAGTAGTGGAATTTGCAAATTTGTTGATTGTTGGTTTGGGATTTGAGTTTTGGCTAGATGCAGGGCAAGAGGGAGGAGTGTGATTTTAATGAATTTAAGGTAAGCAATGGATTCTACACAAAAAACTGTGTAGGAATAGCTTATGGTTAAAATCTTGGATGAATTGGGTAGAAAATCTTAAAATTGGAATTTCAGGTTATTAGGGTTAAATATTTCTAAAATCCAAGGTGGGCTGATTGTGGCTTGTTTTTGAATGGCCAAATCTTATCCAATGGTCATGAAATTTTTGAAATTGATAGTAGACATTAAAGCTTTAAAATGATATATAGAATCTGTTGACTGGATGTCAAGAAAGTAAGTTATGAATTTTTAAAGTTTATGCATTGGGTCTGGAATGAATTCTGGACTAGTGAGGTTCATTGACGATTTCTGGAATTTCAGCACTATAATTGGCAGTAGTTGATACTTTTCCCATACAGAGTACTTAAAGAGATTCGAATAGGGATTTGAATCACCTCATTTGGGGTTCTAGAGATTAAGTAATGAATTTTAAAAGTTCGCTAATGAAAACTGACAGACTAGGGTGATACCCGAATTTTAAAGTTCTTGAAGGAAACAAGTCAAGTGTGATGGCTTGCATTCATGGCTTTGAAGAGTTAACACATAATGTGATTGTGTGGCTAGGGCCATGAGATGTCAAGGAAGTGCAAAAGGAAGGCTTTGTAAGAAACTACAATAGTTCTGTTGGAAAATAGCCTAGTCCACCCTTGGTGGATTGGACCCAAGCCCAATAGGATTGGGGTCAAAGTATAAATAACATAAATGCTTGGGTGGATATATGTAATATTTTCCAAAATGTTATGAGTCATGTTTTTTTGTCCGATGCAATATGACTCTTCAAGTGGCATTGTTTCACTGAAACAATATATCTCTCAATCGAAACAATATCTTGTCTCTCTGATGGAAGGACATGTTAGTAGAAGAGGAAGGGGTGCATAGAACCCTATAAATAGGTGTAAAGGGATTCAGTTGCAAGACACTTGAATTAACATATAGAAACTCTGTCACTTTGAATCCCTATTCCCTCTACTATATTTCTCTTTTCTTCTTCCTATCGTGGTGTATTTGTTGTGCGTCATAATCGCTTCCGCTACTGTGATATGATTAGCGTGGGTATAAGAGATAAACGGTCGCACTCCAGGTACGCCCAATTATTCTTACATGGTATCAGAGCCAGGTTGGCTTGTAGGAAATTATGATCTCCATATTATGATAATATGATGTGCATATTATTATTTTCAAATATCTATATATATATATATATATATATATATATATATATATATATTATCATGATGCTTCCATTGTATGTGAGTGTTTTTTGTTTTCTTTCGTGGGTTTGAAAGAAAATATATTGGTGTTTGTGTGAGTATATATGGTTCTTTATTTTTCCTGATCTCTGTGATTGTGATGGTCAACGTTTTTCTTTCTCTAGATATATTCATATGTTTGTAAAGAAAAAAAAGGAGGGAAACAGAGACCCAATTGCATGTACGTACATATATACATATATATATATAGTTTTGGTTCATGCTTATATATATAGTTTTCTCCATTTTCTACTTATATGTTTTAAATGTAAACTCCAGAAGCCTAGAACCATAAAACAAAAGAACTTAGAGAGAGAAAGCATGAAAAACGAAATTGTTTTTGGTATTGGGTCATTTTAAAATCAGAGAACTAGGATTTGAAATTAGTCCCATTGTGTAGATCTCAAAAAATAGATCAAAAATGACACCAAGAACGCCCAAAACGGATGTCGGACGAAGGAGATATAGAGGAGAGAAGTTTTCGGGTTGATGGACCCGACCCACGCCTGCAACCAGGTCCGGGTCGACCTGGCTGGAGGTTGAAGACAAGCTCCAGTCTCCAAAAACGACGTCGTTTCGTTCTGTGTTAAAAAAAAGGTTTTTTTCTGTTTGAAGGTGTCTGGGCCATGAAAAAAAAAAGGTTTCAGTCCAAGCCCAACCTTCAGGCCCAATGTGTGAGGGCCGAACAAAAAAAATTCTTAAGCCCGGAAAAAAAAACATTTTTTTGGCAGAAAAGCCACGTGGTGCGTGAGGTCATGTGGCAAAAAAAATTCTTAAGCTCGTGTTGCCGGATTCCTTTCGGAGGGTGGTGCGTGTTGTACATGCGCTACTGTGTGCGTGTATGCTTCTATGTTTTTTTTTATTTTCTTCATTTTTTGTCTTCTTTTGGCACGTGGGGACGCATGCCAGATCGGAATGAGACGCCATTTGTTCCTAAAAATTCCAAAATTCATGATCTTTAATATGATATGCTATTTGATTAGTTTTGACACTAATTAATATATGTTTATTATATTCTAAGTACGTTTATGAATGTTTTAAATTATTTTAAAACTTCTAAAATTCATTTGTTGATTTCAATATTTTTTTTGTTATATTTAAATGTTTTATAAACATGTTTTCATATATTATAGAGTGAATATTGTCTTATTTGTATTATAATGAAGCATGATTTAGTTGATAATTCATTATATTATTATATGTTTTTGACAAGTGGGAGCTTTTAGGAGTTGTTAGTCCTAAAAGTTAGAGTTGTTAAAGTACATATACATAATTCTTGAGAGAATTTTAGTGATGTTGCTAATATTTATGTGATGGGAGATACAAATGTATACTCCTGATCATGAATTTAGTAGTATTTTTATTTTTTTCTGGTTAAGAATAATATAAGTACATGACATTGTATACTGTGTTTGCTATATATTGTCGATGATATGTTCAATAGTTTAATTCCTTTAGAGAGACATATTGAATGTGGAATAGATTTGTTCCAAAATTGAAAATGGCAACTAAGAACATCATCGCTGAGTTAAATAAAGGGGACAAATTAAATGGTGACAATTGGGATATCTGGCACCGTAAAGTCCAATATATTTTGGAGGAACAAGAGGCAATGGAACCTCTAATAACAGTTGTAGCACAGCTGCTGTTGGGAATACGGCCCAACACATGATAGACCAAGAGGTCTATGAGGCTTGGAAAAAGAAAAATAGCATTGCAAGAATTACATTGCTGAGTATAATGGCAGATGACCTCATGTGTGAATATGAGAAAAATAAAATAGCGAAAGCCATATGGGCAGCGTTGAAAGACAGGTTTGGTGGTACATCCACCTCTAAGCTTAGACGATTAACTATTAAGTTTGATACGTATAAGCTTAGGTCAAATACTTCTATGAAACAACATCTAAGAGAGATGGCAAATATGATTAGAGAATTGAAGGAAGCTAGGCATACTATGTCTGATGAACAACAAGTTCAGGCAGTGATAAGATCATTGCCATCTAGTTGGGAACACATGGAGGTTAATCTAACCCATAATGAAGGCATTAAAAATTTTAATGATGTGGCTAAACACTTGGAACTTGAGGACGAGCGCTTAGAGGCATACAAGTCCTCTAGCCATGCCTGCTACACAGAGGGTGTAGGTCTTTCTAATACAAAACCCGATTTCAAGAAGGGGAATAAATTCCAAAAGATTGGAAAGAAGGACAAGAATAAATTTGTAAAAGGCAAAAAGGAATTCATGAAGAAAGGAAAAAAAGGCGGGAAGAAGAAGAAAAATGACTTAAAGAAGGTCAAATGCCTTGCCTGCCAAAAGATGAGTTATTTCGCACGGGATTGCACTGAGCGAAATGAGAGTGAAAAGGTACTAGTGGATTATGTAAATTCACATGTTTCCTATGTTTCTAGCACTATTTTCCTAACAGAGAATATCTATTCCTCTTGGATTTTAGACTCAGGTTCAACAGATCATGTGACGAGGGATCGAGGATCCTATGTAGAACACCGTCGGCTGCCTGACAAATGTAAGTGGCTTTATGTAGGCAACAATACAAAGATTGAAGTTAAAGGCATTGGAACTTGCAAATTAACTTTGTGTAGTGGACAACCTTTGATCCTACATGATGTGCTTCATGCTCCTGACATCCGATGGAATTTAGTTTCTGTAAAATGTCTTGTAAACTATGGGTTTAATGTAAACTTTCATGATAAAGTTGCAGACATATTTTATAATTTTGTATTTTATGGTTTAGCTTTCCTTTCAAAGAAGTTCTTTGTAATGGATATTATTGATGATTATAATATATATGATTGCTTTGCTACTTCTTCTGATTCAACTGTTGATATGGCTATTTGGCATGCTAGACTAGGGCATATTAATCAAAATAAAATGATTAAACTAGCAAAAGAAGGTTTGCTAGGATCCATATCCGATATGGAAATGTCCTTGTGTGAAAGTTGTCTAGCAAGTAAGGCAACTATAAAACCTTCTGGAACAGCAGGCAAAGATTAAAATTCTGGGACTTTTGTGATTCCATCTAGGAAAATTCTATATTTTTCCATACAATTAGACTCAATAATGGTTATATAGGCTTTGGAATCACTCCAATTCAATTTTTCTAGAATTAGTTATGATTTATCAAAGTTCGGTCAGAAAATCTGAAAACAGATCCGAAAATGGAAAATTTGTGATGGTAACTTTGTAATTATGGGATAATTTGTGATCAGCCCATTTTGGCACAAAATTGGGCCCCTAGACGTGAATATGACTGACCAAAAAGAGGAAAGAGTGGTTGGAATTTAATTGGGCTTGTGAACCATTTATATGTATAAAAAGGATTTGTGTACATAAAGTGGATTTTTAGAAATTTCTAAATATGACATAAGCAAGCAATACCATGACATGAGCCTAATGTTATAAAACATTTACAGGACCTTTTCCCTTCCATTTCCTGTCGTCTTTTCCAGTAAAACAAACGTGAGAGAGAGCTTGGAGAAAAATAGAGAGAAGGAAGGAGAAATCTCGCAAGGACACTACTAGAAAAAATGGTTTTAACGTCCCTTTTTTTGGCCTTTTAACGTCTGAAAAATGAAGGACGTCTATCTATGGTCGTGAAAAAAAACGTCAATAACGTCCGTAAATGGAGGACGTCTAAAGACAGACTTTAGACGTCCCCAGTATATCTAAAGTCCACATTAGACGTCCCCAGTTTCATCTGGGGATGTCTAAAGTGGGATTTTAGACGTCTCCAGATGGAACTGGGGACGTCTAAGGTGACCTTTAGACGTCCCCAGTTGTAACTAGGGACGTCTAAAGTGTCGCCTCCCACTCTACCACGTCCCTTTTTATTCAAGGACGTTGAAAGTTTTTTTTTTTAAATGGCCTTTTATATATTGCACTGTCTAGAAAATGTAAACTGCAGAAATAGGATTCCAACAACAGAATAAAACAACAGCAGTTCAGCATAATGGAAACAACAACTTGAAACACAGTGATCAACCTAAGGCTCTACTACATGCAATAATTTTAAGGAGTAGCAAACTAATTAACTAACAAACCTCACAAACTATACAACAATCTATATCCAAGTCCCCAGTTTGTACAATAACCAAGACTAAATCCAATCTATATCCAACAACAATAACGCTAATTATATATACAATATATAGAACTACCACAAAAGTATGTCCTACACAAACTACTAAAGACTTTACTCTGGTATACGTTGAAGAAGATGTCCAGCCAAAAAGTCTCTGATCATATTTAGGTCTTCATATGAGTAGGCATCTTCATTGTCAAAAATATGTAAATTATAAAATAAGCTTAGATGAAATAATGAATCAACTGAATGAATTGCCATTGAATTACAACACCAAGAATATTATCCTCTGAGAATGAAGAAGCGATTACTTGTTCAAAATCTGTCGTAATGCCACTCTGAATGATGTTAAACATATAAAGTAAGAGTGTATCCACATTCCCAGCCTCCAGGTTGTCGAGGGCACTATAAATCAAAAGGAAATGGTTAAAATCAATAAAGGCATATCGAAAACGACCGTCAATCAAAAGAACTTGATTTGAAACTACGTACCTTTGGAAACAACCATCTCGGATCTTTGCCACCTCTACGTTCGCGTGGCCTGCCAAGCGCTTGATACGTCGTGCATGCCCTATCATTAAAATGAAAATCAACATAAATTAGAATAATTCATTAAGTCAAGAATCAAGAAGCAATGAAATTCAAAAACATAACTTACGTGTTGAAGACGCTTTTAGTTTCTTTGTCTGGTCTTCTACGTAAGGAATCAAACCAGTAAACAACGTGGGACCGAGGATAGAAAACACACAAACTCCAGTGATAACTATCACAACATATACAGATTAAAAAGAAGTTAGCTGGCAAGGCAATTATTTATTAAAAATCTAAAATACACAAAATTAAAATGCGTACCCTTGAACAATCGGTGCTAGATAACAACGATAGTTGTCCTCTGCCAATGTGAAGCCCACATAGTTCGTCCTTCTTTTTAATGTATTCCCAATCCTTGTCGTATGTGCGGGAGACAAGAATCCATATAAATCAACTCTTTGAGAGTCAATGCATATACGACGGAAGGAGCTATAATAAAATTAAAATGATGAATGTATTAGCTAGTTAAAATCAACTTAACTAAATGAAGGAAAAAATGGGAAATAAAAAACTTACAGGATTGCAAATTTGCCCCATCCAACATCTAGCTCCTCCAACTTAATGAACTGTTTAAGATCTTCTTTATCAATTGTGAAGTGATACTCTAATTCCTGGCCCACAATCCCTGTAGCCATATGCAAATCAATCTGGCGAATGCCTTTATAGATATGCTGCAGTCGTGCTAAGAAGGGCCATTTCTCTACTTCCTGCTCATTCTTTTAGAACATAAAAAAACATATTGTTAGTAGGATGTCAACACATCTCAAGTAAAATCATTGCACGTAGCTTGAAGGACTCATTCTTATATGCATCAAACACATCTACGCCTTCCTCCCACAACTTCTTCAAGTCCTCAATCAAAGGTGCCAAGTAAACATCGATATCGTTTCCTGGCTGTTTTGGTCCAGAAATCATCATAGAAAGCATCACATACTTGCGTTTCATACAAAGCCAGGGAGGCAAGTTGTATATTACAAGGAGTACTGGCCACGCACTGTGTGTGCTATTAAGAGTTCCATACGGATTGATGCCATCTGTACAAAGCCCAACCCGAAGGTTTCTGGCTCGCTGCCAAATTCAGGGAACATTTCATCTATTTTCTTCCACTATAGAGAGTCAGCTGGGTGCCGAAGATATTTTCTGTCGGATATTCAGTCATCCGAATGCCATCTCAACTTCTTCACCTTTTTTGCAGTGCTAAACAAATGCTTAAAGCACGGTATTATTCGAAGATACCACAAAACTTTTATAGGTTGCCTTTTAGTTGTCCCATCGCCACAACCACCATCTTTCTTCACTTTGTATCGTGCAGTTTGACACTTAGGGCACTCACTCAGACCTTCATACTCCTTTCTGTACAGTACACCGTCATTAGGGCAAGCGTGTAACTTTTTATACTCCCATACCCATTGTAGATAGGATTTTCTTGGCCTCACACATACGATTTGGAAGTACATTATCGTTCGGAAACATATCACACAACAATTCAAGCAGTAATGTGAAACTACTATCGGTCTACCCACAAGTTGCTTTTAAGTTAACCAAATGTAATGTTCCTGTCAGCTGTGTGTACTTACTCCTAGGGTACAACGGTGTCTCTACATCACTCCGTAGGCTGTCATATTCATGCGACTGCGCAAAGGATTCTACCTCAACATCGTGAATCATTCTCTCCATTCTATCTTCATCTATGACATCCACAGCTTCCTTCTTGTGCGACGGACAATCAGTTACTTCCTCACCATGCCATATCCACCTTATGTATCGAAGATTTATTCCATCACAAAGTAGGTGATCCCTTATAACTTCAACATCTCGTTTTCTCTCATTTAAACAATTGACACAAGGACAAAAATACATCCCATTTTTTGCTGGAACGTTCCTCCTAGCAAATTCAATAAAGTCTTCAACCCCATTCTCATATTCTTCACTTGTTCTTAAAGCTAAAGTTTAGAATAATTATCAACACGGGGAATTGCCTATTACACGCATGTTTTTCAAAATTTTGGCAGCATTTCCCCTTAAAAGTGAGACATCCCAAAATCAAAATAACAAACCATCTTAGCTTAATTTAAACGAAACTAAACTTTAGCTTCTAACACCAAGCACAAACAGAATACACTTACATTTTAGAAATCAAAATATTAAATCAGATATGTACCATAAGTGAGATATGTGGGAATTTACAAATCAACTATGTGTATTTACAAGAGACACATGTGGGAATTTTTGGGAATTTATAAAGGGCATTTGGGGCTGAGGAATTTAGGGCTCATAGTATAATAGTCATTAATTGGTAAGATTACATTGCAATAACCGTAACTTTTTGTCTACTCCTATTATTTACATGCTTGAAAAGTCCACAAACATTATTAGCAAGTATAGTTGAGAACTTCCTTGATGAATGCGCTGCTTACTAGTTAAATACAATGTTGCATTACAACTTACAACTTAATATACCAGAAGATTATGAATTCTTATATAATTTTATTGATTAGTGACTGAAGTGTCAAATTAGTCATGTTTTCACAGTAATTTTCTTTATAAAGAGAACTTGTAATTTTCTTTGCAACTGACTTCTTTTAATAAAAAGCAAACAAAATCATCACCATTAACTTGAATTCAACTGAGAGATGAGGACTTCTTTTAATAAAAGCAAACAAAATCATCACCAAATTTGAAACAAAACATCATCTTGAAAATTGTATTTCAAATAAAACATTCAAATAATTCAATAAGTAAAAAAATATTAGTATATTATTCAAATCAAATCAAATTAAAAAAAATTAAGATTGCAAATGTAAATTTGTTTCAAATCAATTTAATTATTTAGAACAATCAGATAATGATTCTTCAATCTTCAAATCAACCAAAAAAATTTAAATTGCAATCATCACCTTGTTGTGAAGACAAGTAACATACACAATTCTATTTTTGCGCCTTCATACAATGTGGCTATCCGTTTTAGTAAAAAGTGGATTTTGTTCTGTAAGTCAGGCACTTGACACAGTAAATAGGTAAAAGTAACGTACACAATTCAGTTTTGACTGTCTTGTTATGATTTTAAATTAAACTAGATTTTCCTTCTTGCTCAAACAGATTTAAAATTAATGGTGGTTCATTATTGATGTTGATCCTAATCCATTTTAAATAATGAAAAAAAAAACTATTGAACATGTCAAGATAAACGCAAGCTTATTATATGATGGGCAGACCTTTTTGTTTATAGTTATTTCCTCCATTTAAAGCTGATATTTCTGTTATGAGCCAATCACAACTCGATATCTTTTGGTAAATAAAGATCTCAATCACAATGCAGAAAAGCAAAAGATTAAAACTTGATGTGGTACATCTTAAATTCAGCAAAATAGCTAAGATAAAGCTCAAGCACAAACCACACTTAAATTCCAGCCGAGAATAAAATGCATTTTGCTAATCATTCACAAGTTCATTCACAAGTTTAGTTTTAGCTAACTTGTTGCTGCAACTTTAGAGGTAGATGACCCACGGTGGTAAGAGGAGGCCGACGGTGGAGAGAATGAGAGAGAACAGTGCAGAACCAACAGAGCAAAGACGGCGACTAGCAACGCTCTGGATGAAATAGAGGGTAAGAAGGACCAAGAAGAAACAGGGGAGAGGAGAAATAGCCGTATTTGATTTGGAGAAACAAGAAAAAAACA
The DNA here is from genome assembly GCA_963855925.1 of Inga laurina. Classification (NCBI taxonomy): domain Eukaryota; kingdom Viridiplantae; phylum Streptophyta; class Magnoliopsida; order Fabales; family Fabaceae; genus Inga; species Inga laurina. The sequence goes on from OY979705.1 coordinate 12,909,110, forward strand.
AGAAGCCCAGGGGAGAGGAGACGAAAGTGATGAAGATGGGAGAGTTAAAGAGTAAAGTAATAAAGCAAGTAAGAATTCTGACACTGAACATTCACTGGTCATGTCGACCAGTGCATGTGAGCTAGCTTAAGACGTCCCCGGCTGGGCTAGGGACGTCTAATATAAAGCTTTAGATGTCCCCAGGCCATCTGGGGACGTCTTATGTGTGTTCTTTTTTTTCTTTATACGATTTTCTGGGGGTCTTTAGACATCCCCAATGAAAATGGGGACGTCTAAAACAGTCTTTAGATGTCCCCAATGAAAATAGGGACATCTAAAACAGTCTTTACACGTCCCCAATGAATATGGGGACGTCTAAAACACATTCAGGTGCGAGATTCAATTTTATTTGACGAGCCAACCTTTTCAATTATGATCTATAATTACACATTTGCCACCGCCCAATATTTTGGGCATCCCTTTTTCAAAAAGGGACGTCCTTTAGGGTAGTTATATATATTTTGTAGTAGTGATAGGTCGATTTCTTCAGTGAATTCGTACCTAATGTGTATAATCCTTCTCCTAAGCTATTCCTCCATGTGAATTAAGGTTTTGAAGTAAAGAATTTCATGATTCAAAGAGGCTAGGGTTCAGTCAAATTTGGGAAAAGCTAGTGGGAGCTTGAGGTAACTTCCAAACTTTCGTATATTGCTTATTCTGGTTGCTGTGGGCAATTTAATCGGTGAAATTTCGTCGGATTGTCATTGGTTTTAAATTTTGGAAATTGCGTTTCCTAAGGGTTATGCTGCCCAATTTTGGTTCAAATGGTAGTTATAACCTAATGTAATAGTTAATAAAGTGATTAGGAGTAGAAAGGAACGCATTTAAGGAGCCGAAATCATAAAACCCCGATTTTCCCCGGAGAACTCATAAATTTTGGCCAGATCTAGAAATGGGTCTTAGAGTTATATTTTCAATGATTTGATGGTTCCATTGCGTTCAGGAGCGAAAATTAGGTGGGATTACAGTTGGCCACTTTTTCGGAAAAGGCCGAAAAAGCATAATTATGAAAACGTCCCTAAAACCCTTGAAGTAGGGCTGCCAAGGGTAAATTTGTAATTTTACATTGAATTTGATAATTCTGAGTCTGGAAATGGATTCCTTGGGCGGAAATATGTTAGGATAGCCCAGATTAGAATTTCGGGAAAAGTGCAACCGGACCGGGTATGACAGGCCCCGGCCGGGTCCCCGGGGGCATTTTTGTAAATTTTCATTATAGACTCATATAACCCCAAGAAACACTATGGAAGTGTCTAAATGGTGCATTTGGAATTGTAGGATTTGATATTTGCCCTGTTCGTGATCCACCTGCACTAGAGCACAATCAGAAAGAACAAGGTAGTAACTCTTTCTCTTATATTGTGTGTGAAACATTGTATGTATGTTTGTCATGCATTGAGAATACTTTATGAATACATTGTGATGCTTTGAGTTCACAGTGCAAGCTGACGCATAGTGATACTTTGTGATACATAGAGATCACAGCGAAAGCTGACGCACAGAGATTACAGCCATGAGTGCTGTCGTTTGTGATGAAAGCCATAATACATTGTGATGCTGCTTAACATGATCATATATGCTATGTGTTTATACACTGTATGAGTGATTTGTTACTACAAAGATTCTTTTGAATCTCATTCTTTCCATTGACTAACATTTCAGATAGGGCAAATGGCTCCAAGGAGAAATGAACCACCAGGAGCAGCTAGGATCTTGTAGAGATGTGTTTTTAGGTTGTTGGTTATCTATTTTGGACTTGGGATTATTGTTTATTTTTGAAATGTAGATATTACGTTGATGTTGGTCATGTAATCCCCTAGTTGGAACTTACAACCCTTAGTTTATACATGTATGAAACCCAGGAGTTGCTGTGAATTTGGCTATGCACTCTGATATGTATGAATGTGATTGAACTGCACAGAGTAATTAGATTCGGAAGATGAAAATGAGACCATATTGAACAAATTTTAGAAAAGAGATTTGAGAAAAACGTATCCGTCTGTCTCTAATTCCTTCAAATTACGCATTTTTGAATCTTAATTACGGTTATCAAGGTAGGGGATTACAATCATTGTGGTAAATTGCTTACTCGAGTTGTCCCTCGAGTGGGCTGTATATTTCTTCACACCTTACTGGAGTGATCCCTAGAGTGGCTTTCAAATAGCCCGGTAGATTACTGGATTACTCCCTCGAGTAATGACATCAAAATCTTGGCTGAGAGTTTACTATCTGATTACTCGAGTGGCTACTCGAGTGGCTACTCGAGTGGCACTTCATATAACTCTACATATTACTCGGGTTGTCCCTCGAGTAATGCTATTTTCTCATTGCTTACTCGAGTGGCTACTCGAGCGATGGACTGCATTTCTTGGCCGAGAGTCACTGAAGATTTTGAACCTGGTTGCTCGAGTGGCGACTCAAGTGATGCCTGTGAAAATCTGGTTACTCGAGTGGCTACTCAAGTAATGGTCTATATAACTTTGCAGATTACCCGAGTGGTCCCTCGAGTAATGTCGTTCAAAATTTGGCAGTGCCTCACTAGATGAAATTCTGTTTGCTTACTCGAGTGGCTACTTGAGTAATGGCTTCTGTTACCTGAGTGGCTACTCGAGTAAGCCTTCTTAAAAATTGTTGGTTACTTCCAGTGCTGTCTCTAAGTGATGTTGATTACTTCCAGTGCTAACTCCAAGTGATGTTATGCTCCTTTGTTCAAATCCATTTGTTTGTTATGAAATCCTTTCATATTATTGATCCAATCTTTGTTATCATCAAAACATATGGGATCTAACAAAGATCCATAAACATGAACATAAGTATGGATCGAATCATGGATATCCACTTCCATGAGGCCTGTAGCCTAATAACAAATTCTTCAATATTGATGTCTGAGCAAAAAGGAAGAATTTGGGTTTAGATGCTGGGAGTGTCTAGACTTAAGTCTGTACAGTGTTAACAACAAAATGAAAAACGACGTGCGCTCTTATGGTGTAAGAGTAAAACTGTAGCATGTGATTCATACCACATATGCTAAAGAACCGCAAAAAGGAAGCAAGTAAGAAGATCCCTACTTAATTGTTGTGTGAGTCCCAGGATGTTTCTAATTCTTCCATTGATATCCTTTGACTTTGACAATATCATAGAGGTGTGCTTCAGCGTCTGCTATTTTGGCATATGTCCTACGATCATGATAGATGCGATCTATGGTATTATGTTAGGAAAGTGGCTGATGCATATTGAAGTGATATCTGGGCGAAAGGAAGATTACTTGAAGTATACACAAATATGCTAGTGTCTGAGACATGTCCTTTATGGTATTATTTGTGATAATTTCTTAAATGTGGATACTATGCATACTAGAAAGGCAATCTGAGTTTTATACTGAATCAAAAGGGATTAGATTAGCTATGTGAAAGTGTATATAAGTGAATCTAGGATATTTAAGGCACAAAATTAAAATCAAGCTACACAATGAAGGTTGTCTTGTGCTGGTCTCTGTAAAAGAGATTTCTAGTACATACACCTATATGCATATGTCATGCCTACGCGGTCACGGCAAAGCACCTAGTCTGAAAGAAGGAAGAAAAAGAGACATATCTAATCCACCAAGTATGAGTGGGAGATGTTGGAAAATAGCCTAGTCCACCCTTGGTGGATTGGGCCCAAGCCCAATAGGATTGGGGTCAAAGTATAAATAACATAAATGGTTGGGTCGATATATGTAATATTTCCCAAAATGTTATGAGTCATGTTTTTTTGTCCAATGCAATATGACTCTTCAAGTGGCATTGTTCACTAAAACAATATATCTCTCAATCGAAAGGATATCTTGTCTCTCTAATGGAAGGACATGTTAGTAGAAGAGGAAGGGGTACATAGAACCCTACAAATAGGCGTAAAGGGATTCAGTTGCAAGACACTTGAATTAACATACAGAAACTCTGTCACTTTGAATCCCTATTCCCTCTACTATATTTCTCTTTTCTTCTTCCTATCGTGGTGTATTGGCTGTGCGTCATAATCGCTTCCACTACTGTGATACGATTAGCGGGGGTATAAGAGATAAACGGTTGCACTCCAGGTTTGCCCAATTATTCTTACAAGTTCGAATTCATTATGTATAAAGCTCATATAATAACTATCGAAATTAAGATGTCACATTTATGTTGACAAGTTCCCATAGAGAATTGGCAGTTGTAACTGAAATGACCATTTAAGTTGCAGTTTTAAGAAGTCCACTTTATATTATAACAAGTAAACAAGTTTGAATATGTAAAGGTATTATTAATAAGTTCCCATCATGAATTTACAAATGTAACTGAAATGACCAATTATGCTTGAGTTTTAACAAGCCACTTCATCTTATAACAAGCAAGTATTTTGGATCGAGGTTAAGTTTATTACATACACATACATTTTTGTATTGAAAGATTAAACGGGTTTGATGGCTTGGTAGCAATAAACCTCTTTGTTTATAGTAATAAACCTCTTTGGATCGAGGTTAAGTTTATTACATACACATACATTTTTGCCACATGAATTATAATATTGGAAATAATCTTTTGTTGTTGAAAATCCACAGGAGATAAAATTCATTTCGATAGTCAAAATCAATTTCTTTTTCATCTATCATGCGTTCAAGTTGCTATTTTTGTTCAGTTAAACTCAATTTAGTTCCCTAGACTTTTAACGTGTTTCAGTTTGAGTTATTACATGTAAGCCATATCAATGCTAATTAGCAGTAGTTAACAACATTAATACCTTATCAACAAAGTTATAACACTGTTAACCAATAAGGGTTGGGTCTGGCATAATAGACAAATCCCTTGCAACGTGGCAAACCTTTATTTGAACCCCTGGAAAATATTATCATATTTAATGCTCGACAATGCTTTGAATAGATGTCCAAAAGGAAAATATTTTGGATAGGATAAAGTATACAGACAAAAAATAACGAAAAAAAAAAGATATAGAACAAAATGAAAATATGTCAAAAATACAGGGAGCTAGAATATATTATTTAACCATTTATGGTTTATTAATTAGGGGGGACCATTTTGAAATTTCTCTGAAAAAACGACATATCATTTGTTCTTTAGAAGGCCGAATAGAATTATTTTATATCCATACATAGCATGGAGTTAAAAAATTACATTCAACCTTTATCTATTGATATGAACAGTCATTTTGGATCTACATATATATACATGGAGTCGAAAATTTCATTCGACCTTTATCTATTGATAAGGACAGTCATTTTTGGTCTACTCATTTATAGTATGGAATCTAAATCATTTTCGAAATAGATAAAGACAGTTCCACGTAAAACAGGCTTTTATGTTCAACAAGAACTGTCATTTTAGATCAACTCATGTATAGTATTGAAAAATATTTCTTGTTATCATCCGATGGAGTTTACAACTCTAAAGAAGAATTAGAATAGGAATGAAAATGAAAATAATAGTTTAAGCTTTGTTCAGTACGTGGATTTGGTTTTTAATTTGTCAAATTAAAGTTTGTAAAAGTGGGGTAAAAGTAAATTAAAATTTACATGTTTGCCCTAGAATGTCGTTGAGAGCATTGTGTCTGCACATCCATCCCATAAGAAGAGAGGAGAAGACAATGATGCAGTTCATGTTGTAACAAGCAAACAAGGTCATACTGAATATGTAAAGGAGTTATCAACAAGCTTCTATCGAGAATTGATGAGTAAGTGTAACTGTAACGATAAGTTATATTAGAGTTTTAGCAAGCCACTTCATATTATAACAATTAAGTGGTTTGGAGGCTATGTTTATTCCATATATAAATTTTTGCATCTGAAAACCAAAATGGGTTTAATGGTTTGATGGTAACGAATATTATAGTGATTAAGGGGTGATGTTCTTGTTATTTGACAGCAGTCTGTGGCCTTTTATTTTAAAAACAAAAAATTAAAAATAACATTTTTTATCTTTACAATCAAAGTATATATAATTTCAAGTTGGTCCTTAATTTTTCCACTGAAATATCATAATTTTTTAGGAGTTACTGTAAATCAAGTGGCTTTTTGTGGGACTGATGAATCCCTATTTTATAATACAGATTTATATGAACTTTGGGGATTTTTGTGTTGATAATTGGGTTAAATGCAGCATTTATTGGAAAATTATAAAGAAGGCTTATTTGTCTACTGTTTTAAAATTACTCTTCAATTAATCGATTAATCAAGATGGATGAAAGTTATTTCTTGTCTTTGATTCCAATATATTCGAAAGAAATTCGTAAGCTAAGGCTGAAAATATTGTTAGAAGGCCAATATGCGGCTATGGGTAGTGCCACGTCATTTAATAAAGGGTGTATAGGCCATCATATTGCATATGATTTGCTCCCCAACAAGCAAACAAATGGGGAATTAAAGATAACCAACTTTAAGTGTTATGAAACAATTGACAAATAAGACCTCATTATAATTTTCCAATAAATGCTGCAATTTAACCCAATCATAACTACAAAAATCCCCAAAGTACATATAATTCTGTATTACAAAATAGCGATTCATCGGTCCCACAAAAAGCCACTTGATTTACAATAAGTCCCAAAATATTATGATATTTCAGTGGAATAATTAAGGACCAAATTGAAATTATATATGCTTTGATGGTAGAGTGAAAAATGTTATTTTTAATTTTTTTTAAAGAAAATAAAAGGCCACCTACTGCCGGCAAAAAAAAAAAAAAAAAAGAGAACATCACACCTTAATCACTATAATATTCGTTACCATCAAACCATTAAACCCGTTTAATTTAATTTTATGATGCATAAATTTATATATGTAATAAACATAGCCTCCAAACCTCTTAATTATTATAATATGAATATGAAGTGGCTTGCTAAAACTCTAATATAACTTATCATTACAGTTACACTTACTCATCAATTCTCGATAGAAACATGTTAATAACACCCTTTACAGATTCAATATAACCTTGTTTACTTGTTACAACATGAACTGCATCATTGTCGCCTCCTCTCTTCTCATGGGATGGATGTGCACACACAATGCTCTCAACGACATTCTAGCGTAAACATGTAAACTTTAATTTACTTTTACCCCACTTTTACAAACTTTAATTTGACAAATTAAAAACCAAATCCACACTGAACAAAGCTTAAACTAATATTTTCATTTTCATTCCGATTTTAATTCTTGTTTATAGTTGTAAACTCAATCGAATGATAACCAGAAATATTTTTCAATAGACATGTTCTTGTTGAAAATAAAAGCCTGTTATACGTGGAACTGTCTTTATCTATGTCGAAAATAATTTAGAGTCCATACTATAGATGTGGGGATCTAAAATGACTGTCCTTATCAATAGATAAAGGTCGAATGTTATTTTCGACTCCATCTATATATATGTGGTTCCAAAATGACTGTTCATATCAATAGATAAAGGTTGAATGTAATTTTTTAACTCCATGCAATGTATAGATCCAAATAAATTATAATCGACCTTCTAAAGAACAATTGACATGTCGTTTTCTCGGAGAAATTTCAAAATGGTCCCCCCAATAAACCATAAATGGTTAAATAATCTATTTTGGATCCCTATCTTTATAAGGAATTTGGATTTTATTCTATATCTTTTTTTCATTATTTTTGTCTTTATGCTTCATACTGTCCAAAGGATTACCTCCTATAGTTTTATAAGGATTTGAGTATGAGCTTCACAAAGTATCTTTCTTTTGGATATCTATTCAAGACACTGTCGAGCATTAAATGTGATAATATTTTCCAGCATGAATTCAAATTAATGTTTGCCACGTTGTGAGGGACTTACCTATTCCGCTAGAGCCAACCCTTATTTTTTAACGGTGTTATAACTATGTTGATAAGGTATTAATGCCGTTAATTACTGCTAACTAGGACTGATATTGCTTACAGGTAATAACTCAAACCGAAACATGTTAAAGGTGTAGGGACCTAAATTGAATTTAGCCCAACAAAAATAGCAACTTGAACGCGTGATAGAGGAAAAAGAAATTGATTTTGACTAACATAATTAATTTTATCCCTGTGGATTTTCAAGAACAAAAGATTATTTCCAACATTCGAATCCATGTCACAAAAAATTGGAAATCAATTTTATCCTCCGCGGATTTTCTCTTGCACATTGTACATTTGAATTTATTCGCAGATGCTTTAACAAATCCACGGAGGAAAACTTGATTTTTGTGCTTTGGTGCATGAATATAATTTAGATTCCATGCTCTATACCTGACATAAAATAATTGGTAGGAAACTATTAAAATGTTAAGAACAAGGGACCCTATAAAGAACAAATAATACGTAAGTTGTGTTTTCGGAAACATTTAAAACAGTCCGCCTGAATAAAACATACATAATTACTTCATTCTCAATTCGAAGAATTATCTAAATTGCGAATGGCTTCTTGGTGTTTTGCAAAACAATCCCATTGCAACTATTATTAAATGCAAGGCTTCTCTTTCTCATTCAAATGTACTCCTGAATTGTTTTATAAAAAAGGCACTTCTCAATTACTATAAACAAAGAGGTTTATTACCACCAAGCCATCAAACCTATCTAATCTTTCAATGCAAAAATTTATATATGTAATAAACTTAACCTCCAAAATACTTGCTTGTTATAACATGAAGTGGCTTGTTAAAACTCAAACATAATTTGTCATTTCAGTTACATTTGTAAATTCATGATGGGAACTTGTTAATAATACCTTTACATATTCAGACTTGTTTACTTGTTACAACATAAAGTGGTCCTGTTAAAACTCCAAACTTAAATGGTCATTTCAGTTACAACTGTCAATTCTCTATGGGAACTTGTCAACATAAAATATTAGGGTTATTTGTCTATCGTCAACCGTTAACCGCAAGCATACAAGTCAAAAATTTTATAAACATATTGTTCCCATGACAAATAAGGCAACAAAAAAATTAATTATCACAGGTATACTTTCAATTAGCTTAGATGAAAATATTTTGGATGCGGTCATTGTAGAGTTGTTCAAGCTAAAGGTGGTTTGTCAAATTCTACAAATGTGCCTTCGATTTTTTTAGAATGAATAGTAAAATAAATTTTTGCTTGCACCAGTTAAATAACTACTACACATATTGCGCCAAACTTTTGCATTGGCAAACTTTGATTTTGGCAAGAAAAGAAATTCAAACTTTTCGCTCTGATAATTTGCAATGGTTTTTAAATGAAATTTGAATTTTTCACACCAATAATTTGATTGCGGCTAATTGAACTCCTCAACACATAAGAAGGATTTTTTATTGAGGCTAATTGAACTCCTCAACAATGAAAATGTCAGAACACAATTTTCGGAAGAAAGAACAAAGCTTCTCCAAAATGATGGATACATCATAAGGCAGTGTATTTTTTTATTGCCAATGGAAGTAAATGTTGCATGAGAATATGTGAGTCATGACTCTTCATCCCAACAACCTATCGATCTTGCATATCGATACCTCTTGAAATATTGCTTGAATATCCATTAGAAACTTTTATTTTCTTGATTTCCTTGTTTGGTTTTGTCAACGTAAATTTTGTTGGTTGAAATTTGTCATTCTCATCTGGCCAAGCCTTTTCACCAACTCCCATGGCCCGTAAATCTTTTCTAGCATGAAAATGATCTTTTGACTTTTGGATTCGTTGAGCAACATGTATTGCACATTAGAACACACCTCTTCGATTCTTTGATAAGCATCACGTCAAGACTTTGGCGTAGCTAATTAAATTGCAAATAAGCACCGCTACAGATTTGAGCATATATAATGCTTAATAAATAACAATTACAATGAATAAATGCCATGTATGTCGAGACAGGGGTCGCATAAGAATATATAACACTAAAATACAACAGTTAAATATATGCATAATCATGTATTGAGAGGCAGAATTCATGAAAACACAAAAATAATAGCTGTAGTTAATAACTATCATTTATTCAGTGACAAATATGATTGTTATAATGAAACAACCTTCATGTTACACTTAAAAACGATTCATCTTGCAACGTTATATCAGTAAAAACAAATACATAACGGTTATAATAATTAGCTATAAAGTATGTTTATAAATCTGAGATATTGTTAGATATAATATCTAATAATATCTCATATTGATACTTTTAAGATAAATACAATGTGTTAATATATAATTGTATCTCAGATTTATACCTTTAAGAAAAATATAATATCTTTAGATATTAATCTAATATGTATTATCTATTAATATCTTAAGGAGGCGAGAAAGACGAGATTATGAAAAAGTTTATTTGACAATACTTGACAGTTCTTCATAAATGACCGTTATGTATTCTTTAAGAATACTTAATAGTTATCAATAAAAACTGTCATGTATAAGAAGACGGGAGACCAGTGAATAATTTAAAACTCATCAAAGATCCCAACTTCAAGACAAGAAGCAATCTTGTGATAAAGTGGGTTTTCAAAAACTCTTCAAAACCTGTTTAATACGGTCTCAATCCTACCTTTCAAATCTATTTGGCCTGTTTGGTTCCGTTCCATTTATAAATATCAGAGTGTTCAACAAAATTTCCTGATGGATTCCTGGGTTATATTCATAAACTAGTAGGGTTTACACGGCATGATCGCCTATTTTAGTTCCCATACCGAGGATTACAAATCAATACAAATCATGTAAGACTTTCTCTTGTTTGAGCTCTATTGTCATTTTTTTCTAAACTCAAATTCAACATCCCGAAGCTACTACAAGATGTTTGCACCGGATAAATTCTCAGGAGGTCCTCTTTTTCCCTATTTCTCATTGAACGATTCCATTGCAATCTATATTTGTGCTTAAGATTGAGGAACCTCCAATAACCCTTGAAGCATCACTTGAGACTGTGAGGAAGGCACACTAAGTCAAAGTCAAAATTGCAAGTTGGACATGCCTTCCCAGTATGCACATTCCAATAGGATAATGTTCCTAGCCTAGGAAAGTCACTTACCATCCACATCAAGGTTGCATGTAAGCTGAACAACATCTTCTCGTAGGCATAATAAATATGTCTTGATGCCAACATTAAACAAGTCCAACAATTCCTCAATAAGTGGTTGGAGGTACACATCTATATCATTACCCAATGTTTTTTTCCTAGGATACTCATAGAAAAAATGAAGGAGCTCTGTTTCATACATACCAAGGAGGTAAGTTGTATAGAATTAAGACTATTGGTCAAATACTGTAACTTGTGTTAAGGTTCCTAAATAAAATAAGAATTGTCAATCGCTAAAGCAAGATAGACATTTCTAGGATTAGCCACTAAAGCTAGAAAATCTGTGTCAAATGCTTTTCAAGGTGCTGCAGCTCATCAAATGTGGTCATCATACCGCTAAATATAACGGTTAAAAATATGCATAATCATGTATTGAGAGGCAGAATTCATGAAAACACAAAAATAACAGCTGTAGTTAATAACTATCATTTATTTAGTGACAAATATGATAGTTATAATGAAACAACCTTCATGTTACACTTAAAAACGATTCATCTTGCAACATTATATCAGTAAAAACAAATACATAACGGTTATAATAATTAGCTATAAAGTATGTTTATAAATCTGAGATACTGTTAGATATAATATCTAATAATATCTCATATTGATACTTTTAAGATAAATACAATGTGTTAATATATAATTGTATCTCAGATTTATACCTTTAAGAAAAATATAATATCTTTAGATATTAATCTAATATGTATTATATATTAATATCTTAAGGAGGCGAGAAAGACGAGATTATGAAAAAGTTTATTTGACAATACTTTACAGTTCTTCATAAATGACCATTATGTATTCTTTAAGAATACTTAATCATTATCAATAAAAACTCACGTATAAGAAGACGGGATTCTTAAAAAAATTATTTCACAATACTTGACAGTTCTTCACAAAAAAACCGTTATATATTCTTTAAGATTTCTTAACAGTTAAAAATAATAACCATCATATATAGGAAGGCAGGATTCTGAAAAATGTCAAATATAAGGAGGCGGTAGTCTATAAAAAATTTATTTAACAATACATTACATTCTTTATAAAAGATCGTTATGCATGATTTAATATAAAAATGTGGAATTCTGAGAAAAAAAATTATTTGACAATATCTTATGGTTCTTTATAAAGAATCGTTAAGGATCATGTAATACAAACAAATATTTGACAATATGTCACTATTCTTCATAAAGAATCGTTAATTAATCTTACAATATATTAATATATTCTTTATTGATAAATTAATTAATATTATGGACAATGCATTACAATTCATCACAAAGAAACATTATAACACTTTATTTCCATATTCGATCTGATAAGTTTTACACAGCGAATTTGAACCACAAAGCGGTATTCCTTTGTAAAGTTCTTTCAATTCTCAACCTCAAGACAAGACTCGAACCTGTAGTTGAGTGGATTTTTCTAAATATTTCAAAAGCTTTTAGAAAAGTCTTTTAGTGGTTCCTAACTTCTTCTTAACTCATTGTTTCTTAATTCCTTTTATTATTATCAGAGTATTTCTTTGCATAATAAATCTCTCTGCTTCCTTGACAATGGGATCATACCGTGCGATTACCCATTCCTAGATAATGAGTCAGTACCAATTTAGAAATTTGAGAAAAGTTGGTAACTTTATATTTAGATCCGAAAATCATAATTGGACTAAAGATAAGCCAAATTATGGAACCTAAGAAATTTAAGGAGTTGTAAATTAGACAAAGTGGGAAATTTAGAGCCTATTGTGTGAGATTAATAGGATAAAAATTAACCCACACTTACATATACAATCATTTCTCTCTCAATACAAGACACACACATGGCATACTTTAAACACTCAACACTCCAGCTTACACTCAACACTCCTCCTTCTCTCTCTAAAATTCTCTCAAGCTTTCTCTCTCTATTTAGGGGTTGTATGTGTCAGTTCAGAGCTGTAGGAGGAAGAAGATGATGTTTATATTATATCCCATCATTTAATTAATTAATTTTCCCAATTTTGGATTTAAATAAAATTCTGGCAGATTTTCTGCCTAAACTTTGAAAAATCATAACTAAATTTGTAGACATCGTATCGGAGGGATTCTAAAGGCTATAGAACCCTTATTGAGTCTAGTTGCAATGATAAATATAGTCTTTTACCAATTAGAAACACAAAAGTTCCAGAATTAAACTCTTTGAATGTTGTGCCAAAAAATCAATAGTTTTTCCAGGCTAACTCCAAAAATTCGTAACTCTTTGTATACAACTCTAATTGATTCATATGACCTATCAAATTAAAAATTAGGATGTATACTTTCATTTTGGAAAATTTCATAACTTTTTGTCATCATTTGGTCATTCAAAAACCACATGACAAATGCATCGCCTCACTCGCGATTTCACTAGAAGTATTGTTTGCCTTTAAATTTCCAATATTTAATTCCTATGACCATGAATATTCACCATTTTATTGAATATTTCCAAATAATTACAATATATCTTGGTGAAGAAAAGTTGGGGTGTTACATACGGGCCAATTTTATTAAACTTAGGGCCTAAATCACAGGGGTGAACGACTTCTAGCATGTCTTAAATTAGATACACACTGGATATAATCACAAGAGAGTATTAAAGATAATCAACTAATTTGAAATAAAGGACAAGAATTATGAGAGGGTCAAGAGTAACATAATTTTAATTTTGCTGATAAAATTGGAATAGTTAATGACCCATCTCTTCTTGAATTTTAAATTACAGGATTTGATATTTGTCCAAGCCCCAAAAGAAACCTAATTCAAGAAGGTAAAACATTGGAAAGGCAGTTAGGTAGTAACTCTTTCTCTCATATAATATGTATTTGTTCTGCATGTATGTGTTCACCATTGATTATATTCATTTTATGAATATATGGTTTGATGTTTGGACTGTCTGTTCTGAGGCTATAAGAACTAAAAGTGCATTGTTGCATGGGTTGTATCCCTGACTTGTCAGACCTGATATGCATTCAAAGTAAGGCTGTAAGACCTGAAAGTGAATTTGTGGCAATATTCCTCAAGTAATATTTTATGTTTTAATTAACATTTTTGTTTCATTTTTTTTATAATGAGAGCCCACTAGTTGAGGTACAAGATCACTGGATTATCTAGGAAGAAGAACACACACAAATAAAGTGATATCTAATTTTTGATGTTGGCGGTTGGTTTGAAGATAAAAATATATATAAAACATCATAGAAAACTTGAGAGCATGAAAAACTGATGAGGTAAAATTGTTTTATTGCCATGAAAATAATTCTAATTACACTAGATTATTTAGACTAAAATCTATATAATTTTGCCCCTAATTTTTAGCAGCTTGTGAATTACAGTCTTCTTAAACATTCACACTCTCATGTTTCTAAACTTTAGCAAGTCTATTGAAATTACATTTGTGGAATCATATCCAAGATTTGCTTCAGTTTTAATATCTGCCAATTTCTCTATTATATTTTGATTTTCATATTTAAATTATCCTTTTGCAGTTACGGGAACTCCGAAGTATTAATACATGGTCGACAATCTACAACAAATGCATTGGAGAATATTGTAGAATTTTTTTAATAGATTTTACTTTAGAATTCAAAAAATCATAAGATATGTTCTAGAGTGTTTAAGTGATTAATTTCTTTTAAATTGTATGATGTTTATCTATAATGTATTGAATTTTGAATACTATTAATAAATTTTTTTATTCAATATTATTATCTTGTTATTTTCAATGATTATATTGTGTTTTATATAATAAATGTTAACAATAAAACTAAATAAAAAAATAATAATAATAATAAAGAACTATATATAATAAAAGAAATAAAGCCAATACATTGCTATTATTAACAAATAACCGTTATATGTGGCATCAACATATATTGCAGTTCAAAACTTAGCATATATAGTGCCTGCATATATGACAGTTTAGAACTGTAATTTATGGCTGAAAATAACCATCATATATTGGCAAATATGTAGTAGTGAAGGAAGAGTGAAGAAGATGACTATCTTCCGCCATTACTGAGGCTCAGCAGTAGATGTCATGTAAGACTTTCTCTTGTTTGAGCTCTATTGTCATTTTTTTTCTAAACTCAAATTCAACATCCCGAAGCTACTACAAGATGGTTGCACCGGATAAATTCTCAGGAGGTCCTCTTTTTGCCTATTTCCCATTGAACAATTCCATTGCAATCTATATTTGTGCTTAAGATTGAGGAACCTCCAATAACCCTTAAAGCATCACTTGAGACTGTGAGGAAGGCACACTGAGTCAAAGTCAAAATTGCAAGTTGGACATGCCTTCCCAGTATGCACTTTCCAATAGGATAATGTTCCTAGCCTAGGAAAGTCACTTACCATCCACATCAAGGTTGCATGTAAGCGGAACAACATCTTCTCGTAGGCATAATATATATGTCTTGATGCCAACATTAAACAAGTCCAACAATTCCTAAATAAGCGGTTAGAGGTACACATCTATATCATTACACTACAAAAAAAAAGGGATTTTGTAGCGGTGCACTTGTAGCGGTTATATTAAACCGCTACAAATTATAGTATTTGTAGCGGCTTTTACCTAAATCGCTACAAATTTGTAGCGGCAAGATTATTTGTAGCGGTTTCCTACAAAAAACCGCTACAAATTTGGCGCGAAGTTCCCGCCAAAACTTGTAGCGGTTATTTTGTAGCGGTTAATGCACATAAACTGCTCAAGAGTCTCAAAATTTGTAGCGGTTTTGGGCAATAACCGCTACAGAATTTCAAATGTTGTGAAGATTTGTAGCGGTTATTGTAGAACCGCTACAAATTTAATTATTTGTAGCGGTTATAGTAGCGGTTATTTTAATAACCGATACTAATATCTGGCCTATTTAAAACCCCACCTCCTTCATTTCTCCTTTTGCTCCTTTTGTTTCCTGAGGTTTCTCTGAGTGATTTCTTCGAGATTTGAGAGTTCAGACGTCTCTATAGGAGTTTTTGGTTAGTATTCCGCAGTATTCGCACTTGAGGTACGTATATAACACGTATTTTTATTTATATTTGTATTTTTATTATATTTTTGCATAATAATGGACTAATTTTTTTTTAAAATTTGTACAGTTGATATGGCTTCAGGACAGGATAAGGGGAAGGCCCCTGAGGTCCCCAGACCAACTTTACGGGGTGGCAGCAACCGGGCAGGGGGCAGAGGGAGGGGGCAGTGTGCAGGCAGGGCTACCGCGGCATCTTAGCCCATCCCCCCACAGGTACCGCAGACGATCCCACAGGCGACGACCGCACCAGAGGTGCCTGAGGTGGAGAGGCCAGAGATTAGCGTTGAGGACTTCCTCAACGAGGAGGAGTTCGAGATCCTGATTAGTAGGTTCAGGGAGATGGAGCAGTTCCTCGATGAGGAGGACGCTCGGGAGCAGAACAACCCACGAGGGTCGTCTTCGCGGTCCACTGGGTTTGAGGTGCAGGTCGAAGGTAAATTACTTTTTTAATTTAGTAAGTTATTTATTTAAATTTGAAATGTTAACTTTGAATTATAATTTATCTAACATGCGGTCAACTGTGCAGATGAGCAGGGGAACGTGTCGACGAGGAGGCTGGATGTGGCCGGTCTGAACAGCATGGACCGGTCCCTGCGAGTTATAGTGCCGTGGAACGAGGGCACTGACCAGCCGATCCACAATGGGGGTCACCTGCTCAACCGCTTCCTGAGCGACCTGGGAGCGAATTGGATGCGGTTCCCCCTTCACTTCCCGATGTGGAGGCACATTCCGAAGGGGCCGAAGGACCAGGCTTGGGAGGAGGTGGTTCAGGTAATTAAAACTATTTAATTAATATTTTTTTAATTAATTCTATTTAATTATTTTTTTTAAAATTATGGTTTTTATAATTATTGATATTTAAATGTATTTTTTTCAGCTGCGGTTTGCCGTCCGGGCCAACCGGAAGAGGTACGCCCTCGTGAAGATGGGCGACGCCTGGAGGAACAGAAGGAACCGTCTCTTCCACAGGGTGGATGGACACGGGACGATGCCTCTGGAGCAGCTGCAGGAGAGCGTCCCGGACGGCGTGCCGCCGAAACACTGGGCGCGTTTCGTCCAGTTCAGGAGGAGCCCTCAGGCGCAGGTAATGTATTTATTATATTTTTGATATATAATTTTGTAATTGTTAAATATTAAATTATAATATCAATTTAATTTGTATTTAATTTTAAATTATAATACATTTAATTATTTGTTTTTCCAGGAGCTTTCTCAGAGGAACACCGAGATCCGGGCGCAGCAGACGATCCACCACACAGCAGGATCGAAGACCTTTGTTGTGACCTACAGCGAGCTGGTAACTTTTCAAGTGCTTCACTTACTTTTAGCTGATTATTTCATAATACTAATTGTTTTGTAATTGTTTCAGGAGACGAGGGCACAGCAGGAGAACCGTTAGACGGACTATGCGGAGCTGTACGCCATCACACACAGACACTGTGACGGGACTGCGACCTCTCAGCAAGCAGAGGCGGCCATTGTAAGTAATTTTATTATTATATTTTTTATAAAACCAAGTTAATAATGAAAAATGCTAATTATTAATTGTTTCATAAAATGGCAGGAGCGGATGCAGCTTTCGCAGGCTGAGCTGCGACAGACCCAGCCTGAGGAGTCACAGGGGTCAGTGGACCCGACGGCTCCTTTGAAGGCGGGTTTGGCTTAGGCTAGGCACCCCGGACGCGTGCGAGGTATGAATATAGGCGCCAGACCCAGCATGGTCTACGGCAGGAGCGCCGCCTCTGAGGCTGGCAGCTCTAGAGGGGTCAGACGTCGGAGGGACGAGTCTATTGACCAGCTGCAGTCAGATTTGGAGCAGATGGCGCAGCAGCAGCAGTAGATGCAGCAGATGCAGGTGCAGCAACAGCAGCTGCTGCAGATGCACGCAGATATGATGTACTCTCAGCAGACGCAGTGGCGTGAGATCGCGAACACCATGCTCGAGGGAGCATGGAGTCGCCTGTTCCCGAACGAGCAGCATCCAGCGGTTCCCCCTGTCCCTCGCTACGTCGTCCCTAGTACTACTCCTCCTCCTACTGCTCCTCCTCCTGCTGATGACGATGGTGCGGTTCACTCTGCGCAGCGGCCCGATCCAACGGCATCTGAGGGAGCCCCACCTGAGGGAGCACCAGAGGATCAGCCCCCAGCTCCTTAGTTTAGGACATTTTCTTTTGTTTAAACATTTGTAAATATTTATATGAGTTTTTATTTCAGAATTTTCTTATTGTGTTTTATATAATTATATTTATATTATTAGATCGCGTTGAAATAATTTATGAATGATTTATATCTAAATTTTAAAAAAAAATAAAGTATATATATATTTGTAGCGGTTTTAAGTTAAAACCGCTACAAATCTATATGTTTGTAGCGGTTATACACTAATAACCGCTACAAACATATAGATTTGTAGCGGTTATAAACTAATAACCGCTACAAATGTACATATATTTGTAGCGGTTTACCTTCAGAAACCGCTACAAATATTTATGCTTGTAGCGGTTATACACTAATAACCGCTACAAACACTCAAATCATTTGAATTTTGAATTTTGCCGCCTTTGTGCACATTTGTAGCGGTTATGTTATGTATAACCGCTAGAAATTAGAAAAATATTTTTATATTTAATGTCCAACGGCTTGAATATTAGTAGCGGTTTTATATATATAACCCCTACTAATACTGAACAAGTACATTTTGAATTTCCCACCAATTAACGGCTTGAATATTAGTAGCAGTTTTATATATATAACCGCTACTAATACTCAACAAGTACATTTTGAATTTCCCACCAATTAACGGCTTGAATATTAGTAGCGGTTTTATATATATAACCGCTACTAATACTCAACAAGTACATTTTGAATTTCCCACCAATTAACGGCTTGAATATTAGTAGCGGTTTTATATATATAACCGCTACAAAATTATAAACGTTGGAATTTCTGTAGCGGTTGGTGTAGCGGTTTAATAACCACTACAAAATTATAAACGTTGGATTTTCAGAATATAAGGTTCTAGGCATTCGTCATTATCTTCTCACTCATCTTCTTCTCTATACTTTCTTCTCTCTCACTTGCAGCTATGGATAAATCATGGATAAGGTTGCCGCGCAATTCTCCTGAATATTTGTACGGATTAAACAGTTTCTTAGATTTTGCATTCACTCACGCCAGCTGTAACGGCAAGATCGTCTGTCCTTGTCGGAAATGCAAGTTCAAGAAGTGGCATGCACGAAATGTTGTGAAGGAACATTTGCTTGTGAAGCCTTTCCCTGAGGACTATACATTCTGGGCAGTTCATGGTGAGAAGGCCGGCATTAGATATGACGAGGCTCTTCCTCGAAGTTCTCAAGTAGGCGTTCAAGTAGATGAAGATGATCCTGTGAATGATGCTATGCGTGATGCGTTTGGATTTCAAGGCGACAACTTCAACGAAGAAGTGCACGGCTCTGAGCCGGTTTTTATGGGGAATGAAGCAGCTCGGGATTTTTTCAGCTTGATGGATGAGGCAGATCGTCCTTTATATCAAGGTTGTCGCAAATATTCTAAATTATCTTTCTTGATCAAATTGTATCATATCAAGTGCTTGTGTGGGATCACAGATAAGGGAATGTCGATGTTGCTCGACTTATTACAAGATGCATTCCCCGACGCCGAGATTCCCACAACCTTCTACGAGGCCAAGAAGATTATCAACAGGTTGGGGTTGAATTATCAAAAGATTGATGCGTGCCCAAATGATTGTATGCTGTATTGGGGAGACAATTTCAGCAGGGAGACGTGTAAGAGATGTCACACATCGAGGTACAAGACAATTCGGAAGGGGAAAAAGAAAAAGAAGAAACCTGCAAAGATTCTCAGGTACTTCCCTTTGAAACCTCGTCTACAAAGATTATTTATGTCGTCTAAAACTGTTGAGCACATGAGGTGGCATGCCGTTGATAAAAACGAAGACAGTAAATTAAGACATCCGTGGGATGCAGCTGCTTGGAAAACGTTTGACAACAACTTTCCAGATTTTGTGACTGACCCCAGAAATGTTCGGCTTGCGTTGGCGACCGACGGTTTCAATCCTTTCGGGAATCTTAGCACAAGTTACAGCATTTGGCCGGTAGTCTTAGTTCCCTACAACTTACCCCCTGGATGTGTATGAAACAAAGCTCTTTCATTATGTCTATGATCATTCCAGGCAAAAAGGCACCGGGTAATGACATCGATGTGTATCTCCAACCGCTTATTACGGAATTGCTTGACCTGTGGAATGTCGGCTTGGAGACGTACGACGCTCACAGCAAGACTTTGTTCAACATGCGTGCAGCTTTGATGTGGACGATCAGTGACTTTTCTGGCCTTGGCACATTATCTGGTTGGAATGTGCATACTGGGTCGTATGTCCAGCTTGCAATTTCGACTCTGACGCATTGCGCCTTCCCCACAGCCAAAAGTGGTGCTTTATGGGGCATCGGAGGTTTCTCAATGGAACGCATAAGTTCAGATTGCAACGGAATCGCTTCAATGGGAAACCAGAGAAAAGAGGACTACCTCAGACTTTGTCCGGTACAAATATCTTACAGCAGCTTGAGCATGTTGACTTCGAGTTTGGAAAAAGTGACGATTCAGCACAAACTCGCCAAAAGACGCGCAGGACTTCGGCTCCTCAGCAGTGGAAGAAGATAAGTATTTTCTTCACGCTTCCGTATTGGAGATCTAATTTACTTCACCACAGTCTTGATGTAATGCACATTGAAAAGAATGTTTGCGACAATGTGCTGTATACGCTGCTTAACGAACCCGGCAAGACAAAAGATCACCTTCAAGCTAGGAAAGATTTACGCGACATGGGAGTTCGTGAAGACGCTTGGCCAGATGAGCATGACAGATTTACACTGGTAAAGTTTACCCTCACAAAACCGAACAAGGATGTGTTCCTTGCGACGTTGAAGAAATTAAAAGTTCCTGATGGGTATTCAAGCAACATTTCTTGATGTGTCGACTTGCAGGCTCGAAAGGTTGCTGGCCTGAAGAGTCACGACTCACATGTTCTTATGCAGCAGTTACTCCCTCTGGCTATAAAGAATACACTTCCTCCCGATGTTTCCATCGTTTTGGTGGAACTTTGTTCTTTCTTTTGGAAGTTGTGTTCTAAGGTTTTGATCGTTGAGGAGCTCGATCAGCTGCAGTCGAAAATCATTCTTACGCTTTGTCACTTGGAGATGATCTTTCCTCCGTCCTTTTTTACTGTGATGGTTCACCTCACAGTCCACCTCGTTCATGAAACAAAGCTCGCTGGACCAGTACAATATCGTTGGATGTATCCGATTGAGAGGTACTTATTTTAAATTTGTGCTTTCATTTATTGTCCGTATTTAATGTTTGCTGGTCGTCCTTTTCATCATTTTATATCAATTTTCTCTTATGTACTTCGTAGGTTCCTTGGGAAATTAAAATCTTACGTGAGGAATAAGGCGTGGCCAGAAGGTTCTACAACTGAAGGCTATATAGGGGATGAGGTGCTATATTTTTGCTCAAGGTATTTTGATGATCTTGAGAAGGCTTTCAACCGCCTGCCTCGTGTTGACGATTGTCCTGAACCTGCACCGACATCAGGAGAATTTATCCCTCGTGTTGGTAAACCAGTTGGAGCAACTGAGAACTTCAAACTAACGGCAACTGAGAAGTTCCAAGCACATAGACATGTCTTGATTAATTGCACTCAAGTTGAGCCTTTCATACGGTAAGAATTGTATACTCACATGTATGTTATTCGATCTATATCTTTCGTAACATTTCTCCCTTTCATTTCACTAACGCCTTTCCATTATTAATTGCAGGGAATTCAGAAGTCATGTCAAGCATCAGCTCAGGATCCGTACACAGACATCCTCGGAAGTTGATAGGAGGGTCCACAGAGAATTCCCGAGCTAGTTTGCGCGCAGAATACTAAATGACCACAACCCACACTCACCAGATTGCAGAGCTCTCGCAATCGGCCCTCTTGATCATGCAAAACGGTTTACAGCATACAATGTCAATGGTTTTAAGTTTTGCACGGTTTCACGGGATCAAGGATTGCAAACACAGAATTCGGGTGTTTATGGCACATTTGGGACAAGGAGTTATGCGAGCAGCAGTGACGCCAACATGCAGTTCGGAGGCGTCCCTTACTATGGCAAGCTTCTTGATGTGGTCGAGCTTAATTATCAAGGCCGTTTCACCGTGACGCTGTTCAAGTGTTTGTGGGCAAATACCACTACTTCTCGAGGACTGACAACTGACGACCTAGGGATCACATCAGTCAATTTCTCACGCCTGATTCATACTGGTATTTCTCAAGATGATGAGCCGTATATTCTAGCTTCAGAGGCACATCAGGTTTATTATGTCCAGGACGAGAGGCATAGGGATTGGCACATGGTCGTTCATTTAAAGCCAAGAGACCTTTACGACATGGGTGAAGGCGATAACATCGCCTACGAGAGTGAGCCATTTCAGCCAGTTGATTTTGAAAACTACTTCCCTGAAGGTGATGACAATTTACCTCTACTGCGGTGAGTTTTTTTAAGTCCACGTCATTTCAATTAAATTTTTTAAATTTAATAATACATCAATAACAATAATTTTTCTACAAAATTTCTGTAGGGATGGCAACGATGAGTGATCAAATTCAAGTGTAAAAAATTTGTCTTTACAAAAAATTTGTGTTAAAATAAAATGTAAAAAAATTAAAATAAATTAAAATAAATAACCGCTACAAAAATATAAATAACCGCTACTAAATAACAACCGCTACATTAACCGCTACAAATAATTAAACCGCTACAAAAATATAAATAACCGCTACTAAATAACAACCGCTACATTAACCGCTACAAATAATTAAACCGCTACAAAAATATAAATAACCGCTACTAATTAATAATCGCTACATTAACCGCTACATTAACCGCTACAAATAATACGTGAATCCCTATAAATACCCTTATCACAACTCATTTCAAACACTCCCCAATTTCTTTTCACCTTACCCTTCTTTCATTTCCTCTCATTTACAACTTCTTTCGTATGAGTAGAGGAGCTGAATAATACAATCAAATATCGTAACAAGATTTTCAATTTTTTTTAGAATACTTCTTTCCTTTCTATAAAATTTATTCTAACCTTTTTTTTTCTAGATATATCATAACTCTATCTCATTTTCATCTATTTTTCATACACAATTACATTATATTATAAAACATAATAATTCCTTATTACCTAACTATCCTTAATAATATTATTAATATAAATTTTATACTAATCATATACAATTACATTTTTTTCTTTTTAATTTATTAATAAGTTAAACTATTGAATAATAAACTAATTGAAATAGATAAAATAATAACAAATTAAACTATTTAATATAATATTGAAAAAACAGAAAAAAAAAAATCAACGTATATTTTTTAAAAAAATTTTAAATATTTGTAGCGGTTATTAAACCGCTACTAAATAACGCGCCTTTTTAGAGCTAAATTTAAATTTTTTGGCGCCAATTTTGAATTTCATGAAATTAGTAACGGTTTTAAAAACTGCTACTAATTTCATGAAATTCAAAATTAGTAGCGGTTTCTTAACCGCTACAAATAAAAAATGTCATTTTTAACAAATTTTCAATTTTTTATATTTGTAGCGGTTAGTAAACCGCTACAAAAAAAATTCTTTTTTAAAGCTCTCAATAAAATTTTTTATATTTGCAGTGGTTATATAACCGCTACAAATATCTCTGGGTGTTGTAGCGGTTACTATGAACCGCTACAAAGTTTGTAGCGGTTATTTTTGATTGAGTAGCGGTTTTATAAAACCGCTACAAAACCGCTTGCAACGTACGATTTAATAGCAGTTTGGGTAACCACTACTAAACTAGTTTGTAGCGGTTAGAACCGCTACGAATACCCATTTTTAACCGCTACTAAATCACGTTTTTTTTGTAGTGTTACCCAATGTTTTTTTCCTAGGAAACTCATAGAAAAAATGAAGGAGCTATGTTTCATACATACCAAGGAGGCAAGTTGTATAGAATTAAGACTACTGGTCAAATACTGTAACTTGTGTTAAGGTTCCTAAATAAAATAAGAATTGTCAATCGCTAAAGCAAGATAGACATTTCTAGGATTAGCCACTAAAGCTAGAAAATCTGTGTCAAACGCTTTTCAAGGTGCTGCATCTCATCAAGTGTGGTCATCATACCGCTGAGGTCATCGAGGGGCACTATCAATATATATCTTTGTTAACCTCATGAAATTCTTGTCTGAATTGCACATTTCATCCTATTTTCCCCTCACTTTGGGTATATTAGTGGGTGTCCGAGAGTGCTAAAGTTGATGAAATGTGCTTTACTCATGATAGGCACAAAAAGAATGCAAATGTGGAGGAAATATATCACTAACTGCTATGACTATTCAACTATGATTGTTTGTGAGTTCTTTATGTTGAAAGGATACAGATTCAGTCATAGCTGGATTAGAGAAAGCCAAATGCAATGAGAAGGAGGTGAAAGGAAGCTGGAGCCATCAATCATGCCAAGGAGAGGCAAGAAAGGATGAGAACAGACCAGAAAAGAGAGGAAGCTGAACTTCCGAGATGACTAGCCGCGGCCAACCTATTCTTGGGCCACGGCCAACAAAGGGACAGAAAGTTATGGGCCGCGGCCAAAAGGAAGTCAGACAGTCACTGGCCACAGCCAAGCATCCATGGGCCGTGGCCCAAAGATGGACAGAAGCTCACTGGCCGCGGCCCACAGATTGCCTGGCCGCGGCCAACCCCCGAAAATGTTGTTGTGCATTTTGTCATCTGAAGAACTATAAAAGAAAAAAACCAGAGGCTGAAGGCCAGATCCCAGATTTGGAAAGACCTAGGAGGCGGCTGAGAACATCCTCTGAGCTTAGGTGTGCTTTAAATCAAGGAGAATCACGGAGAGATTGAGGATTTGCAGAGATTTCAGCTCAGATTCTCTGGTTTTTCTGTATTTCTCCCATTTCTTTTCTGTAATTCTGATATGGCTGTAATGAGAACTTATGTCTGTGAACCATTTGTGAACATGGATAGCTAGAGTCCCTTTCTAGGATTATTTCTGATCTTTTGTATGGATTAAACTTGTTTCTTTTCTTCTCTAAGGATCTAATGGCATATATATGTTGATTTCATTCCGTTTTTACTGCTGTCTATGATTGGCCATCACTGTGGATGATGTGTTCAATTAAATTAAGCTTGAAAGAGTTAATTTAATTGCAGAACTAGAGTGAAATCATGCTAGACTTGAAGTTTGTAACTAAATGGATGGTTTGTTAGTAACATAGAGATATAGTTATTAACCTAGCATTGTGACATTAAGATTAGTATGTAATGAATATCTTCTCATAGCTGTAGCAAGAGAGGTGCATGCTAATAGACGATATGCAACTGGTTATGACTTGAGAGAGCTTAATCATACGCTTTAGAATCTTAAACTGACATATATATACCCCATGAAAAGGATCCTTGGAGAGGAAAAGAAGTAAATTTATGAAATACTAAGGGGATGAGCAATCCTAGGCCTATTATACTTGATTGAAATCATACAACTCCGAGTTTTGTTCAGCAACTTTTAGCTTTTCAAATATGCCTTTTGAAATTCCTTTTTCCACACACAACAACATGTTTTGGCTCAACTTACTCGAATTCACCAAACCTATTGCTTGACTAATTTGTTACTCAAATCCTTAAGGGAATGATCTTTACTTATCACTTTATTACTTGACGCGATCCGTGCACTTATGGTGGCGAACAAGTTTTTGGCACCGTTGCCGGGGATTGGTTTAACAAATCTTTTAGTTGACCTTAGGCTTGTGTTAGTAGATTTCGCTTGGGTCTTTAGTTAGATTTATAATTTTTCTTTCACTATTTTCTGCATTAAATTTTGTTTGTTTTAGCTTGATACTTGCTGGTTTGCACCTTTTTGTAGGTATCAGCTCAGTTCATGCAACATTTGCAATTGGACGAATTGATAGTGGTACTTGACGGATTACCTCGCATTGAAGAAGAAACTGAATCAGCAACAGAATCTGAGTCAGAGACAATTGAATCTAAATCTGAAGAGGAATCTGAAGCTAAAAGTGAAGCTGAAACAATGGCGGATGAATATGATAGAGCCACTGTCAATGACTTCACCAGCCGAAATATGAGAGGCACCCAATCTTGCATTCGAATGCCGGAGATGCAAGCACACACTTTTGAGATCAAACCGGTGATGATCACAATGTTGCAAATGCATGGGTTGTACCATGGTCTTTATAATGAAGACGCTAACAAGTACTTGATGTACTTCTTGGAGGTGTGTGATTCTTTCAAGCAGAATGGAGTCCCCCAAGATGTGCTGAGGTTGCGGCTATTCCCTCTCTCTCTACAAAGGAAAGCTAGAGATTGGTTCAACAATCTCCCAGAAGGGTCCATAACTTCTTGGGCTGATCTTGAAGCAAAATTCAGAGCTCGATTTTTCTCTAATGATAAATCAGTGGAAGCAAGGGACGAGTTTCTAAGCTTTAGACAACAGCCGGATGAGCATTTGTATGCCACTTGGGAAAGATACAAGATGTTAATGAAACAATGCCCTAATCATGGGGTAGACAAGTGGGTAGTGATCCAAATTTTCTGTACTCGCTTGAATCCTTAATCTAAGGCTATGGTGGACTCTATGACTAATGGAGGTTACCGGAATGTGCCTATCAATGAGGTGTTTAGACTTTTGGATCAATTATCTGCAAACAACGCCCAAGGCAATAATAGAAGGACGATCCCAGCCCCACTCAACACAAAAGAAGACTCTTCATCACAAATTGCCACAATTTTATCCGCGCTGAACAAACGTTTTGATGTCTTAGAGTCTCAAATCCATAAGGGCACTTCTCGTGGTGTGTATTCTGTTCAATCCACTCCGATTGTATGTGAGTAATGCAATGACGTCCACATGCGTGATAATTGCCCCCTCTACATGGGCACTGAATCTATCAACTATATGGGCAAATTTCAACCTTCTCAAGGTAATCCATACTCAAACTTACAACCGTGCGTGGAGAGCTCATCCCAACTTTTCTTGGAGTCAAGGTAACACCTTGAACCCCCCTTATGAGTCTACTTCTGGCACCAAGCCGGTTCCTCCACCGGGCTTTCCAATGCCATCACAACAAGCTCTTGCAAAAGAAGAAGAATCTAAGACAGAAAAGATGTTGGCCCGAATCTTATCAGAGGTGGAATCTTCAAGAGGTGAGAGTAAGGCTACCTTTTCTCTTCATGAATCTGCTATTAAGAACCTTGAAGTTCAAGTGGGACAATTAGCAATACAAGTAAATGCCATAGCTCGAAATAGTCTCCCAAGTGACACTATCCCTAATCCAAAGCCGGGTGGAAAGGAAGAATGCAAGGCCATTCATTTGAGAAGTGGTAAGGTGCTTCTGACCATGCTCAACTCGAGCACAACTGGACTAAAGCAAGATGAGCAAGTGGACATTGAGATTGAAGAGGAAGAAGTCATGACTCCAGAAAATATGGTGGAAGACGATGAAACTAAGAAGAGAAAGCAAACTGAAGGAGGGTTGGATGATGTTAGCAAAGAGTAAGAAGAGGGAACAAGAGTTTAATAATGAAAAGAATAGCAAACCAACCACCTCCACTATCATGCCTCCACTACCATTTCCTCAAAGATTCAAGAAGGAGGAGGAAGATGCACAATTCAAAAAGTTTGTGAATATGTTTAAGCAACTACATGTCAACATTCTATTTGTCGAAGCTTTAGAGGGTATGCCTAAATATGCCAAGTTCCTAAAGGATCTGTTGTCCAAGAAAAGGCGATTTAATGAATTTGAAACTGTGGCATTAACTGAAGAATGTAGTGCGATGATCCAAAGGAAGTTACCCACCAAGTTGAAGGATCCGGGAAGTTTCTATATTCCTTGCAATATTGGAACGAACTTCAATGGTAAAGCTCTATGTGACTTAGGTGCTAGCATCAACTTGATGCCCTTAGCCGTTTTTAACCAATTGGGGTTGGGAGAGCCAAGGCTTACCACAGTAACCCTTCTATCTGCTGATCGGAGTATTCCTAAACCTAGAGGAATCATTGAAGATGTCCTAGTGAAAGTAGACAAGCTCATCTTCCCAACAGACTTCATGGTGCTTGATTGTGAGATTGATTGGAAGATCCCGCTCATTCTAGGCCGTCAGTTCTTAGCTACCGCAAGAACTCTTATTGATATGGAGGAGGGCGAAATCACTTTGAGGGTGGACAATGAAAAAGTGATCTTTAACATGACAAAAGCCTTGAAGTTCCATGATGATTCAGCTCAATGCTCATTTGTTGATATATTGGACTCGCTCGTTCCTCAAGAGTCATATGCTCCTATGATCAAAGACCCTTTAGAGGCATTTCTAATTGGGCAAAAAAGTTTGGATGAATTTGATGAAGAAGTTATTGAAAACCTTTTTCACATGGAAGCATTCCCTCACTCAAGACAGAGGAATTTTGAGCCACTTGAGGTGGTTGAGGCATTGAGTACTCCTTTGAAGCCCTCTATTGAAGTTCCACCAGCTCTTGAGTTAAAGCCTTTACTATCTCATCTCAAGTATGCTTACTTGGGGGACGCCAACACTCTACCAGTGATTGTCTCGTCCAATCTTTCTAATTTGCAAGAAGAGAAGCTCCTACGAGTTTTGAAAGAACATAAGCAGGTCATAGGTTGGACAATAGCAGATATTAAGGGAATAAGCCCTTCGATGTGTATGCACAAAATCTTGTTAGAAGATGATCATAAAACTTCTATTGAGCATCAAAGGTGATTGAATCCAATCATGAAAGAAGTGGTCAAGAAAGAAATCCTTAAATGGCTCTCCGCTGGAATTGTGTACCCTACTTCTGACAGTTCATAGGTAAGCCCAGTCCAATGTGTCCCTAAAAAGGGTGGCATGACTGTAGTGGCTAACACCCAAAATGAACTAATTCCCACTCGCACAGTGACTGGTTGGCAGGTGTGTATGGATTATCGAAAGATCAACACTGCTACAAGAAAGGATCATTTTCCTTTGCCATTCATAGATCAAATGTTGGACAAGCTAGCAGGTCAAGAGTTCTTTTGCTTCCTTGATGGATATTCCGGTTACAACCAAATTGCCATAGCCCCAGAAGACCAAGAGAAGACCACCTTTACTTGTCCATATGGCACTTTTGCTTTCAGAAGAATGCCCTTTGGACTATGCAATGCACCAGCCACTTTTCAACGGTGCATGATGTCCATTTTTGCTGATATGATTGAGAAGACCATTGAAGTATTCATGGATGACTTTTCTATCTTTGGTCCATCTTTTGACTTGTGCTTGGAGAATTTAGATGCAGTACTTAAAAGTTGTGAAGAGGCAAACTTGATTCTCAATTGGGAGAAATGTCACTTCATGGTACAAGAAGGTATTGTACTTGGCCATAGAGTATCCAAGAAAGGGTTGGAAATAGATAGGACTAAAATTGCTATTATTGAGCAATTACCACCGCCTACTAATGTAAAAGGTATCCGAAGCTTTCTTGGACATGCTGGGTTCTACCGGAGGTTTATCAAGGATTTTTCAAAAATTTCCAAACCCCTTTCTAAGCTATTGGAGAAAGATGTAGAATTCAAGTTTGATGATGAGTGTCTACAAGCTTTTGAAGAATTAAAGAAGCGTCTCATTTCAGCTCCTATCCTAGTAGCTCCAGATTGGGTTTTACCTTTTATTATCATGGCTGATTCGAGTGATTACGCCGTTGGTGCTGTTCTTGGCAAAAGGTAGGGAAACTCTTTCACCCTATATATTATGCGAGTAAAACTCTTGATGGTGCCCAACTCAATTATACCACCACTGAAAAGGAGTTACTTGCCATAGTTTATGCATGTGAGAAGTTTAGATCGTATATTGTGGGTACTAAGGTTACTGTTTACACTGATCATTGAGCTCTAAAGTACCTACTCACCAAGAAGGATTCTAAGGCTAGACTAATTCGCTGGGTGCTTTTACTTCAAGAGTTTGACCTGAACATAATTAACAGAAAAGGTACACAGAATCAAGTAGCCGATCACCTATCAAGGCTGAGTACCGAGACTCAACTTGATAATTCTGACATGATCCAGGCATCATTTCCTGATGAACAGCTGTTCTTTATTGATCATTCATCCACACCATGGTTTTCCGATTTTGTAAATTACGTGGTTTGTAGAGTGTTACCTCCGGAGTTCAACTCTCATCAAAAGCGTAAGTTTTTGCATGAAGTGAAGAAGTACTTTTGGGATGAACCTTACTTATTCATGCGGTGCCCCAACCAACTCATTAGAAGGTATGTCCCAGAAAATGAACAAGAGTGTATTCTACATTGTTGTCATTCGTCTGAGTATGTTGGTCATTTTGGAGGAGAGAAAACTACTGCGAAAGTCATTCAGAGTGGGTTTTATTGGCCTTCTCTATTTAAAGATGCTTATGCTTTTGTCCTCCTATGTGATCAGTGCCAGAGAGTGGGGAACATATCTAGAAGGAATGAGATGCCACTGAATAGCATGCTAAAAGTTGAACTCTTTGATGTTTGGGGGATTGATTTCATGGGTCCGTTTCCTAAGTCTTTTCACTCATGAAATTCTTGTCTGAATTGCACATTTCATCCTATTTTCCCCTCACTTTAGGTATATTAGTGGGTGTCCGAGAGTGCTAAAGTTGATGAAATGTGCTTTACTCATGCTAGGCACAAAAAGAATGCAAATGTGGAGGAAATATATCACTAACTGCTATGACTATTCAACTATGATTGTTTGTGAGTTCTTTATGTTGAAAGGATACAGATTCAGTCATAGCTGGACCACAGAAAGCCAAATGCAATGAGAAGGAGGTGAAAGGAAGCTGGAGCCATCAATCATGACAAGGAGAGGCAAGAAAGGATGAGAACAAAGCATAAAAGAGAGGAAGCTGAACTTCAGGGATGACTGGCAGCGGCCAACCTATTCCTGGGCCGCGGCCAACAAGGGGACAGAAAGTTATGGGCCGCGGCCAAGCATTCATGGGCCGCGGCCAAGAGGAAGTCAGACAGTCACTGGCCGCGGCCAAGCATCCATGGGCCACGGCCCAAAGATGGACAGAAGCTCACTGGCCGCGGCCCACAGATTGCCTGGCCACGGCCAACCCCCGAAAATGCTGTTGTGCGTTTTGTCATCTGAGGAACTATAAAAGAAAAAACCAGAGGCTGAAGACGAGATCCCAGATTTGGAAAGACCTAGGAGGTGGCTGAGAACATCCTCTGAGCTTGAGTGTGCTTTAAATCAAGGAGAATCACGGAGAGATTGAGGATTTGCAGAGATTTCAGCTCAGATTCTCTGGTTTTTCTGTATTTCTTCCATTTCTTCTCTGTAATTCTGATATGGCTGTAATGAGAGCTTATGCTGTAATGAGAGCTTATGTCTGTGAACCATTTGTGAACATGGATAGCTAGAGTCCCTTTCTAGGATTGTTTCTGATCTTTTGTATGGATTAAACTTGTTTCTTTTCTTCTCTAAGGATCTAATGGCATATATATGTTGATTTCATTCCGTTTTTACTGCTGAATGTGATTGGCCATCACTGTGGATGATGTGTTCAATTAAATTAAGCTTGAGAGAGTTAATTTAATTGTAGAACTAGAGTGAAATCATGCTAGACTTGAAGTTTGTAACTAAATGAATGGTTTGTTAGTAACATAGAGATATAGTTATTAACCTAGCATTGTGACATTAAGATTGGTATGTAATGAATATCTTCTCTTAGCTGTAGCAAGAGATTGTGCATGCTAATAGACGATATGCAACTAGTTATGACTTGAGAGAGCTTAATCATACGCTTTAGAATCTTAAACTGACATATATATCCCCATGAAAAGGATCCTTGGAGAGGGAAAGAAGTAAATTTATGAAATTCTAAGGGGATGAGCAATCCTAGGCCTATTATACTTGATTGAAATCATACAACTCCGAGTTTTGTTCAGCAACTTTTAGCTTTTCAAATATGCCTTTTGAAATTCCTTTTTCCACACACAACAACATGTTTTGGCTCAACTTACTCGAATTCACTAAACCTATTGCTTGACTAATTTGTTACTCAAATCCTCGAGGGAACAATCTTTACTCATCACTTTATTACTTGACGCGATCCGTGCACTTGCAGTGGCGAACAACCTTCTGCTTTCCCCTAATCTTTCCTGGAAGAAATGCTAACTACTATTATTCAATTTCCAAAATTAATTAAGAATATTTAAATTATATACATAAAAAAATTTTATAATTTCTTAGTTAACTATAAACCCTAAAACCCTTAGTTGACTATAAAAAATAAAATTTTCAATATTTTAATACACAAATATTATAATTACACCAAACCAATATTAAAAATAAATGGATTAAGGTGCAAAAATACTTATGAACTTTTCCTAAATGTGTGTTTAGCACCATATAACTTTCAGAGGTGCAAAAATACCCATAAACATTTAAAATTAGAGCAAAAATGCTAGGACTGTTAAATATAATATAACACTTGTGGTGGGGCCCACACTATTTTTGCATATGAAAGACATTAAAAAATAATAATAATAGAGACAAGATATATCGCCCATTGATTAAACCAAATTCTCCTATACTCAGGTGGTCTTACTTTCCAACTACAACATGAATGATCAAACTTTCCTGGAATTACAGGAAAAATGCCTCGTACAAAACCAACAAAAGGGTTGAATCTAATAATAATTTTTAAAAAATCATTATCACTTTTAAGCTATATAGTTATTTTTCCAATGGACTTTTCACCCGAATTGTTCCGTCAGAGATTTTCTTTGGATTTTCAGAGGGAATTTCTTGAAGTTAGAAACTACTTTTACCTTGCTTATTTCAATTTAGTTTGTTTTGGACCAAAATTTCTTTCTTAAAAGGAAAAAAATAAAAAATAACTTTACCCAACCAAACTAAGAGAGTGATTGCATAAAGAAACTTCATTCCATAATCTCCAAAATAACTAAACACAAATCGACCTTTGAATAAAGAAACTTCCTAACCCTAATGTGACTCAAAACATTAAAAATAATATTACAAGATATTCTAAAAACATTAAGGATAATATTGTTAGGATTGGCTAGCACAGCGGAAGAATTAAAATTTTACCAATCCCAATTGTAGATCTATCAACGGCGTTTAAACCGAGTTAGAAAGATTTGTATCTTTTGTGTTTTGCCTCTTTCGATCTCTAGGAGCCAACACCTCAGATCTGCTTCCTCTACTGGTATCCACACAAATGCGTCTCCAGCACAAACTGTGTGCTAGCGTCTCTAATGTCTCCTAGGGTTTCCTTATAGCTATGAATTCTCATCTGTATGTGAGTCCTTCTGCCCCATTGTTTTATAACCCATGAGGGCTATATTGGAATTTCAAAATTAATCTTAATTAATTTTGAAATCAATTAACACTTAATTATCTTGTTGAGCTTAATTAAATAAATTTGGTTTAATTAAATTTGTCCAACGGTTTTAATTTAACCGATTTATTTATTTCAAATAAGGAGTCAATAGATTTAATTTATCTTTATAAACTAAATCTAGGATATAATATATCTATCATGCTAGCTATTAAATTTAATTTATCTAATAAAACTAAATTTAAAACTAACACAAAATAATAATATTATCATATATATGTGTGTGTATATTTCGAAAATACATATATATATATTATTAATTTTCTTTTTGATGAATTTCATATTATATACACATATATATAAATATAAAATGTGTCCATCCTAGATTAAACATTGTATTCATTGAATCTTAGACACTTCTTAGATTCAATGAACTTGGACATTATGGCTCGTGTTAGGCCATTCTTGTGTGTGACATTGTAGGCCCATACGTAGTTGGCAGTGGGCCAATAACTATGCTAACCCACAACTCGCAAGCGGCCTCTAGTAAGAGATTACGACTACCCAATTCATATGAGGATTGTTAATATGATGCAACCAATCACACAACCATGTCACATCCCTTTTGTCACATGATATTTTGGTCAAGAATGAGGCATGTATAATGTCATCCTCATATTCTGGACCATTAATTTCCTAAATTCTGAGTAGTCTGACAACATAAATGGAAACTCCTTTCCATTGTAGTATGGCCATATATTTCTTAGACTCACTCATCGAGAGGGCCTATAATATCTCTCTACTAATGCGAAAGATAAATTTCATCTTGACCATTCACATTCCTCTACATGAAAACCACGAAGCTCGATTGTAGCCTTGATCATCACTTGGTCAAAGGTGACATTTGATTAGGTTAAAGCTCAGCAACTCTCATGTAGGAATCCATGATAATCTAAAGTCAAAGGGCATAGTGACATGATTATACATGAGATAAGCTTATGACTTGATCCATGCAACTTTCTCATAGTGGGTCAATCCAGCACCTTGTACTCTTACAAGCGCCTAAGACTTTGATTCGTATATCCATACCTTATCAAAGTCATACTGGTCTCACTTCATCTTTGATTCCATATAGATGACCGACCAGGGGCATTTAGGACAATCTTTATGATTTATCCAAGGATACAATTATCACAATGAACATGCGAATAATATGATAACATAATGGAGAAATTCATTAAATAATAATGTTCAAAGTACAATGAATGTCCCCTGCGGCACAATTTCTAACAAATATGTCAACTATAAAAATTTAAATCAAGGATATAATAATAAGATATTAAATAATATCCTTGACATTACTATTTGGCAACTCATATATCAAGAATAATATCCTAAAAAGAAAAACTACTAAAAAATTTAAAGATTCTTAGGATAATTCAAAATATCTAAAAGATATATCAAATCTTCCTGATAATCTACTAAATACAAAATGACTCTCTTAAATAATAAGACGACATAAAAAAATGATTTAATTGAGAGCCCTCTTGGATAGGTTATTTTATTTGTCTAGCTCCACATGTGCCTCTTGAAAGTTGAACAACACACGAAATACCTAACGTACTTGATATAATTGCCTTCTCGATTCATATTACAAGATAAAGAATTGATGGCTGAAAATCATCTAGATTCCATGCTATATACTCCCTCCGTCCTTATATATAGTATCATTTTAACCAAACTGCAGGATTCCAGAAAATAGTTAAAATTAGTTAACATAATAAATATATAGGAAATATAATTTTTTATCCAATAATGGCCTCATTTATGAATGAGTAAGAGGGTGAGTAATAATGAGAAAATGATGAAAGAGAATGTATGGGGAATAAATTTTGTGCGATAAATTGAGGGCAAAATGGGTAAAATTGTATTTATTATTGAGACAAACTGAAAATGGACCTAATAAAAAAGGATCTAAAATGACTGTACTTATCAATAGATGTAAAATGACTGTCCTTATCAATAGATAAAGAAGGTCGAGAATGATTTAGATTCCACGCTATTATAAATATGTGGATCTAAAATGACTGTCCTCATTAATATATAAAGGTCGAATGTAATTTTTGACTCCATGCTATGTGTGGATATAAAATAATTGGTACGGAATTAATCTACCTAAAGAACAAATAAAACGTCGTTATTTTCGGAGAAATTTCAAAATGGTCCCCATTAATAAAATTAAAGGGTTATTTTCGAAGAAATTTCAAAATGGCCACCTTTGATAAAACATAAAGGGTTAAATACACTCCATATCCCTATATTTTTAACAAATTTTAGTTTTAATCCCTATACTTTTTTTAGTTACTTTTTGTTCATATACTTTATGTTATCCAAAAGGTTATATAGTTCCTAAAGCTTCATAAAGATTTGGATACTAGCTTAATAGGCATCCTTTTGGAGGCATGTTCGAGGCACTATCGATTACTAAATGTGGGTACCTCTTTCAACAGGGGTTTGAATTCATAATCAGATGCTTCAACAAATTCATGGATGAAAAAATTGATTTTTGTGCTTTTTATGCATGGATATAATTTAGATTCCATTATATGTGTGTGATATATATATATATATATATATATATATATATATATATATATATATATATATATATATATATATATATATATATATATATATATATATATATATATATAATTGGTAGGAAACTATTAAAATGTTAAGATCAATGCACTAAAAGAACAAATAACACGTACGTTGTGATTTTAGGAAAAATTTCAAAACGGTCTCCTTACTAAAACATATATAATTATTTCAATCTCACTCGGAATAAATTAACTAAATTGCGTATAGCTTCTTGGTGTTTTGCATAACAATCCCATTGAAACAATTATTAAATGGAAGGCCTCTTTTCTCAAGTAATACCCCAAAATTTTGGACTAGAGGCTAGAGAATGAGCCTGAATAAAGCAGACTACCAAACCTAATTTAGTAAGAGTCCCAGGAATAAATAAGAAATATAATGACTATTAGAAACCGCGCCCAAAATAAAGTATGAATTTCAGTGCAAATTAGTCGAAAGAAAATGCCCAATTTCTTTAGGATGTGTCATCATGACATAAAACTTAACCCAGATCCAAAGGAAAAGGGAAGTAGTGTCTAGAAAGAATTAAGAAATAGAGTTGATAGAATTAATGGCACAAGAAATAATAATGTCATAATCAAGGGCAAAAGAGACAATTGCCACTTGATCATGAGATCAAAATTGGAAGACAAATTGAAGGGCTAGGATTTGCTCTTCAAAAGTAAGTAGTAATTATGCGAATAGAAAAGAAAATTTTCTCTCCCTTAAGGTCACAAAAAACGTCCAAAATTAAGGGTAAAGAAAGAAGAGAATAGTTTGGTCAATTAGTCAAAGTTTGAAAATTTTTCCAACTTGGGAATTTATTGACCAATGCCAAGCTAAAAGAAGCAAGAAGTTCAACATTTCCTCTCCATTTGAGTAGCCCAAATTCGTCCAAAGAGCAAGCGAAAAGATGAAAGAAAAGTCAACAAAGTGGAATTAACCACACTTGGTTAGTTAACTTGGCTTGGAAAAGAAGAAGCATTTTTTGCCACATGTTATTTTCTTTTTCCCTGATTCTTTTTGGGCTTTTTTAGCCATGTATTAAGTGGCCAAGGAAGGCAAAAATGATTATTTTTCCTCTCTCTCATAAGCTCAAAATTTTGGCCAAACTACGCAAAGAAAGAGAAAAGAGAAGACAAGAAGCAAAGGTGAGTTTCTATCTTGATTTTCACATTCCAAACCACCTTTCTTGCTCTTGAGGTCTTCATGAATGTTGTTCCTCTCCCTAAGAGCTTCATTCTATGGTTTTAAAATTTCAAGGGGAGGCATTTTGTGTCATCTAGCAAGAGCCAAAGTTGGAGAATCAAGAAAAGAGCTCAAGAAAGAGTAAGAGCTTCCTTTTGACCTATGCATTGTGTTATTTGGTGGAATTTTTGGGCCTTTTTTTCGCTGCCCTAATTTTGGCCAAATGGTGTATTTAGGGTTTCATGATGCTTTGCTCATATACTTGTGGTTATATGAGGTTTGGAAAGTATATGACCTAATATAGTGAATAAATTGTGAATTGGTGAATTGTTGCTTTGTGACCTAATTTTTCGGTCAGAATAGGGCAGGTAGAAGGAGCATGATTTTGATGTTTTTTAGGTCTCCAATGGATTCCCTGGGCAAAATTGTGTAGGAAAAGGTTGTTGGAACAATTTTAGAAAGAATGGAATTGAAATCCAAAAGTTGGAATAATACTACCAATTAGGGTTTTCTGCGTGGCAGTCAGAATGAATTGTGTTTTTTGGTAATAGAATGTAGTCTAATGGCCATGAAAACTTTCCAATATGAAAGTAGACTTATCAATATTTATTTTGATAGGTCATTTGTGCCATTTGAAGCAGTACACTAAAAGTTATGAATTTTTGAAGTTAGGTATTAAATCTGGACAGAATCCTGGACTAGTATGGCTTTGGTCTTGATTCTGGATTTCAGTGGCTGGAATTGGCTTTGAGTAATATTTTATCTTTAAAGTACATTCAAATAGATTTAATTAAGAATTTGAACCACCCCAATCGGAGTTCTATAGAATTAAATATGAATTTTCAAAGTTTGGTTAAAATGCTGGCAGCTTTTGGCTACCATGCAAATTTAAGAAAGAATGGGCCAAATGTAATTTGTGTGAACTCCAAGGGTGAAAGAAAGCTCATGAGGCTAAAGTAGCCCATTGAGAATTTGTTTACCATGGCACTAATTATATGATTATATATCTAAGGCCATGAGAAGCCAAGAAAGAAGAAGCATGGAAGAATTTCCAAGAAGCTTCAATGGTTGGAAGAAAAGTGGACAAGAAGAAGGACTTTGTCCACAAGATAGTGAACTTACTTACTTATATGTATGTGATATTTTTGCTATGTATTGATTTGATGTATTGCTTTGCATGATTATGTAATGCATGTATGAATGAATGAAGCTCTGTTTCTATTTTTGTTGTGGCCATAAGTATGTTGCACGAAACACTGAGCATGCAGAATGTCATTATGTGAACATGAGCCTAAGTAAGGCAAGCATATCATGCACTAGCATTCATCTTACATGCATTGTTTGTAATGTGTATTACTAAGATTCCCCCGAATCTTACCCTCCCCCACCAACCATATAGGTATGGGAATACGAAAGAAAGGAATGTTGAAGATGAACAAGAAGGAAAGAAGATGAATAATAGAGAAAGAAAGAACGTGTATTAATTTACTTTATGTAAATTATCTGCATGGCAAGAATATGTATGAAGAGTACGAATGCATGCGCGTAATAGAATTAAGTCATAATCAGGATTGCTAAAATCATTGCAACTACAAATAAGAATCAGAAATAGAACGAACTCTGATATCTGGTAAGAATAAAGGCTCAATAGCTGCAATTCAGAAATAAACTCGTAACGAATTGAATAGAAACGCTTCCGTATAGATAATAAAGGAGCAGAAATGTAAGGTGTTACATCTCATTCAAATGAATTCCTGAATTGTTATAAAAAAAAGTACTCATAAATTACTGTAAAGCAAACTATCATTCGTCTATTAGATTATCTTATTTAAACACATGTTATTTTTCTATGATAACTGGGGTGAAAAAAAAATAAAAGAATAGTTCTTTTCCAGTGAATTTTAAATTTTGAAACGAACCTACAAGTTGACAAATCATTCAAGTTTGTCAAACTCACGAGTTTAAGCAAACTCGTGATAGCGATGTAAATTCGTATCGTAAACTCGTAAGAGTTTAATTTTACCATTAAATAGATATTATTATTATATAATTATAATATAAAAAATTGACAACAATTTTATTTAAATATATTTTAAATCCAAATAATTGAAATTAAATCTATCAACATTCATAATTTATCATATTTAACAAAGAAATTTCTATGAAATTCATATATAAAGCTGTTGAGTATAATCAAATTGAAAAAGTTAACACGAGTTTAATGATGCGTTAACACAGTTTTGTAAGCTAGAAACGTAAAAATGGTAAACTCGGTATATAAACTCATGAATTTAACCGACTTTACAACGGTTACGAGTTTACCAATGACTCGACTCGATTTTATAAGTTAGAAACGTAAAAACGGTAAAATCGGAGAGTTAACTCGCGAGTTTGACAACAATGAAATCATTGCATTCAACTTCAAGGTCCAAGACTGAATTTTTTGGGAGAATGACAATTCAAGACCTTATAACAAGGTTAACGCTAAATTGGGATCTTATCACAACTTAATTCCCAAAATTTAGTCTATTTATTGGAATTATGAAATCTATATTAGGATATAGGCCAGCTGGGTTCCATATCTCAAAAACAGAATCTGATGGGGACAGGTTTGGAACCCCTCCTCTTCCCTTTCCATCAACTTCCCTCCTCTTCATTTTCTAACCATAAGATATGATCGATATTTTGAATAGTTCATATTTAGTTTTATACAAAATATGATTTTTATTTTCTTTATTGTAGTATTGAATTATTCACATCAAAATTTAGACATTTCTATTTAATTAATTTTTTTTCATAATTTAATGTTTTAATAATAATTTTCTAAAACATCAAATTTGAATGATTTAAATGTTGATCTAACGGTTAAAAACAGATAAGAGGAGGAAAGTGGATTAGAAGGCAGAGGAGGGGTTCCAAACCGATGATGCTGAACATCCTCCGTCTCTATATAATACCCTTAGTTTCTCGTTTATTATCATCATCTATCATCGGGTCATTAGCTTGCAACTTGAGCACCTCTTCTCTCAGAATAATGAAGTTTCCACTCCTTTACATCATTGCTTTTCTCACTGTGAGCTTAGACTCTATTTGTTTTCACTTTTTTATTTTTTCCCCCTCCCCACAGAATTAAGGTGAATCTGTATCTCTATATGACTACACACACACGAAATTGCAGGTTGTGCTGGTGGCAACGCACGCTGCCTTACCTCCTGAGATTTATTGGAAGTCCATGCTTCCCAATACTCCCATGCCTGAACTCCTCAAAGATCTCCTCCACTCAACTGGTTAGAATAGTTCATGGCTAACTTATTTATGAGTTTCAAAATGGGTTAAGCTCCAATTGTATACCTAAAGTTTTCGTGTAGGAGATGTCGATATCCAAAATTTTTTTTCTCTTTGAATCAATATTGCCCCAAAGTGTTAGAAGAGGAACAATGTCGCCCCTGCTATTAAAAAATGGTCGAGTTTAGGTTTTTAATTTGTTCCTTTTTTTTTTAACACATCTGAAGTGATATTGATAAAAAAAATTTCGGATACTCATAGCCCCTACACAAATATTTTTGGGGAAAATTTTAACCTTCATGATAAATGCAATATATTCCGCTAAGTGCTTTCAGTTAATGTTGGCAACTCAGGTGGTGGCCACACCATGCATGGTGTAGATTGGAGGGATACTGTTCAAAGAAGGTACACTCAAATTCGCTACAGAGTTGGCTACGACAAGAGCCAACTACTCGAAAATTACAACTCCAATGAGACTCTATTCTTTTTGGAAAAAGACTTGAATGCTGGTAATAAAATGAACTTGATCTTCCAGCAGACCTCCAACCATGCCTCCTTCCTGCCTCGAGAGGCTGTAAAATCCATTCCCTTTTCTTCAAGCAAGGTATAGCGTCAGATTCATTCAACAGTGAACCAACAATAATCTCAAGAAAAGAGATGTAACCAAATCATGTGTTATCTAATATGTTTCTTTTGTGGTTATTTACTAACAGATGGATGAAATATTGAACAAGTATGACGTGAAACGTGGGTCAGTAGACGCCGAAGAAATGAAGAACATAATTAACATTTGTGAAGATGTAGGGATCAAAGGAGAAGAGAAATACTGTGCGACATCGTTAGAATCCATGGTTGATTTTGTGATTTTAAAGCTTGGGAAAAGAGTTAATGCTTTGTCTATGAATTTGATGAAGCAAACAAAGGAAGAAGAATACACAACAATGAAGGGAGTGAAGAAGGTGGGGGAGACACAGGTGGTGTGCCATAATCTCAATTACGTGTATGCTGTGTTTCTCTGTCACAAAATAGAGAATACACTTGCCTATACGGTGCCATTGGAGGGTGCAGATGGGAGCAAGTTTAAAGCTTTATGTGTTTGTCACAGAGACACATCAAATTGGAACCCAAAACATTTGTCCTTCGAATTGCTAAAAGTGAAGCCAGGGACTGTTCCAATATGCCACTTCCTTTATCAAGGCACTGTTATGTGGGTTCCCAAACAAAACTAATTTCAGTTTCAGTGCTATGCTTCTGAACTATCACCGCGCGATCCATGTAGCCGACCCCACTTAGTAGGATAAAACTTTGTTGTTGCTGCTGCTACTGCTTCAAAAATAAAGGCGCATAGTGTGCGAAAGGCCCATGTCAAATGAACTTCAATACTCTCTCTCTCTCTCTCTCACCCCCCACCTAAATAAGCAATCTCTATGTACATATATTTGCAGGTGATAGCGTGGCTTATTTATGTATTTTGAAATATGTATGGTATGCAATTTGGATATTCTCAATTTCTCATTTCCTCATTGCTATCACTGAAAACGCATCAAGAATCTCAGATTCGCCATTGGCATGCAACTTGGTAATTCTTCTCGAGACACAAAAATGACTCTCTGAACAAAAAACAAAATAGTAGAAAGCAAATAGATGATATGTATAGATATGAATCTCATATGGAGCATAACTCTCTTTACGTCTTTAGTATATGTTTGCAAAGATGCTAAGTATAATTGATACAATTTAGATAATATGGGAAAATTAATGAGTAATCTCTCATAAGTAATCTAATCACTGAAAAGTCCAATGAATTGTCAACATGCACTAATCCATTGCCATTACCATGTTGCTTACTTATTATGAGACTACTCAGTAAGTTTTCTTAAAAGTAGTGCCCAAAATATTTAATAATATTGAAGCATAGAAACCTACCCCTGTATTTCACGGCCATATATTATATTCACATAAAATAAATTTAAATGGTGGTAAAAAACTCAATTTTTTTAATAAATATATAGATTAAATATACTACATAAAAGAATAGTTCTTTTCCAGTTAATTTTTAATTTTCAAACGAATCTAAAAGCTTACAAATTAATGCATTCAACTTCAAAGTCCAAGGCTGAATTTTTTGGGAGAATGACAATCCAAGACATTATAACAAGGTTAACACTAAATTGGGATCTCATCACAACTTAATTCCCAGAATTCAGTCTATTCATTCACACTATGAAATCTATATTAGGATCCAGGTCAGCTAGGTCCCATATCTCAAAACAAGAATCTAATGGGTACGGAATCCCTCCCCTTCCCACCCCATTCTCTTGCCTCCTCTTCATTTTCTAACCATATATAAGATAAACATATGAATGGTCCAGAATTTGTTTTGTACAAAATTTGATTTTTATTTTCTTTTTTGCATTATTGAATTATTAATTAATTAATTAATTTCATTTTATAATTTAACATTTTAATAATAATTTTCTAAAACACTAAATTTAAGCCACTTAAATGTTTATCTGATGGTTAAAAATAGGTAAGATGAGGAAGAAGGAGGATTGAAATGGAAGAGGAGGGGTTCCAAACTGATGCTGGACATCCTCCGTCTCTATATAATACCTTGGTTTCTCATTAATGATCATCATCTATCACCCGGCCATTAGCTAGCGATACTTAAGCATTTTGTTTCTCCAATAATGAAGTTTCCACTCCTTTCCATCATTGCTTTTTCTCACTGTGAGCTTAGACTCCCTTTCTTTGTTTTCTTCACTTTTTTTATTTTTTTCTCCCCACAGAATTAAGGTGAATATGTATCTCTATATGACTAGACACACACGAAATTTGTCTACACATGTTTCCATTTT
The DNA here is from genome assembly GCA_963855925.1 of Inga laurina. Taxonomy (NCBI): domain Eukaryota; kingdom Viridiplantae; phylum Streptophyta; class Magnoliopsida; order Fabales; family Fabaceae; genus Inga; species Inga laurina. Next base: position 12,952,669 of record OY979705.1, read on the forward strand.
GATATTCGAAGAGTAATAATGATAAGTTTCCATGGGCATATAGAAAAGTACATATATACTGATAACAGTATTCGTTTACAATCCAAAGTCGTCTATGGACAAAATACAGAATACAGCAGAAATTCCAATATTTACAGAATTCCCCAAAATATCTTAAGCATAAACTAACTATAACCACTAACTTCAACCTTGCCTCTAGACATGTGCCAATCACTTCTCTGCGTCTACGCCTTTGCCTTTCTACCCATTGCACCCACTGAGATGTTTGTTCTTTGAAAAAAAGGGAAAATTCCAAGGAATCTCAATAGAAACATGCTATTGTTAATAGAAAATGCGAAAAGTAAATATGATATGCGTAATGTATGCACCAATTAAGAAACAATATAAACACATCATCATCATGTATACATGAGTAGGGCTCAACCCCACTAATTTACACCGATTGGATTCTCACCAACTCTTAGTGCAAGTGCACCTCTGGCACTAACTGCCCCTCTCTAGGCAAACCATGTTGATTAATATAGCACATTTACAAACAATGGCATCCACACAATCATATAACTATGGCATGATATATGAAGAATAATGTTCCTACCTCAAAGTTCTTTCAACCCCTTTTTAATGTGCCTCATAAAACGTGTCACTTCTGGCTTTTGACTCGGTCCTAAAATATTAAATGTACGAGAAATAGGTCATAACATATCCAAGTATCATTTTAGAATCTTCCATAGTATTTCTTGTGGTTATATTAGTCTATGGTAAAATTTTACGAAAATGCCTTCGGGACCCCGGCCCAGCCCTGCCGTACCCGGCCCAACAGCACGTTTTCCCAAAAATTTGACTAGGGCTATCCTGACATATTTTTGCCCCAGGAATCCATTTCTGGGCTCAAAATTACCAAATTCAGTTTCAAATTAGGAAATTGGCCCTGGCAACCCCGTTTTAGGGTTTCCAGGGCGTTTTCGTAATTATGTTTTTTTGGACTTCTCCAAAAAGGTGACCAACTGTAACACCACATATTTTTGCCTCCTGAATCCAATGGAACCATCAAATCATTGAAAATCCAATTCCTTCCCCTAGATCTCCACTTGACCGAAACTTCACCAAGAAAAAGGGAAAAATTGGAATTTTGTGTTTTAACCCTTAAAGCTTATGCCTTTTCACTTCTAATTTGTTATTAAGTCATTTAAACACATTCTAACCATGATTCAAATAAATATGGGTAGCATAACCCCTTAGGGTTAGGACTTTTCCAAATTTACATACTTAACAAAAATCACCAAATCCAACCATACCCTTCAACAACTACAACATATATACTAGTATGGATTTGAGTTCTGTGAAGTTACCTCTTGAGTTCTTGAGCTTTCTCTCTCTAGGCATCCTCCTCTCTCTCTCCTTTAGCTCAAGATGTGATTTATAAACTATTGATTCTGTTAGATCCCAAGTTTTGATTATAACAATAAGTCAATTTTGTGTAAAACATGTTTTTAGAAGGTTAAGAAAAGATTCCAAGTTACCAAATGCATATTTGAAGTTTTCTGATATCTGCTGTGAAAATGCACTGGAGTGCTCGAGCATGAAGTTTGCACTCGAGCATAGATCTCCTCTGTGCTCGAGCAGATGCGAGAGAATGCCAGGGAGTGAGTACCCGAGAGGCATTCCCCTTTTATGATCACTGAATCACTCGAGCACTAAGGAATGCACTCGAGCAGAGAAGTCATTCTCACTCGAGCACACATGCGAGTGAGGGTCTGCGAGTGCTTGGACGAGAGTAAGTAATAGCATGCTTTCATCATTCACTCGAGCAGAGACATCAATGCTCGAGCAAGGTACTGCGAGTGTCTGGCCGAGAGTCATGAAGTTCAGAGGAGTGCAAGTGTGCTCGAGCACACCCGTTTATGCTCGAGTGACACATCAATGCTTGCAAGAGAAAATTCTATCCCTCTCCAGATCTGTTGTGAGTACTTGTTCAAAAGGTATAATTCTTGAGAATATTCTTCTCACTCGAGCAGGAGTCTGTGTGCTCGAGTGAGGGCCCACATCACTCGCGAGTGAAAATTCTATCCCTCTGAAATCCTGATGCGAGTGATGGTTTTGAGAGCATATTCCTTGAGAATATGCATCTCACTCGAGCAGAGGTATGTGTGCTCGAGTGAGGGTCCATTTCACCCGTGAGTACAAATTCTCACTCTTGTCAATATGGTGTGCGAGTGATGACCCGAGAGGACATTCCCTGTGAAAATTGCAAGATCACTCGAGCAGAGGATTTTGTGCTCGAGTGAGACCCCTCTTCACCCGCGAGTGAAGATTTTGTCTCTCTGAAATTCTATGCAAGCACAACCCGATAACAGAGGTATATGAAGGAAAATAGGAGATCACTCGAAGTGAGCCTTTCATGCTCGAGTGATGCCCTGTTTGACCACCAAAAATGCTAAGACTCACAACATTCATTCCGAATATGGTTTATTGTTATTTATTTATATCATCATTACTTATTATCATTGTTTAACATTGTTTTGATTGTTTTAAAAGTGTAAGACAGGAAGATGAACGTTTGAAACTTGTTGTTACGGTGAAAAGTCAAACAACGGCAGACAACATGATTACAAACACGTTCACACCTACCGCATTCAGATTATTCAAACATGCGCGTGTTCTTCTACAGTTGCAAAAGTTCAGCTCCTCAAATGATGATTTCCCAAACGGGCAAAAACTGAAGCAACTATATATATACAGAGATTCAAGGATAATCATAGAACAACGTAGCACAAGAATTCACAAGCTTATACCAAGTTTCTACTATTCATCATTTTTCTCTGTATACACATTGATCTTCAGTGTTTATTCATTTGCTCTGTAAGAGAGTCTTCATACAATTCAAAATTATATGTTTATGAGATCTCAAGGTATTGGGACCTTGAGAGGGTAGTTTTCCTTACGAGAGAAGCAGTTGAGAGAATTCCTTGTTGAACCTTCCATTCATAAGTCTTATAAGATACAAGCGGAAGAGAACGTTGCTGCTCGTAAGACTTACAGTGGTGTAAGCAGGAGAGAACGTTGCTGCTCATAAGCCTTGTATACATAAGCAAGTGAGAAAGGTCATAGGTTGTTTTTCTGCACGTAAGACTTGTCGTAAGGGGGAGAGAAATTTCTTAGTGAGAGAATATTTCTGCTCGTAGTCCGTTCAAGGACGATTGTTGTTTTGTGGCGTTCTGAGAGCCCATTGAATCTTGGAGGTATAGTGAAAATCTCAGTAGGTCTTGATCTCTGAGGACTGGACGTAGGCCTTGTTGTTAGGCCGAACCAGTATAACTCTCTGTGTTCAAATCTTCTCAACTCTACTCTATCTACTATATTTTTTCATATCACCACATCAAGCGAAAAATTTATAACATCACCCAATTCACCCCCTCTTGGGTGAAGCTTGCCTCTTACAGATTCCATAGAGAAGAAGAGTTTAGAGAGGATCTTATGCTATGTTACAAGAAAATGCTTAACAAATCATTCTTACCTTAAGCTTTCTCTTCTTCCTTCTCTCTAGAACTCAAGATCTCCAAAGCTCTCTCTCTCTCTCTCTCTCTCTCTCTTCTTTCTCTCTTCTTGGCCGAAAATGATGAAGGGAAAGAGGATGGAAGAGTTTTATAAAATATCTCCCATTTCCCTTAATTACTTTATTTCCAACAACTCATCTTATGGTGACACTTGGCATTAGCCTTATCTCTTCCCAATTGGTGTCATAAGGCTTCAATTAGCCTTAAACTAATTTTCCTCCTCTTTTGGTTAGCCCAAAAAACGTCCTCCCTTATGCTTTCACTAACCAGATGGCTTCTTCCAATTAATCTAACTAGATACTGAAGTGTTATACCATAATCATGATTACCATGTCCAAGAGGTATTATTTTAATACAACTAGATATGTGCTCATCTTCATCAATTACAAACTAATCCCTTTACCATAGGATACTGACACTTGGCATATTTAATTCCAATGATCATTTTTCCCTCCCATTTTCTTATGCTAGGCAAAATTTTATAAGAAAAGGGAAATAAAGTTGTTTCAACATTTCCATAATTTAATTAAAGGAATTATGCACAAGTCCTTCCAATTTCACAACTCTTGATTTATTCCACCAAGAATATTCCAAATATATATTCTCCTTTATTTTCCTTAATTAATTGAAATTAACTTCAATTAATTGGAAAATAATTAATCTTGTGCTAAATTGACAAAGTTTCGATTTTGCCACTACCTTTGTACTTTAATTTCGTTTCTTGAATTAATTTGTCCATTTTCTCATGAATATGAATATTTCTAAAATTTCATAAGTTACAAATTTCATGAATATTCACCATTTTATTGAATTTCCCAAATAATTGCAATATATTTGGTGAATATAAAATTTGAGGTATTACAACATTGCAGGTTGTGTTGGGGGCAACAAATGCTTCCTTGCCTCCAAAGATTTATTGGAAGTTTATATTGGAGTTAATGCATTGTATGTGGGTGTGTTACATAGGAATAAAGTCCCACATTGCTTGGGGGAGAGAGAACACAAGTGTATATATTACACCTTTTTAGTTTATGCCCTTCATCTTTCAAAAACCACTGGTTTAATTTTGTTTATTGCCATTGGTTTTTGTCTAACATTCGAGTGCAAGAGAGGCCTATAAAAGGCATTTCCTGCCAGAGGTTCACGCATCTTGCTCTAGAAATCTTGAGCACTCTCATCCTCCTCTGAGTTCTCTCTTTGTCTTTATATTCTCTACCTGCTGGTTGTTATTATATTTTGTTGTTCTGCTTACTCGATATTTGCAAGAAGAAGTCGTTTTATCTTAGGGAGTGCTACTACCTATTAGCTAGTGGTAGCATAATGGCTCTTCAGGGCAGCGTCCATGGACATGGCTGAGATTACACACTTCATTTGTAGGAATTACGCTAACAATCTTAAGAGCTATTATGGCTTCTATTCCTTTTGCTGGTACTGGAGCTAACAATACTAGTACTAAAGCTAAATCGGTAACAGTGCCTATGATTTCCAAACATTTTCAAGATAGAGCAGTTTCACGGGAAGAATTTTAGGAGCTGGCAAGGATGTGTCTACATAGTTTTTGACATGCATAGAGTAGCTAATATGCTTACGCAACCTGGCCCTTCTACAGATGTTGACCAAGCTCAAAAGAATGCTTTGACCTATGCTAACAAGGTTTGTAGACACACTCTCATTACTAGTTTATCTAACGATTTATTCGATGTATGCCATGTCTACATAGAAGCAAATGAGAAATGGGGATCGCTTATCCTCAAGTATACTGTTGAGGATGCTGGGAAGCAGAAGTTCATGATAGGAAACTTTTACTGACAAGCCACGTCATAGGGGACTATCAAATAAAACTAGAATAAATATGCATTACAGTGATGCTAACCTAGGTCTATCTCTTTGAGGAGTCATTTATTTAGTCCTTAGATAACTAAGTATTAATTAACAAATTAACCAATAAGTGTAATGACATTAATTAACTATTCTAAACCAAGCTAAGCTACTTTTTATAGGTTTTTTTTATGTTTAATGAGTGAAATAGAGTGATGTGAAATGTGAATATGAACTTCCTTGATGAGTGAATTCACTGGCTTTCCTTATTCCAATTTAATTGAGTTTAATTCCTTTGTTAAGTACTTAGGCTTGTGAGAACAGACCATCTCCAAAAAATTCCTCTAATTAGCTAAACCCACCTAGAAACCTAGGTTGAGTTTAGTTCATTATATTCACTTTAGTTGGCACTTAATGTACATTAAATCTTGTATGAGGCATTATCAAATCAAATTGACAATTGCTAGAGACGAAGCAGGCTAACTAAGAGTTTCAAACACATGAGTGATAGAAAAAGGGTAACAGTAGGCTAACAATTCATTTTACCACATCATTAAAGTACAAAATTTTATACAAATTTTAGTCTCGACAAGAAACAACTGAAAATACTACTCAATACAATCACATATCATAATTCTTGTACACCCAGGTTTAACAATCTATAATCATACTAAGTGAAACTAAAATTAAGGTAGAAGAAACTCCCTAGAACCACAAAGAACTCCAGCTAGCTTCATCAATCACCAAGGATCAGCGAATCAGCCACTCATAACTACACGAACAGCTTCATCGAAGCTTGAAGAACGCTTAGCCATGGCAGCAATAAAGAGGAGAGAGTGGTGAAGATGAATGATGGAAACCGTCGGTTTTGGAATGGAGATGGTGATGATCAGTAGTGGAGGTGGAGAATCCATAGGTGGTTGAAGCCGAAAGAGATAGAGGTGGTGTGCTTGCGTGTTAGCTTGCTGAATAATGAGAAGAGAAGCCCTTGAAAATCTGATCCCAATGGCCTAAAAAGCTTATTTCTGGATTTTAAGACTAGACTATCATTTTCTAAAATTCAAGTACAAAACTGATAATATCTTTAAGTACTAAAATGTCCTTTTCTGGAATTTCGGGACTAAACTGAAATTTCCAAAATTTGTACTTGACCAAAATACCCTAAAATGAAATTCAAACCACTATAATACCATGCATTTGGATAATCATGAAAATAATGACTTTTTTACCCCTTTTATCAATTGATTCAAGCAATCACTTTTAATCCCAATTAATCAAAATAAATGCATTTTAAGCACAATAATCATAACAAAATCCCTATATAAGATATGAAAATATATAACAAAATGGATCTTTGTCAATTCCCCTACATTTAAACTCTTGCGCTCCTGAGCAAGACCTGAGAATATAGATGAACAAGTATGTTCAAGCTTCAACAATCACATTTGTTAAAAAAATGAAGTATCCACTTATCAAAAGTCCAGGAGTATGCCACGTGTTAAAAGAACTAAAAAAATGATACATGGCTTAATCAAAATGAATTCAATATGGAAACCTCACAAGGAGAAATGTTTACTCTAAACTCTCATGCAAGCTAAGGTATTCTCGCTCACATCCACTTAACCATGCTCTACCATAGGCTTGTAAAGTTTCTAAACTCTCCACTTCTTTTTACAAATAGCACAAATAGATCTAAAGGACTTTGTGGGGTTGTAATATTGAATAAGCCAAATGATGGGAAAATAGAACAAGTTACAATGTATGCATCAAAGTCGATTAATAGAACCACTATCACTAATCACAATAGCACATCTTTCTATATTATATGAGTGAATTGTTACTGCTGAGATTCATTTGAATCTCACTCTTGCCAATGACTAACCTACAGCCAGGGCAAGTGGATTGAAGGAGAAGCAGGTATACAAGGGCGGCTAGTGCTCCCGGCTAGGAGTCTAGAGTTTTTGTGTTGGTTATCAATTTTTGGGAAGAATATATATGATGTAAACTTGTGGTGTTGTATGTAATCCCCGGTATGGGAACTAAAACAGGCAAATATGCCTTGTAGCCTTTTAGTGAAGGTATATAACACATGTGTCGTGGGGGAATTTTTTTTATATACTCTGATATTGATGAATGAAATAGTTCTGAACAAGCCAAATAGATTGGAAACTGGAAGCGAGACCGTACTAAACAGGTTTTGAAAAGTTTTTGAAAACCCACTTTATCACAGGACCATATTCTGTCTTGAAGTTTGGACATTTAATAAGTTTTGAATTAACCGTTGGTCTCCAATTTAACTTAATGACACGTTTTTGAACCATATTAACGACTTCCAAGGTAGGGGATTACAAGTATGCCACTTACAGTGTTTATTTTTTAATGGATGGTGTTCTCAAACTTTATAATGTCACTCACATATGCATTCCCCTAGAAACAGATATTAAAAGTGCTTTTTGTAGTAGTGAAAGACTGTGGCAAATAAACGACTAGAGCATCACCAACCAAGAACAAGGGAAGGCGAGTAACAGCCACCTACTAGGTTCACCAAAATGGGATTTCCTCATTTTCAATGGTAAGACATCATGGGATGGATCCAACTATGCGAGTGCTATTTTGAGTTAGAGGGAATACCCTATAATTAGAAGGTCCAGCTAGCTAGTGGGAATCTTGATGAAAGGGGCTACATATGGCATTTGGCCTTCGAATAAGAAGAAAAGGGTAGGCTGATTTCATGGAAAAAATACAAACACGCACTAAGGGTCTATTTTGGGTCACAATTAAATGAGGGTAAAAGTGTATGTTTGGCCAAACCCGAGGACCTTACATCAGATTTGGGTTCGCTTCCCCCAATTTCTTCAAAAGGCGACTTTGTCCTTTCCAAAAATAGTGTAAGAATTGCATCAGGAGTCTTCAACCTTTATCTCTCTTGAACATTTTTGGGGTATTCTACCATCAATTCCATAATAATGCAATATAGAGCATGTGGTAATTATTCAAGAAGATGACTTGGTTGTTCAAGCAAATTTTGGGTCGAACGAATTTTCTGAGCAAGAACCTTCTCTTTCAATCATTGATGTTAATCAAGTCTTTCACCCAAAAGGGGGTAAATTGGGTGATATTTAAAAATTTAAAACTTAAACAAAATAAATGAACAAGACAAAGTAAGAATGATATCACCAAAGAGAGTAGAAAAGATGAACATGAGAGATTTATACTGGTTTAGTCTAACCACTTGACCTACACCCAGTCCCTAGAAGTCCTTCTAAGTGTCTCAACAAGACTCCAAGATTCATCGGGTTCTTGGTGCCTCAGTACAAGCAAGCTTCTTTCAAAGACAACTTGATTCCCCTTACACTTTGTAATTAATGCCCACTCAAGATCCCACTATTTTTGAGCAACTTACAATGAGTGTAATAAATGAATTTTAGCAGTCTCTCTTAAAGATTAAACAAGATGAACACTAAAGTACAAGGAATATCAACAAAATAGAGCACAAGACTTGGAGAAATTGATTGCACATTAAATGCTTGTTGTAGATAGGTAGCTATGTCTTGATTGTTTGTGTATTTACAAGCTAGGAGAAGTTAAGGACCATTAAAGCTTTTGAATATAGACATTAGAGAGATGATATAGTCATTGGAGAAATAAGGCATTCGAATTGGTTAAGCTGCTTTACATTTAATGCTTCTAACACAAAAGTGCTTTATGTGTTTTTGAGTTTAACCTATGTGTTAGCACCTGAAAGGAACAAGTTTAAGTATGTTTTGAATCAATATCAAAAAATCCGAGACAATGTTCTGAGACTAGACTCATTATCACTCGTGTAACACCCATCTCTAGACCCCTTTATTATCGGTCACAGAAGCATTACCGGCTTAGGGGAACATTGCTTAAACCCCCAAACCCGAAATTACATTTGTCTTCTTGAGGTCATTATTCATTTGGTGAAACTATATTTACCAGATTAACTTATTTATGGGGTTACTTTTTGATTTAACTCATCAGTTCTTCCATTCATTGAATCAAAGTTTTCTCTGCTTATTAATTCCTCTGGTTACTTAACTAATGGGCTCGTACTATGCGATTACCCATTCCTAGTTCAATTATCGTACTTACAAAACAATTCATCCGTCATGCAAATTATACAATTAATCACTTTTAACATTATTTTATACATGACGATTAGCGCGTAATAATCTTCAATTCTTCTTTGGAACTTCTTCACCTGGCACATCGTCCTACACTCCTGTTCTATACTCATATGCTTATATGGTTAGTTGAGGAAGGGGTGAGATTCAAGGGAATCTCAATAGCAAATAATACCACTTAGCATGCAAGATAAATGCTTAATGCATGACATGCTTGCCTTACTGAATTTATGTTAACACAATGACATATCTGTATGCTCAATGTATCATACATCATACTCATGGCCATAGCATATATAGAAACAGAGCTTCAATTAGTCATACATGCATCACATAATAAAGCAAAGCAATTACTCACATCAATACATAAGCATAATATCAATGACATGTAAGTAGGGTAAGTCCACAACCTTTTATCTTCGAGTCCTCTTTTTGATACCTTTTCTTCCAACCACTGAAGTTGCTTCCATTGTCTCTTCTTTATCATCTCATGGCTCTAGATAAATAGCCATATTATTAGAACCATGGCAAATAAATATCCAATGGGCTACTTTAGCCTTTAGGACATGTCCCTTATCTTTGGACCTATACCTGTCCCAATTTTAATAACTTAAGACACTTTAGTTGGTTAACTTTAAAGTTAACACATTAGGTCCAATGGGTATTTAATGGGCCCACACTAACTCCAAGTGTTTAACTTAACCCTTAGAGGTTAACTTAATTACCAAATGCCCTAACATTTTTATTTTCGCACAATTTCCAAAAGTTGGCAAAATTTTCAAGAAACTTTGAAAATTGATATCTTTTTCTAAAACTATCCAAATTAGGTGGTTTAAAATTATATTTGTCACTTATTAAGTCTATTTTAAGGAAAAAATGTCTCCTTCAGCTAGTCCCACACACAGAAATCTAGTATCATCAATAAACTCACACTGCCATAGAATTTTGCTAGTTTTAAAAGTCTAAATTCAAAAATCCATATCTCTTAATATACTAATCCAAATAATACAAGTGACCTATCAAATTAAAGCTTATGATGCCTACTTTAAATCTACAAAGTTTCATAGCCATTGGATATCATTCGCTTAGTCAAAAACACTTCACAAGCATACTGCATCACATAACTCAAATCTGGCATCACTTAAACTAGTCTTATATTATCATCAAACACCATATATCATCATATATTCATGATTAAAACATCATTAGACCTCAAAACCTCCTTCTGGATCAAACCTTGGGGTGGTCTAAGAGTCCACAAAAACTCAACAAATCCAAAAGACAATCGGTTCAAAATGATGTCGAGGCTTACCTCCTCACGTTTCTACAACTAGTTCGGCATTCCGGTTGCACTCCGACTAACTAGATGACACAAAACACCTCATATTAGAAAACTAAGACTATAGAAATAAAGCTCTCAGTGAGTAGAAGAACTTTTCTGAAGGGCTTACCGGACGATAGCGGCAATTCGGGGTCGGAATAGGCTTCGAAGCTCAAGAACACAATATTATTCATCCACCTTCTCTCCTTTTTCATTTTCTCTTGATTTCCTCATTTTCCCCTTCATTTTTTAGCCCTTGGCCAAAATTTAATAAGAGAAGAGAGAGAGAGAGAGAGAGAGAGAGAGTTGAGTTGTCTTAATGTGACATGTGTCGCTTGCTTTAATCCTACAGTGCCATGTGTCCTGATATTACTTCAGATGATGACAAGTGTCCTAAAAGCATCTTCTTTTCTCTTTTTCTCTCTCTTTATGCGTCCTTACATGTCAGGGGAAGGAGAGGCCTGACAATTTCCTTGGACTTCCGGGTTCAGTGTTCGGGAAGTCAACTATGCAATCGGACTGGAGATCGGTGGATTCCCCAGTCTCAGGTGTTAGGTGGCACGTCCCGGGGATGCCAACACAAAAGGCAAAAGGTAAGTGTCATCATGAGGGACACTTGTCACCTTCTCATTCACCCAACATAAAAGTGATCTTGTACTTTGTCATGATGAGAGGGCACTTGTCACTCTTTTATAAAGCCAACCAAAAAGTAATGACATCATTAGTCATCAAAACTTGCTTTATTAAAGGTACTTTAATAAAGTCACTTTATTGGCGTCTACTCGGGTTTCACTCGGGATTGCATCATTGTATCGGAGCCCGCAAGATGACACCAGGTCGGAGTATGTGTGTGGGCCCTACATGACGCCCCATACTAATGTCTTCTTCAAAAAACGCAGGGTGCAAATGTCTGCCTTGAAAATGCTACGTGCACACCTATACCGGCATATTTCTCTCGACCAATCAGTCTCATACCTCATGACATAGCTGGGTGGCATCTCTCAACCAACCCAAGGAACCCAATGACACCGTATATGTGTCATATGCATATTTGCGCAAACACTTTGTGTAACACCTTACTTCCATAATGTATTCAGATGAGTTTTACGAAGCAAATTCGAACCACTAAGTGATATTCTTTTCAAAAATCTTTTAATTTCAGATAGGATTCAAACCTGTAGTTGAGTGGGTTTTTTTTTGCAAATTTCAAAATCTTGCGGAAGCGTATTCTAGTAGTTCGCAACTTTGTTATTACTCATCAACTCTTAATTCCTTTTATTAACATCAGAGCGATTTTCTGCTCATTCTTAAGTCGTTCATATATATATATACACAAATTCCAGTCAAATTACATAAATAGTGCAATGCACTTCACTCTTCGATTCTCTTTCGTACTTTCCCCTTGCATATCTTTATGCATTCTTCTCCTGTACTCATCATACCTATAGGGTTGGGTGAGGGAGAGTGAGATTCGAGAGAATCTCAGTAACAAACTTTGCTAACTAGGCATACAAGATTCAAGTTTAATGCATGACATGCTTACTTACATAAATTCATACTAGCATAATGACAAACTTGCATGCTCAATGCTTCACACATTATACCTATGGTCATAGCATAAGTAAAAATAGAGATTCAATCATACATGCTTCATACCATTCATCAAAGCAATTAACACATCAATGCATAAGCATACTTATCAAGTGAATGCAAGTCAGGAAAGTTATACTACCTTTTGGACTTGTGTCCTCTTCTGTACCTTTTCTTCCAACCATTGCAGCTATTTGGAAATTCTTCCATTCTTCTTCCTTGTCATCTTATGGCCCTAGGTTCATAAACATACATTAGAGCCATGATAAATGAATGTCCAATGTAGCTACATGGGCTTTCAACAACTTTAAGGGCCTAATTCTAATCCTTGGAGTTCCTAATTATTACATTTGTGCCAATATGGCTTAAATTCGCATGACATAAAGCTGACAGATTTTTTACTATACTTTGAAAAATCATAACTTATTCTACAAAACTCCAATTAGGTTGGTTCAAAGCTCAATGTGATCTTTATTAAGTTCACTTTAAGAGAAAAATAGTTAGCACTGCCATTTAACGTTCACATTTCCAGAATTCTCAATTATTCACTTATGTCACAAAATTCTGCCCAAAATTAATGTCCAACTTCCAACAATCATAACTTTTTGTGTGCTTATCCAATTATTACAATCTACCCATCAAATTAAAGCTTGTTGGGTATGCTTTACTTTTTGGAAAATTTAGTGGACATTGGAATTCATTTGGCTAGACAAAAACACGTCATAATCAATCTGCCACCATTATCTTTCCAGAATCATTATCAAACTTTAAAAATGCATATCTCTCAATCTACTTGTCCAAATGATACATTTCATATATCAAAATAAAGATCTTTAAGTATATTTTCAGGGAAAAATATCACCATCTGGCAATTGCAGCCACAAAATTCCTAGAAACTCGTCAAACCCTATATATTCTAGAATTCATTCCATAAACAGGACTTACCTTTGAAAAATCATAATTTTAAATTCACTGAAACAAAATTACATTCTACCTGTCAAATTGAAGCTTAGGATGTCTACTTTCATCCTATAAAATTTCATAGCATTTGGACCAGGTTTGTCCTATCAAAAACATGCCAAAACATCGCTGCCTTCCAAAAAGCTAAATCTGGTAGCACTACTATTAAGTTCCAAATTTGTGATTTCTCATTTCTAAACCTTATTTAGCACCATTTACAAAACTAAAACTCAATAAACCCTAAAAATACTCAAAGAACTGAAATTAGGGCAGCAACATCCATTCCATAAAACTCAACCAAACCACAGAATATATGGTTTAAAAGAAAGCTTTTACTCACCTCTTGCTTCTTCTAAGCTTTATTTCTTGATTCCACAACTTTGGACCTTTATAAATACCTCAAAACACCTCCTCTTGAAAAACAAAAACCATAGGAATGAAGCTTAGACCAAGAGGAACAATGTTCATCAAGACGCTTTTGGCTAGAAAGGTGAGTAGGAGGGTGAAAATCTAGAGAGAAGTTTCTTACCTTTCTTGAATTCTTGAAAATTCCAGCTTGCCGTTCTCTCTCTTCCTTCTTGTCTTGGATAAACAAAGTGATGAAGAATGAAGGTAATGATGTGTTTTAAAGTCACTTAAGTCCCTCTTAAGGCTACTGACCGAAATTCCAAGAGAGAGAGAAAAGAAGTGATGATGTGTCCTTAGTTAATTCCTTCTTGAAGTTTAGTTAGTTAGCCTAACCAAATGAGTTTTGGTTGGACCAAAGACAATTATTTCCTCTTCCATGGGCCTTCTTGGCCAAAAATTAAAGGGAGAGAGAAAAGGAATTGCTTTACCTAAAGGTTCTTAGCTCTTTGTACACAAAGAAGCTTATTATCCATTATATAATAGGTTGAATTTTCTTGTCTTCTATTTTCTCTTCCCATAATTACTCTTACTTTTTCAAGAGCAAATCTTGACCCTTCATTCTTGTTTCTAATTCTAACCTCAAGATCAAATGGCAATTGTCTCTTTTGCCCTTGATCATGGCAGCATTTATTTAAGGTGTCATTAGCTTTTCTTTCATTCTAATTCCTTCTCATTTTCTTCTTCTTTTTGGATCCAAGTTAGGCTTAATATCATTTTTGCTTTTAGATAAAGGAATTGGGCTTTTTTTTTTGTTATTTGGAACCAAATCCCTTACTTTATTTTTTTCCCAAATTAGTTCCTAAAAGTCATTTTGTCTCTTAGACATTCTTAGGACTTGCAAACTGGGGCTTAATAGTCAGTTTGAGTTAATCTTAATCTCAAGCTTCTAGTCTCAAAATTCGGGGATATTACACTTTGATCCTCTTGCCTACGCATACTGGGCCCTCTGCCCTGTAGGGCTGGATCACATAGTCCTCAAAAGTCTTTCTATCTCTCGACATTCTTTGGACCCTTCCCAAACTAGGTTTAATAGTCTGCCTGATATAAGCATATCCTCAAGTCTCTAAGCCCAAAATTTAGGATATTACAACTCGAGTGTTCATTCGAGTGATTAGTCTTTTTGACTAAGAGTGTGCTGGGGAGTTCTTTCGAAAAGAATAATCACTTTTAGCATCATTGCAATTGACATGCAAGTGATGATCAATGGAGAGCGCCATTCGTTGCTCACTTGAGTGATAGAGTAATGGATAGTGTTTTTGAAAAAAGATCACTCTCAACATCACTCTAAGTGATATGCCAGTGATAGCTAATGGAGTGTGTCATTCGAGTGATCCTCCTTGATTTTCAGAAGTTTACAAAGTATCACTATGCAGTGAAGTCCAATGACCTGGCATCACTTGAGTACTTACTCAAGTTATCAAGACTTTATGGCAAAAATGAGGGAGTGTATCACAGCAAGTGATGTGATAGTGATGGCCAGTGATAAGCAACAAGCTTCACCACTCAAGTGATCCCTTTTGAAAACTTTTGATAACTGGTTCATCGACTTCCAGTGACTACTCAATGATCATTCATCCTTTCACTGTCCAATGCTTGTTAGTAATCCTTGGAAAAAGTGCATCACTTGAGTACTCACTCAAATGATCCTGCTAAATAGTAGATCACTGTCCAGTGCCCACTCAGTGATCTAGCTTTTTCAAAGAGCATCACTCGAATGCTCGCTTAAGTGGTCAACTTAGATTTTCAAAACTAGATCAATCATTGGCAATAGGCTTCAAGTGATGAAATTTGGTCACATCACTCGAGTGACTAGACAAACCAAGTCTTTTCACATCACTTGAGTGATTAGCCTCAACATCGTTTTCAAAATGAATTCTAAGTTTTTCAAGAAGCTTTTCTCTTGCAAAACCAAAACTCCTAAGATTTGTTATTATCAAAACATGAAATCTAACAATTGATGGCAGAAACATTACAAGCACATCGAGTTTGAGTCTTCTTGGGTCTACCCAAAACGAGTCGAATGAAGTTGGGGCTGCGACGAGTGGAGTTACCTCGGCTTCTTGCAATCCAGAAACAGATGGAGAAGAGTCTGAACCTTTGTATCGGGCTTGGGTGGGTCATCGGATTACGGTTCTAGTGGAGCTTTATGAGCACATTTGCACGCAACAGACATGAAGGATTTGACAGAAACATTGTGTGGAGTAGGTGAGTCTTCAAATCTCGATTTCCGTAGGCATTTTCAGTGTGGGTCGCGCAATGTGCCTTCAAGTTGCCCACTGTCATCAACTATTTCTGCATTGTTGACATCGGCTGTCTCAGTTTGCTTTGTGCCAATGAGTTCTTTTTCTTTATCGCCATATTTGTTTTAATTGTTTGGCCGAAGGGATTTGCAAGGTAATGATTATCCACATGCTCCAAGAAAAATGGAATTGGTTGTGTCATATGGGTGGGAGTACACTTGGCTGAGTAAAGATCAGTTTGAAAAGTCAAAGGCAAAGCCAGCAGCAAGCAGGAAAAGGAATGGCCTGACTTTGACTTGGTTTTGTGATAAACTCCTCCCTACTCTAAGCATGAATCTAACTTGGTTCAAAGGGAGTTTAATTAAGATGCTCATAGACTCAAGTCTAGTACAGTGCCTTATGTACTTGACTATTGAGGATAATATCCAGTGGGCAGTAGCTTGGCTTCTGCGACATGTAGAAAAAGGAGCAAGTTAAGTTTGTATTGCATATGGTGGGGCCCTCAACAAGATCAGAAGAAGCTCATAGATGGTTCCCCCATCTTCTCTGAGTGCCAGAGATATTTTGATGGTGCATTGGGGTTTCTAAAACTGGAAGAGTATATAGGCTTTGATGGTTTCTAGAGCCCAATAACTTGGCATTTGGGTCTCACTATTCCTAGAAATATCTTCAGTGTTGGAATGCTTCAAGAATTTATTCAGTTTTCTCCTACACAGTGTTTGATTCTAAATTGGTTCAAGGGGAAGTTGATCAAAATGCTCTTAGGATCTGGACTAGATTTATTACTTCAATTTGTTCTAGCATAAAAGCGAACTGTACTTATAACAGTAGTTTTCAGAAGTTTCCTAGCTCAGTTTTTTGTGTAAATCTTTGAAGTTGTATTCTTATTGCTTAGCATCCTTGAGGGCAAGGATGTTTTGGGAGGGGGTATTGATATGTTAAGTGTATAAAATATTAAAAGTTGGCTTAGCTAGGTAGTTAAAATGTAATGGTTAGTTCGTGATGATTAGAGATTATTAGAGAATAAACTGTTATAGATGTTTCAGGCCTATACAAGGGAGATAAGCCTTCTCATTGTTCTTCTATGCTTTATGATGAATGAATGAATAATAGTAGTTCTAGTTTCTCACTCCCCTTCCCTTTCTCTATTCTTCTCTATTCCTATCTCTTTCTTCTTCTTTCTCTACACTTTCTTAACAATATCCACGATTTAGTGTGATATTGATGACAGCAGAGCCATGTACAATCTTCTACAAAGACAAACAAAATGGTATATATTCATTTATTTCTTATATCAATTATGTACAGTGAGTTCATCAATATGCAGCACTTCACCCTCATACAATTATGCAACGTGTTACATGAAGAAAAATTGAAAATTTAGAAATTCATATCACTTTCTTGTGAGTAGCTGGAAGATATTATTTTTGTGTTCTTTGGTGCTTCAACATCACGTATATTCATTTATGGTTATGTGTGCTTATTGTTTATATTTTCTATTAATGTATTACCCTTTTACATGCTCTTGCATTTCCTCTCAACTTCTTGTTAAATAAATGTCAATGGTATATTTAAGTCAGTTTATTACATTGTTTTGAAAAACCGGACTGGACCGGTCGGTTTGGGCTAGAAACCGGCCAACTGGTTGTTCAACCGGTCCGATCCAATAGTTAAACGGGTTTGACCGGTTCAACCTTTTAAAATTTAAAAAAATAAAATTAATTCTTTTTTTTTAAATCTTATTCAGAATTTCATATAAATAACCCTAAAATCTTCACTTCCTCATTAGTCTAACCCCGGGTTAGCTTCGATTTGACTCTGATCTAACCCACTAACCCTTAACTCAATACCTCAGTCGGTTTAATGGCCGGTCCAGGTTTCAGAACCTTGATTTATTGATTCATCATTTTGCTTAAGAGTTTGTTTGGTTTAATGGAGGGGAGGGGGGATTTTACTATTAGCTAGTTTGGATTCAAGGAAGGGGAGAGATTTTAATTTTACCTTATTTTGGTTCGAAAGGGAAGAGAAGGAAAAATATTTTTACATGAATAACTTTGCCATTAATTTATTTAAGTTGTTTTTTTAAACTTTGTAGAATGTTTAATAAAACATAATTATAAATAACATTTAATATATAAAATTATAATTTTAGAATTAGCAAAATTACATAAATATAATTACAGTACATAATTAATAATTAATATGTATAATAATATAACTCCAATAATTATAATTATACTTATAGGATATATGGTTGTAAATATTTTAAGTATAATTATCTATAATACTTCTATTTTCTCCTATCACCTTCTTCCTAGCTCTACCCATCGCCACTTTCCCAATATTGCCGTTGCCCCAGCTAGACAAGCAAGGATCTATGCTATTTGCGGCACTTGTTCCCATTGGGTGGAGCCTCCTCTTCAAAAAAAAATTTGCTTGACGAAGCAATAGTTTGCAAATTGAGGGAACAACGCAAAATGAAGTTGGGCAGGGTTGGAGCGGATTGATTTAATAATTACGAAGGTGAGTGAGTTCACAATGGTATGAAGGTGAGACTGAAAAGAATTGGAAGATGACAGAGGTGTGGTTGGTAGGTGATGGGTAGAGATTTTGAGTGGCCAGTCACAGATGGTGCTGACGTTGGAGATGTTGAGAGGACGATGGGATAGACGAGAATCACGAGATGCATGAAGAAGGACCGGAGTGAAGCAAGGTAGTGAGGGAATATTAGAAAATTTCATGGGTAAAATAGTCACAGCATGCCAAAATATTACCCTTCCCCTCCAAATCCCCCAAGTTGGAGGGGAACAGTTTTGAGGGGAGGAAGAGGAAAATTTCAAAAAAAAAATTCCCTCCCCTCCTAAATTTTTTGTGTTGCCAAATAAAAGGAGGGGAGCAAAATCCTTCCCCTACCCTACCAAATAGACCCTAAGGCTATGGAAGAGATTGAGGTTTATGGTTTAATTTATTGCAAATACAATTTCTTCTCTCCTTGTGTATTTGATCATCCTATTTCAGCACAATTTAATTCATAAATGTGGATAATCTATAAATATAAAATAGACACATCAATTAGTTTACAATGATTATTTATGTTTAGACAGACAATATTTGGCTCAACCTTGTTGTTCTACTATTATTGAAATTTGATTATGAATTAATTTACGTTAGTGTCAGAATTTATAATCAATTGTATTTTAGAATCAACTATTTTTTTTGGCTGTGTCTACAAAAAAAAAAAAAAAAAAAAAAAAAAAAGCTAGAAATGTTTTAAACACTTATCACTCCTGCCCACTTGCAACAAGCGATTCAATTAAATGTGATAGAGAATCGGTTATATGCCAACATATGAGTTGGTCAAGCAGTATAAGGTCTTGTTAGATTTCTTGGGGTCTCAAGTTTGAATCTTAGAAGAATCACTTGTGTTGGAAGAGGCGGCTACAAATCCCAAACCAGATATCAGATGATAATATATATATATATAAAAGGAGAATCGGTTATATATATCAATAAAAAAAAAATTGTGATTCTAATCATCTCGTCGCTTCGCCTTTTGTTGTTGTGAACCTGAGTGATGATATTCTTCACGAACTGGATTGTGATCTGAACTCCATTGCTGCCCGTTGGGTCTGGACCGTCGTCCTTTTCACAATTCAGATGCATATATATTTACAACTCATCATATTCATACATAGAGCCGGGAATTCGGGCCGAGCCCGTCAAGGGCCGGGCCTATGATTTAAAGGTTGAAAATGGAAGCGGGTCTAAAAGGGCCGGCCCTGTAGGGCCGCAAGCCCTGTAGGGCCAGCCCTGAAGCCCTGCGAGCCGGCCCTTTTAGGCCCATTTAATATTTTTTTAAAATAAATTAATAAATATAATATCATTATATCAAATTATCAATATGAGAGACACCTAAGTTCCTAATAGAGTATTAATAACAGGCAAACACTTATTAATTGGTTTGATTTATTTTATTTTCTACAATGTTTTATTCATTTAAACTTAAAAAAAAAAGGCTAATTTGGACATTAGATGATTATTTTAACTAAAAATTTATGAGTTTTAAAAATAATGTATACCAATTTAAAGCAAAATAATAAATAAATTGTAAAAATTTAAAAAAAAATTGAATTAAAATGAGTTTAAGCCCGTTTAGGCCCGAGCCCGTGAAGGGCCAGCCCTGTAGGGCCGCGGGCTTCAAAAATATGGTACTTTTTAGAAAACGGGCCTAAACGGGCCGGCCCGTTTAGGCCCGAGCCCGTGAAGGGCCGACCCGTTTTCCCAGCTCTATTCATACACAACATTTTGCTGGCACTATATATATACATATTAATTATATGGAGAGAGATTTATACTCACACTGGTGAAAGTGGTGATTCAAATCTGCAATAACATAGAGAGGATGAGAGTGGTAAGCTTGTTGTGCAGCTTTGTTGGCTTCCTCAAATCGTCTTCGCCATACTTTGTCATACACTCCGGCTAAGGATTGAGGGGGGTGGGGGAAGAAAAATGTTGGGAGGTTTTTTTTAAAAAAGCAATCATTAAAAATAAAGTGTAGAGCCCATTAAATCAAAAAGTAATGGCAATTTATGACGTTTATCTTGATGATGGCGAAAAAAAGGGCAGTTTATCTCATCCAACGAAGGTGATATTTTTCCCTCATTTTAAAAAACCTATGAACACTTTTGCACCTAAATAAAGTTTAAAATGCCAGGTACACTTTTAAAAAAAGTATATGGGTGTTTTTACATCTTAATCCTACAATATTTTTGTAACTAAATTTTATGATAGATTCAACTTGATGATCAAAACGAGAACAATAAATGGTGCCCTTGTATTGTTCAAATCAATCAATCCCATTTTGCCATCTATTGCAATATCTTATCCAACATTTAAACAAGTAGCCTTATCTTATTAGGTGGTGGGGGTCGATTACATAAATTGTATGACATCATTATACTCTACCAACAACAAAATCTTTAGTTAAATTGTTATCCGACATTTAAACACAAATTTAAATTACTCTTGACCTTAATTTTTTCTTCACAAAATGTTTAAATATTCACCAACAGATTAGCCCTATGTTTGAATGGAGAGACAAATGAGAGGAAAATATGGGGAGAGAATACTAAGAAAGAAAACTTTCATAAATTGTAAAAAAATTTACCATTTTGGGGAGTTTTTCCTCCTAATTTTCTTTCCCCTCTAATTTTTTTCCCCATCCAAGGGTAAAGGTTCAGTATATTAAAGGCACCAAAATCGTCATAACAAGTGTACATCTAAGCACTGATCAGCCATATAATGCAAACCATGGCTCTTTGCTATCCCTTGATGTCTTAGTTGGATTCCATGTCACACTGTCTTTGGAATAGTTCAAGCCTGTAGCGCTAACCAAAATCTCGCCAATAGTGTGAGTTATCTAGCAAAAAGCAACAAGGATTAGATGCGGAAGATAAATCCATAGATTATAGAAGAAAAAGGAGTTAGTTTCTTTTCTTTGTAAGGCACCCAATGAAAATATATAAATAGCTAGGCTAACTCAATTGTTTCCCATGTAGTTTATTTTGCATCAGCATTTAACCATCCTATGTGTTTTTATTCTAAGATTTAAGCCCAAGTTATCATACGAAAATCAGAATGAACTAATTTTGCTGTTAAAAAGCAAGCTATTCTGATCTAAAAGAGTTGATAAGTTGATGATTTAAAGTTAGAAATTGCTCACTTAATACTAGTTTGTAACACCGGAAATATTCAAGATAAAAAGGCAAACATTTAATGTGGAAATTTTTATCACTTGAACAAAGAAATATTCTCATCTGCATGAATAATTACCATGAGTATTTCTCAATTCTTTCTTAGAATGGGGAAAAAAGTAATGCCTACAATAAGAAGAACTAATCTGTTATTTTATCTCTTTCATCATCCCAAACATGCCAATATTAGCACCGATGGTATGTAAATGTAACTCATTGTTCAAGCAACTATCCAGAGTTCCTAAACTCCCTGTAAGGCCCTGGCAGTTAAACAGTAGTTGAACAAATCAATGTTGAATAAGCCACTTTAAAACACAAGAGAGTGAACTGAGTAGGGGTCAAATGAAATGGGGTGAATTGTAATTTACCCTTATCTGAGAGGATGAGGGTGCAAAATGTAAGTGCATACGAAGGCATCATTTGCACTGAACAAAAATTTTGTCATGGATACATAATTGCACAAAATCCATTATTAAGAAAGAAAAGGCCCAGGGAAATATATACCTCAAACTCTTCAGTAGATTTATTCTGTAAATTCTGTCCTGTTTTTCCAATGAGAAAAAAGGTTGGTCGCTTCAACACATTAAGTGAAGACAACATGCTAATGTCTCATGCTGAATCCGCAGTGTGGATGGTGGTTTCACAATTTTGGAGAGTAAGGCCTCATTGGTTTCTCTTTCATGACCTATCTGTATGCCGTAAACTAATGCTCCACTCTGAGATTTGCTTTCCCCTTTTATTTGGGATGACTCCACAATAATTGGTACATACAGTTTTGGTATTAGGGATGATTTATCTCCCGCTATTTTACTCAGAACCTCATTGACAGCACATGCAAGCACAGGTGGTTCATAATGTTGCATGATCACCAATGACACCTGGAATTGAGTTTATTAGATTCTGATATATAATAGGAAAGATGACATATGTGCACATATGAAAAAGAGATATGCAAGCAAATGGCCTTGTTATCTAATGGTATGAAAAAATCTTCTGTGTGTAACCTCAAGTCATTAGTACATGCCCCTTTAAATTTATTTAGAAAAAAAAAACAGAGAGGGATATATATGCAAGATTAACTATAAGGGTTACCATTACAGTCTCTGCAAATACTCTAGCTCAAAGCAGGAGTTACAAAGAATGTTTGGTAAAGAAATTTAAAGCGTATCTCCTAAAATTAATCATCCAAAAAACTGAAAACCAGACATTAGCTATAAACCAAAGAAAAACCATGAGATTAGTTACCAGGCGACCAGAGTAAAATAGGGTATATGTATGGGAAATGCAATTAGTAAAACATGTTTATCGTTCAATATACATTTATCTTCTCTCCATTCCAGAACAAAAGTTAAGCACATCTTACTCTCCCCAACATTGAAGATTCCACTCCTAAAACCAAACACTCCGTTTATTGAAGATTCCACTCCGTTTATTTTGCTTTCTCAATGATACCAACTTTCTTTCCTTTATTTCAGGAAGCAAGACGAGTTATTCAGCATCCGTCATATCAAGGGTATCAATTACTGCAAATCACCATATGCACCTTTTGATTTCATTAGGCATATTAAAGCTTTTGGTGTTGTTAGCTTTGTTGGGAAAAATGAAAATCATAGGAATCTATTATTAAAAATGGTTAAAACACTGACTATCTTCTAGATAAATTGGGTTTTTGTAATGTTTATGGAGACGAGTTTAGGACAATAAGACCATCAAGTTCAACTTGAAAAAAAGCAGACGGTGGCAAAGGTTCAATGGTAAGGAAATAGGTGCTTGCTTTGTGTCAAAATTGGGAAAGTCGAAGTCAAACCATGTGGAGGTGTTTGAGTGCAAGGGGATAAAGGAGGATGGCTACTCTTAACAAGGAAGATTTGAAGAGACACAAGACAGGCAGTAAAAATCAATTCGCATGAGTACATTTGGAACAGGTAGCACAGATCTCATAGATAAATAATGCCCAAAGGAAATTATAGTTCCAAAAAAAATTTATTAAGAATTTAAGCAAAACATGGAGATTTTAATTTTCTGCATGAAGGATACAGTAAAATCTTGAGAAATTTTCATATCATTAAGCGCATTGTGGACCACTTGTTAACCTTCTTAACAAGTTAGACAGCAAAACTGTAAGGCGTATGGTGCCAGACAAAATCCACAAGGACACCCACTGTAGTAGCATTCACGGTAAGGTAACAAAAAACCAGGTAAAGAGGCCGATGAGCAGCTATGAGATGCAGGAAAAGCCGGTATGTAATGTGAGGGTGTGTGTGAATTAGTTCATTGGATAGTTTAACTGTTGCAGGGGCAACTGCAATAAACAGGAGTGGAAAGGCTTGTGTAGGAAGGCTTTTGACAGACATACAGCGTTATGTGAATCCCCTCCCCCGCCCAAAACCCCCCCCCCCCAAAAAAAATACTATTCCTATTTATCAAGGTTTTAAAATCCGGATCGGCCACAAAACTGGCCGGGGTATGGGGTCAAAAGTCAATGAGTCAGACCGGAGTTAAACCGGTGAGAAATTAAAAATTTTAGGCTTATTAATATGAAATTCTAAAGAAAATTAAAAAAAAAAATGATTTTTGAAAAAAAAAATGGCGAACTAGGTTGAGGCTCAGACTGGACCAGTTTGCCGGTTTCCAGGCTGGGCCGGGTTTCAAAACCCTGCTATTTATCAAAACCATTCATGAGCTTTTATTTCTCCAAGCATTTTTTTTATTGTTGCTGTCATTTCTCCTTTACATGCCTTGTTGGATAAAAGGCCTGGTGGCTTATCACCAATTCACCATGTTGCATATCGATGTCAGTGTGTATGGTCAATATAATCTTGAGCAATGAAAGAAGCCATAGAAAATGGCAGAAGATATCAAGTTGGCCTGTGTTGGAGTGAAGAGACGAACTTCAAAGTTCAAACCTTTATTGAATTATCCAATTTAACACTACTCTTTCCTTGTAGTGTAAAATCAAGATCAAGCTTCCATTGTCCAGCCAACGCTTCACCTATAACTACCCCGAGAACATTTCATTTTGTTAACTAAAGTAAATAAAGGTTGCTGCCAGCAAAATTTGGTAGCTAAAGAAAAACTACACACACAAACAACTACAGCCCCTTTTCTTACGTTCCTTTATTTATAGCATTCTGAAAACAGAGTTTTATAAACTCCTATAAAAGTCTGCCTGCAAACCTCCTTGCAATTTTAGAGAATGAATTAACAAGATGTGTATTTCGCAAAGTATTAAAACCCGGACTGGGTACTGAACCGGCCGGGGTACTGGGTTAAGGGTCAGTGGGTCAAATCAAGGCCAAACCGGTGAGAAATTAAATATTTTTGGCTTATTCATATGAAATTCTAAAGAACAAATAATTTTTTTAAGAAAAGAACAGTGACCCGAACCAAACCGGTTTTCCAGCCGGTTCACCGGTTTCCGAGCCGGACCCGTCCAGGTTCACGAACAGTGGTATTTTGTCTTGATTTCATCTCTTTATCCCTTCACTTCTCTATCTATCTCTAACTTGTCCTCTTCCTCATTCTCTTTACATCCCTATTTTTTCTTCCTTCAACATCAGCTCCCAATTCTACTTGTATCTCTTCCACTTCCATAGAAAGAAGTGCACTCTCCAACTCTTCCATTTAGCTTTCATTTTCTTGGGGACCATGAAATGAGCAACAAACTTATAAGGCAGTGGGAGCCTTGAAAGACCCTGAGAAAAGCTGCTTAGCCTTCCACATAGCATTATTTTTTCAATGGCTCAGGTTAACGTGGGGAACAGGTCCCTGAAGACTATTAACAACAAAAACAAATGTTTATGGTAACAGAGCTACTGACCTTACTACTGAAAACTTAGACTTACGAAATGACTTCAAAGCATTGCTTCTACAGCAGCATACACAAAAATTATGAAAGCGAGAAAGGGAGAGAAAAGAGAACCTGGTAAGGGCCCTCATGATTAGCAAAATGAAAAATGCTCCCTGATGCCTTGTGATCTTTGATTCCGTAACCCTCCAGGGGCAGCTCAAAAGAGTCCTCCCTGAAACAAAAAAAAAAAACACCCTACGATTCACTTGAGATGGATAAAATTTGACACAATTGATGGAATCAAATATTAATAACAAAAATGTGAGAGATAAACACAGAAAGACAGCTCACAGGCAGCGGAAAGACGGGGAAGGGTTTGAGCGGAAAGCATCGGAGATGGCAGAGGCAAATCCTTTTGTGTCTCTGAACAGAAAGATGACCTTTGAGGCTACCTTCATGTTTGCTTCCTCTCTTATATTTTTGCTAAAAACAAACACGACGAAGATGCTTTTTATGTGTACTTCTGAAATTTGAAGGACGAAGAAATTTTGTCTGGAATCTGGATTTGACACGTATGAGTTCTAATTCTAAATAAGAACAGTAACGCTAATCTTGACGGTTAAAAATACAGGAATTGCCGTCAACTTTATATTATGTACATAGGAGCGCCTAACTTTTGAAACTTTATACACAACCCCTCAGCTTTATCTCATGTACTGTACATATAACTTCTAAACTTCGGAAATTTTACCATGAATCTCCAAAACCCTTATATTTACGCATAGAACTCTCATATGATTAGTTTTGCACATTATTTATGCGCGCACACCTTAAAGTTCAGAGTTATCTACATATTAATCAAAGTTTAAAGGACTATATGCACACAAAAATAAAATTTGAAGAGTATATAATTGATAATTGGAGTTTGTCCATACAATTTAAAAGCTAGAAGTTCATTATTATAATTTTACTATAAATAAATATAAACGGCTCAAATTTGATCTAAAGAACTTATCGATAGATTATTATTATTATGTAAATTTTCTTTCCGTTTTTTTCACAACAGTTGTGAAATGTTTTGATCAAACTTTAATAATCTTAAATTTATTTATGTGTTTTTAAAAGCAAAATTATGATAATATTTTCATAAAATATTAAATCTAAAGCATCAAAATCAATATATATATATATATATATATATATATATATATATATATATATATATATATATATATAATTTGTTCTGGGGAGCCGATCTCTAAGCGGCTTAACTTTGATTCCAGACTTAGATTATTGTTCAACAACCAATCATTAATTTCTTGTATAAAATATTTTGCACCAGACTCCTGTGTGTGAGATAGCAACCTTCTATTGCAACATTGGGCACCGTGAAAGCTTTATAGTAATATTTTTTATATTCGTGTCATCTACATTTGAAATTCAAATTGACTGGCTTAATTATCATTTCATCATTGGGCTTTTTGTTGACCCAAACATATAGTTGCATGCCAGATAGGGAGTCATCCTTCTCTGCTTCTATATCCATTTAGATCTATATAGCTATCTAATATTTTAAACCTAATTATAAAAATACAAATTTCATTTCTCTCTTCATTTTTAAAGGGTTAAGGGGCGATTTCACCTCTGAAGTTTTCACCGATGGGCGATTGTGCCCCGAAAGTTTTTCGGAGAGCAATTTTGTCATAATTGTTATCCTAGTTAATGTTGACCAAATATGCTAAGTTAACAATTCACAAGTCATCAACGTCATTTTTGTTAAGGTGCAAATTTGCCCTAGAAATTTTAAATCTAACTTTGAAAAATAAATGAAGTAGATAGCACATAAACTTTCGAGGAAAATTTGCACCTTAAAACAATGACACAAATGACAAATGGACTATTAGCTCAACATATTTAGTAACTAGTGATCAAAATTAATTGAGATAACGAGTAAGACAAAATTGCCCCTCGTTAAAAACTTTTAGGGCAAAATTGTCTCTTAACCCTATTTTAAACTACTCACACATGTCACTAAATGTCATTTTAGTTCTTGGCATATGTCTCCTATCCCTCACTCTTCATACCATTACACTCTTTCTTTTCATGCTTCATGTTTACCCTAGATTCAAGTGATCGTGGGCAGATTTGGCAATGACTCTAATGGAGAAGCAACAATAAGGGTGACCATGATGGTGGGGAGGTAGAGATTATGATGCCATGGTGACAATGGGGATTTGAGTTTTCTCTTCTTTTTGAGGGATCGAGAGGCAGAGGTGCATAGGGAAATGTTGTTCAATGTTTATCATCTTCTTTCTCGAGAATCATTGTTTATAGTATTTATAATCACATTTTAATAGTTCAATTTGAAAGGAATAAAGTTTTAAAGTAGTCATTATAAAAAGGACAAAGGAGAAAATTTAATAATAAAGTTATACGTAAGGGGCATCTGGCACCATAAAATTTTCAAATATGGAAAAAAGTACATAAAGGTTCATAAGTAAGGCAATTTTTACACTTCCATTAAGTGTGTGTTTGGATAGATGTTAAAAATTGATTATTTAACTAAAACCAAGGTTTTGTTAAAAAGGCACTGAATACTCATAAAAAAGTCACAATCTTGTTTTTTGTTTCAAACCATAGTTTTAGCCCAAAACCATGGTTTTGTCCATAAGCTAATATTTTTTGCCTTTCGTGCTATGTAAGCCCCACTACCTATTTCTTATTGGCCTCTTTTTTACTGTAGGTCCCACGCTAGAGACACTCTAATTTTTTTTTTTTTGCTTTTCTTGCTATGTGGGCCCCATTGCCTCTTTCTTATTGGCCCTTTTTCACTGTGGGTCTCACGCCACAAACACACTCTCTCTTATGTTTTTTTTTTTTTTAAATTTCACCGTTTTTCTCAATCTCGTCTGTCACTTTGTTTTTTTTAAAAAAGATTATAAAATTTTAATACTCCCTTATCTTTAATATAATACCTATTTATCTAATTTAATTATATTATAAAAATAAATAAGTTAATTAACATTACGTATAGACAAATTTATTTCATTTTTGGTTTTAATTATGAAATTTAATATTAAATAATGTGTTAAAATGCATTATTTTTAATACCGTTAGGGGTTTTCTTCTCTTATAATTTAACATCGTTAGGAAAAATTTAACGGTTTTGTTAAATTTACATCCTTTTTAATTGTTCATTACTATTTTCCATCTTCCAAAACTTATTTGTACCAGACACCCTTCAGGAAAAACTTGATTATTAAATTTGGATCTTAACCCTTAAATAATACATAAAATATAATCTTATTCTTTATATGTAATTATCACAAAAGTTTATATACCTTTTAGTAATTTGATCATTCAAAAAACTATTTTAATCACAACATCCAAATACTCTCATTTTATCAAAACCATTATTTTCCATAATCTATTATCTTCATAATTTATTCTCTAAAAATTATTCTTTATTTTTTCTTCAAAAGCTATTCTCCAAAAGTTTATCTCAACACACTCCCCCTTAACTCCATTAATTCATTGGGACCCGCAAGCCTTAGCATGTCACCTCTTCCTCCTCTTCCCAAGTCTCTCCTTTGACCAGATGATTCGACCAGATGAAGATGGAGAGCTTCGCCACTACTACCCTCCACCACAATCCTCGATGACTCCGTCACCGATGGCTGTGTCTCCTACTTCACCTCTTGTTTTCTTCAATTCACGCTCTTGAGGAAGCATGGTGCAAATTTAACAACAATTCCCGCCCCTAACATGTCACCGCTTCTGATATTCTGAATTCTCAACAACACCACGAAGCTCTCTGATTCTCAAAATAGTGGGTTTGAAGCATTGACTCTCCGGTGTTTAAAAGCTTTTGGGATTTCTGCATTGAATATTCTTCAGGTATTAAAGTCATCATTTGCTTTCCTCTTTTATTTTTTTTAGTTTCTCTAGCTTTAATTATTGAAGAATTCAGCGCCATACCTTGTGATACTTATACTGGAATTCAATTGACTAGTAATGTTTGTGTAGAATTATTTGATTACGGCATCAATTTTACCCTAAGAAGGAAAGATGTGTTATCTTTCAACTTCTGAACTATGGAGGTGTCAGGTGTGGAGACCCTCTCAACTTCTGAGCATTCTTTCTCATTCATTGTGCTTTGTCAAGAGAGGGGATTGAAGAAAACAAGAGGTGAAATAGGAGACGTGGCCGTTGGTGCGGAGTCAGACTGTGTTGGAGGTAGCAGTGGTGAAGCTCTTCATCTTCATCTGGTCGGAGGAGAGATCTGGGATGAGGAGGAAGAGGTGAGGTGGCGTGCTAATGCTTGTGGATCCTAGCGAATTAACGAAGTTAAAGTGGAGTTAACGGAAATATCAAAATTGTCCTATTTTTTAACATTTATGTACTTTTTTTGTATCTATAAAAATTTTATGATGTCAGACGCGTTTTACATATAACTTTATTGTTATATTTGCCCTTTTGCCCTTAAAAGAACCTTTAATATTGATCATTGAAGTGCTACAATTGCTTAAATACTATGTTTCATATTCAAATAAATGTAAAAAACAATTTTGGTATATGAACTTTCTTGAAGTAAATATCATCCACAAATAGCTTAGAATAGTTCTTTGTACACCATAATTGAACAGCTGAAAGAAAATTAGCATATACTTTTCACATCCATTATACGTTTTTGAGTTTTGGAACATATACTGAATGAAACAATTTTATTACTTTAAATTTTAAAATGTGAAGATCACAAAAACCAACAAAAAAAATTATATAATTGCCCAACACTAGGTTTCTACTTGCTCCCTTTTTTTCTAATTTCCTCCTGCATATTTTGTTGATTTGTCAATCTCAATCAAAATTCCAAAATAATACAGAGTTCCACTCATAATAAATAAATAAATAAGGCTGCTTCTAGTTCGCTGAATTATTAAAATAATAGTGTAAAACAGTGCTCTAATTAGTGTACAAAGCAATTAAAAGAACAAGATTATAAGGCTATGGACCTGTGGTAATGAAATGACCAACCCCTGTTATCTAAAACTCCATTAGCGAGTATCAAGGGCATGGCAGTTTGAAAAAATTATTCCATCATCAAATCCCATTCTACAACATTGCTTAAAAATGATTAATTATGAATATTCAAGACAAAAAGAAAGCCTGATAAATGAGAAAAACCCATGATAATAAAAGTGGCTCTGCACAGTTTCCTAATTGAAGGGCCTCGCATTGTGAAGAACTTAACGGGCTTCCATCATCTGACCAAACTGAACCCAAGTGTGTGAGAATCTAGCCGCTAAACCTGATACAACAAAAGGAGGCCAGAATTAGCACAGCCAAAAATTCTGCTTATCAGGTAAAGATTTCCCTGATACACAGTCTAAGTGGTAATGTCAGCAATATGAATTACACAATGCTATTTTGCTCTGTTAACAACCAAAACTTTAGATAAATTGTTAATTTAAAGAGTTTTAGGTTGATTGTTTGGCCAAAAAAACAAGAGTTTTAGGTTGATCTGTGTCATAAAAGATTCAACAGAGTTTTACAATGGCTATGAGGGCTTAACACAACCCTCCTCCTTCTCCTTTACTTGGGTTAAAATTGGCTATAAAACATCATCTACCAATGGTAATTTGGCATACTTCAACCCTATATTTGTCAGAAAACTTTGCACCCTCCTTCTCCATCATCTTACGGAATTTTTCTATCATGCTTGTTACTTTCCTGCTCTAATGTCTGATGCAAGAGCATTCAGCAATAGAGACTATCATCTATCATTGATAATTTGATATAACTCAACCCTGTTTTCCCACTGTAGAGTTCATGTGATGCCAAAATAAAGGAAAGACAGCTTCATGAAATTTGTTCCTTTTACTTTGCTTGGCATTATTTCCTTTTTCTCCAAACTTCACAAAATTCATGTTTAGAAGAAACATAACACATCAAAATAATACAGTTATTGAGATGATGGGATTGGTTCATCTTAAACTCCTGTCCATGAATGTCCCTTTAACTAAAAAGACAGTGACAAAATCTCCCCTGTAAACGCACATATTGCTTAGTAAGATAGTTCACTAGGGAACTAACAAGGCTATTGTCAAACAACAATAATTAAGCCTTGAGCAATGGAAACTATTGTGGTCCGGAGAGCAGCCAATTTGTAGGATATATATAAGACCATTGAGCAATGGAAACTATTGTCAAACAACAATAATTTGATATAATTAAGCCTTGTTTTTCGGCTCTAATGTTTATGTGATGCCAAAATAAATTGAGGAGAGGCTTCATGAAATTCTTTCTTTTCACTTTGCTTGGCATTATTTCTCATTTCTCCTAATTTCACATGAATTAAGTATACAAGTACAAATATAAGAATAACAGACAGCGCTTGAGATGGGATTGGTTCACCTCCTTTATTTTTCTCTAGGGCAGATGTGTAATTCAGCACATCATAGGAACCCTCCTTCCACACCAGCCAAGGTAACAGAAGCGTAGATGATAGATCTTTTAGCTGCTTTCAGATTATTCATTTGTTTATAATAACATAACAACTCAAAATTAGGAGCCATACGAGGGAGAATTTGCCACTGTCCTATCAGTTGGTAGTCCTAAAACTTCTGACAATGAATGCCCCCATAACTGATAGGACAGTGGCAAATTCTCCCACGTATGGCTCCTAATTTTTAAAAGGATAATTCACTAGGTAGCTAACAAAGGCTAGGTGATGATAAAGTTTGGACAGCAGCCAGTTGAGCAACTAACCAGCAATGTTTATATTCTCCGTAGTATTTCAAAAAGTAGTTCGCAGCATATTATACTGAGTGGTTTTTCTTGCTAACCATAACAGTATGGTTTTATGTTTCCAAATAATTCTTACTCTACCAAGCCTAAAACCTTGGTAATCCAACAGTAGAAAGAATTCAATTGTGTTCTCATTATTAGTCCTGGAACCAATTCAAATGCCATTCAACATACATAAATTATACTTCCTCCGGTCCTAATTATAAGACAAGGTTGACTTTTTTGGAGAAATTAAGAAAGCCAATTAAATCACTTTAGAGTATTTATATTTTTAGTATCTTTAGATTATATATCAGTTTATTAGTCAAATTAATTAGTTTGAAGAAAAAAATATAAATATAAATACTCTAAAATGATTTAATTGACTTCCTTAATTTCTCCAAAAAAATCAATTTTATCTTATAATTAGGACAGGAGTAGCTTGAAGACACGCATACATGAAGCAAATCAGAGAAATACTGCATATGGTGAACATGTAATTACCTAACTTATTCCATTGTTACTTTAGCGCCAGCCTCCTTCATCTTGGCAATAATCGTTTCTGCTTCCTCTTTCGTTACACCTTTCTTCAAAAGGGTCGGCACTTTCTCCATCAAATCCTTGGCCTCCTTCAAACCCAAACTGGTAAACGTCCTCACTTCTTTAATCACCTTGATTTTCGCAGCAGAATCAAATGCTTCAAGCTTCACATCAAATGTCGTCTTTTCAGCCTTCTTCTCCTCTCCTCCTCCCTTGGGACCACCACCCTTGGCCGCACCCTTCAGGCCACCGGCGACTCCCATTCCGGGCATCATCACCATCATGAGTGGGAGCTCGTTGACGCCTCTCTTCTCCCTCATAACTTCAACAAGGTCCATTACTTCAAGCAGCGTGAGTCCCATGAGCTCGTCCACGATGGCTGAGACCTTCTCCGATTGAACAGGCTTTGAATCTTGTGAAGGAGTAGTGTAATAGCGCGTGAAACCGGAAACATATTGGATTTTCTATTGGCGATCCGGAAAGTTAATCTGTGTAGCAAGTGATGGAGCATTGAAGCTGGAGTTTGACCTACAGATTTGCGAAGACGAGAAAACCGTATGAATCGCAAAAATCTCATCTTTTGGAGAAATTGTTTATGATAACCGAAATCTCATAAGATAAATCCATCACTTGAATCCAGAGTGCGCATTGTTAGCAAACAGAAAGAGTTTGCCTGAGACCCTCCTCGATCGAGCTTAAACCCCACTGGAGAGTGGATACTGCGAAAAAAATAATCGAGTTTAGGTTTGGCGTCCAACAACACTGAACGCACAGCATCCTGGATTATATTAATTTTATTGAATTAAATAGTTATTTTTGTCCATCATATGATATAAGTTTAAGAGACAATATAATTTATTTATTTTTTATTTGATTAAGAGTTTCCCCTCTTAGAGGATAAATGTTCTCACTTCTCACCTCTCTCAACAAATACGCTTACCAGGATTCAAATTTGTGTTCTATTCCTTACGAGGGTGAGGTCTCTCACTACCGCAACCAACAACTTATTGGTTTGTATAATTTAAATTTTTAAACACATTAATTTTTACTAACATTTATAAGCACATTTAATCAAGCATACAACTACTTCTTTTGATCCTAAATATAAAATATAGTTGATTTTTTTTTAGA
The DNA here is from genome assembly GCA_963855925.1 of Inga laurina. Taxonomy (NCBI): domain Eukaryota; kingdom Viridiplantae; phylum Streptophyta; class Magnoliopsida; order Fabales; family Fabaceae; genus Inga; species Inga laurina. The sequence continues at coordinate 12,986,708 of OY979705.1, forward strand.
GACTAAAGAAGCTAAATAAATTACTTAATGATATCATGTGTTGTATATTATTAGATTATATATCAGTTTATAAGTTAGACAACACAATTTGAAAAAAAACGATAAATATAAATATTTTAAAGTAATATAGTTATCTTCCTTAATTTTCCTAAAAAAGTCATATCTACCTTATATTTAGGATCAGAGGGAGTATTAACTAATTTAATTAAATTTCAATAAAGTTTTATATTTAGGTTAACTAACTTATTTGAACTTATGCGACAAAATATAAGCAAAAAAAAAAAAGATACAAATAAAATTGGGAAAATACTAGAAAAATATATTTAAAATATGAAAAAGATAAATCAGGAAATCCAATTTTACACATCTCAAGTTAGAGATATGGGAGGAATTTAGGATTTACAAATGTTTTCAAATGACCAATTTGCCCCCGACAACATTTGGGGAGTCCAAGTTATCAATATATACACTGAAGTTATTAATTGTGATTCTTATATTGTTATTCTCTATACCTAAATAGTCAATGACGCTTGATATGTGTGGCTTCAAAATATTACCTACAATGTTGTTGATATTTGGAGAGCTTAAGTTGTCAATATGTATACTAAAGCTATTAATTGCTATGCATAATCAACTTAGTTATAGAAAATAACAACATAGGAATCGTAATTAACAATTTTAGTATACATATTGACAACTTGAACTCTCCAGATGCTATCAAGAGCAGATTAGTTATCTGGAAACATTTTCTAATCTCATATTCCTTGTAACCCCCTCCGTAATTATATCCAAAATACGCGATTAAAATGAAATAGAGACCAATAATAATCAAATAACATTTACTAACCCATCACATAACGGGGTTTTCACAAATACCTTTTGAAATCATTTATAAATTTGGTCTCATATTCACATTTCGAATACAATTATTACGCGAAGATAAATCACATTCATATAAATATCAGAGTGCACAACATAATCATCCCGACAATCCCGGGTATATACCTTCGCTAAAGATACACAGGGCACAATTGCTCACTAGAATTCTTCAAATAGGGATTACACAATCTCATTTCAAATTCATAACCCTATATTCAACCGAATCATATACAGTCTTCACAACTCATTGATAACCAACTACCAACTCTCATCTCGAAGGAGTCCTAGCCGCTCCTTCCACGAGCCACTTGCCCTGTCTAAATTGTTAGTAGGGGAGGGTGAGATTCGAGAGAATTTCAATAGGGAAAAATTATCAATATGCAGGCAATATAAGTGTTTAATGCATGACATACTTGTATCACATAACTCATGCACACATACAATGACAAATCTATAAGCTCAATGCTTCGAACGGCATATATGGTCATAGCATATGTTGAAACATAGCTTCAAATTATTCATACATGTTCCACATAATCAAGCAAAGCAATAACATGCATCAACACATTAACACAGTTATCAGAGCATGTATGAGAGATAAGTTCCCTACCTTAACCCTTTTATGCCTCGAAACGTGTGCCTCAATCTACGTGCAAACAGCTCGGGGCTTCATATTCGATCCTACAATATCAAATGTACTATTTATACATTTCCATAGTGTTTCTGGGGGGGTTATATGAGGCTATATTGAAAATTTACTAAACTGCCCCCGGGGACCCGGTCCGGCCCCACCATACTTGGTCCGGTTGTATTTTTCCCGAAATTTTGACATGGACTATTCTAACATATTTCCGCCCAAGGAATCAATTTCCGAATTTGAAATTATCAAATTCAATTTCAATTACAAAATTACCCTTGATAATCCCACTTTAAGGGTTTTAGGGGCGTTTTCGTAATTATGCTTTTTCGGCCTTTTCTGAAAAAGTGCCCAACTGTAATTCCACCTAATTTTTGCTCCTAAACTCAATGGAATCATCAAATCATTAAAAATCCAACTCTAAGACCCATTTCTAGAGCTGGCCGAAATTCTCAAGTATTCCGGGGAAAATTGAGGTTTTTTTGGTTTCGGCTCCATAAACGCGTTCCTTTCTACTCCTAACCACTTTATTAACTATTCCATTAGGTTACAACTACCATTTAGTACCAATTTGGGCAGCATAACAGCCCTACACACCTTTTTTCCATTTTTGAAACCAATTACAATCCGGCGAAATTTCACCGATTAAATTGTCTACAGCAGCCAGAATAGTTAATACACAAGAGTTTGGAAGTTACCTCAAGCTCCCACTAGCTTTTCTCAAGAGTGGCTGAAACCCTAGCCCTTCTTAAACATGAAAATTGAGCTTCCAACACCTTAAAGAACATGAAAGAGAAGTTTAGGAGCAAGGTTATACACGTTAGGAGCTAGATCGTCGAAGAAATCGGCTTACCTTGTAAGATTTCTCCTCTTTCTCTCTCTAAGAGCTCTCAATTTTCTCTCACTAGTTTCAGCTGGTTCAGCACGTAATAAATGAGAGCTGAAGATGATGAGAAAATATTTAATTCCATACTGATGTCATCTTTTATTTCGATGATGTCGTAATTCCCATTTTTGGATTTTCTGCCCAAAATTTGAAAAATCATAACTAATTCTAGAAAAATAAAAATGAGGTGATTCCAAAGCCAAATGAAAGGTATTTAAGTCCTATTTATAGGAAAAATATGGGCAATTACCCAAAATTACCACAAAATTACAGAATTACATAAAACTCATCGCTGCCCCCAAACAAAGTTCAGTTTCCATCCCAAACTTTGGACAGTCATATCTCCTAGCTTACAAAACGAAATGGCACAAATTATATGTCCATTTTGAAAATTGGGATGTGAACTTTAACATTGGAAAGTTTCATAATTTTTAGACACCATTTGGTCATTCAAAACGTTCACACAAACTGACTGCCCAGAATAGAGTTTCACTAGACAGAATTTCAGATTTTGCATCTTTGTTTCCAATGGTCCCATTTTCATACCAAACATCATTCCCACATAAATTTTCACAAGAAATACATTGGAAACACCAAATCAATCAAATTCACATCACATTGACATGTTTTCACAACAATCTCAATATGTCAACACAATTCACATTTCAAAACCTAACATTGCAACTTTTCCATTCTAAAGTTCCAAACCAATTTCAATGACATCAAAACACACTATGACACCATTTCCAACACAATACCCCATTCGATTCTTCCCTTTATTCTAAGTCAATTTGGATGTTAATTCACAATTGAACTCAAATACAGGGTTTCGGCGCTGCTCACAACACACACGAATCACATTCGAGTGCCAAATCACATCATATTCTCCAAAAGGGTTATTTATCACTAACCACATCCACTTTTGGAGTCATTATCCCTTAATCACAATTTGGGATCTTGCTAAACTGGGGCTTAGCAATCCACTAATCTCAGGCTTATTTTCTAAGCTCAAGTCTCAAAAGTCGGGGTATTACATTCCTCCCACATGTCTCACTTGAGATTTGTGATATTGGACTTCCTGATTTGTCTTCTCCCTATTTTAAACATATTTTTTTTTTGGGATTTTGCCAATAAAATTAAATTAAAAAAATCATATTTTTCAAAATCATTTTAACCAAAATTAGGAATTTAGTATGATGATGGGTAGATTAGTAAATAACGTTTACTTTAAATAAGTTTTTAGAATTTTCTTGCATAAACACATTAAGTCAAGTATATAAATATTAACTAATTAATCAAAATTTCAATCAAGTTTTTTTATTTACGTTAACTAAATTATTTGAACTTATGTGATAGTGTGATAAAAATAAAAGCGCATAACCATTTGAAAAAATAAAATTAAAGAAAAGAAAAAGAAAACTATTAAAATTTCAAAATAATTTTAATCAAAATTAGGAATTTATTATGAAGAAAGGTATATTAGTAAATAAAATTTATTTAAAAAGCTTTTTATAATATTCTTAACGTATAAGATTTAGATTTAACTTTATGTTTTTAAAATAAAGGAAAGGTTCATATAATTGAGGTAAATTTCAAAGAAAGTTAGAGCATTTTATTCTTATTCTTATTATTTTTTATTGACCACAAAAGAGTTTGGAATATACCTAGTATATCTTTGATAGATTAGGACTAAAATCCAATTCCAGTAGGGCTGTTATGTAAATATAAAAAAACATGAGTTTATAAAAGGAGCTTTCCCTTTATGGTTTAAATGTTAAACCCACTAATACTTGATATACGAATGAGTTGAAGAATAAGTTTTTAAGTTGCAGTAAATGATAACTCTCACATAACTTCTCTATTTTGGTTCGCCTATTCTTTTGTCCTTCGATATACATTGTTGGTTATAATTGGAGTACAAACTTGTGATTCGATTCACGTGTGTTACTAGGATACTTCATCAGAATTTAGTTACGCACTGAATATCTTCAATTATTATTTGGGTTCTTTCCAAAGCACTTCTATGTGGTTAGTTGCTCAGCTTAAGTGAAAAATCAATATCACTTTAATTCGCAGATACGCCGAGTCAAGCTACATCATGTTAATTAAAAGACCTTTTTTTTTTCTACTAATATGATTAGGAAATATTGGTTTGATTTGTGGTGTTAAAATGGATTTATTACAAGGTTAATTAATTTGGTATGTTTTTACACTGAAAAATTTATTAACATGGCTTGAAGTTAATTTTATACATATCAAGCAAAAAAATTATACAAAATTTTCCTTTTCTTTCCCGTTTTTTCTTACCTCGCTCTTTTTCTTCTTCCAATTTGATTTGCTGATAAATTTTACATTTGTTTTATATTACTTCCTTCATCTTAATTATAAGAGCTAAAAGAGTTTGTCTTAGTTATAAATACAAATTTTTCTTAGTTATAAACACTCACATAATAGAGTATATGAGTATTCTTATAAAATAAAAGAAATTTGAGATAAGAGTGTAAGAGATTTTTTTTTTTTTTTGGACAAATAAGAGAGTAAGAGATAAGAGAATAAAAAGTTCAAGAGAGAAAGTAGGAGAGCAATCAATCAACTTTACTCTCTAAATCTCGTGTGACCCGCTCTATAACCCAATTACGATTGACCAAGGTTGAATAATCACAATCCTAATTACATTAAAATATATTTATGATGATTGACAAATAACAATTGAACATAGTCTTTTCAATTTCAAATAATGATTGTAATCTTCCACGATTATAAGAAATAATAACTTTAACATTTCAATCCTAATTAAATTAAAATACATTTATCATGATTGGCAAATAATAATTGTGCATATCCTCTCATATTTCAAATAACCTAATTAAACTGAAATACATTTATTATGATTGGCAAATAGTAATTGGATGCATCCTTTCAAATTTCAAACAATGGTTGTAGTCTTCCATGATTGTTGGAAATAATAACTTTAACATTCAAATCCTAATTAACCATTCAATCAATACAAGTCAACACTATTTCCAACAATTGCACTCTAGCAGGACTAAATTGCGGCATACAATATTGTGAACAAAATCGATCTAAAAGGAATAATTAGGAAGGAAAAAAGCTAGAGGTTGTATTTAGAATAATTAGGAATAATAAAGAAACATTTTGCACCATTTTAATTCTCACAAAAGAAACTGGGATGTATCACATTAATTGAGAAATCTCTTCATCTCCGTGTCCCAATTTGTGCTTTGATCATTAATATCTTTTTGCTTGCATATTTTTTACCGGCAAACCAATATAAAAACGATTGGCAATTATGGTATTATAATAAAAGCATACTGTAATTATAGGGGATAATAGCTAACATTCCAATCCTAATTAAATTAAAATCATTCAGTCCATGCATGTCATTGAAAGTTGTTTTTTCAGAAATTCCTTCACCTTCAATACTTTTACATGTACACTTATATATCTCAGCATAAGCCTCCTATCCTCATATACAATGTAATGCCCCAAATTTCGATTAAGGGCTAATTGCATTTATTGAGAATGATTTTGTGAATTAAAGTTGATTTGATATCTGAATTAGTTATTGGGAAATGCCTAACACTCTGCAATTTAGCATAACTATGTAACAAAGTAATTTTTGGGCTAAAATTAGAAGGAATTATGCATAATTCATTTATTGAATTATGGAAATGTTGAAAACAATTTTCTTCCCTTTTCCTTTCAAATTTTTGCCTAGCACAAAGGAAATGGAGAGAAAAATGATCTTTGGGATCAAATATGCCAAGTGTCATTATCATATGAAGAGGGGATTAGTTTATAATTGATTTGGATGAGCACATGTCTAATTGCAATTTAATATGGCTTCTTGAACAAAGTAATGATGATAATGGTAGACTACTTGAGTGCATAGTTGAGTGCAAGGTTGGATTAGTTGGAAGAAGACTCATTTGGTTAGGAAGACATAGAGGGGGACGGTTTTCTATGCTAACCAAAGGGGGAGGAATTAGTTCAAAGCCAACTAGAAGCCTAATGACACACTTAGAAGAAGACAAGTCCATTTGCCAAGTGTCACAACAAGATCTCATCTTGGAAATCAAGGGCTCAAAGGAAAGAAGAGCTATTTTATAAAACATTTCCCTTCCTCTTCCCTTTGTGTATTTCAGCCAAGCATAAGAAAAAGAAGTGAGAGAGAGAGAGAGAGAGAGAGAGAGAGAGAGAGAGAGAGAGAGAGCATGGAAGAGCAAAGAAATCTAGAGAGAAGGAGGAAGAAAGCTTTCAAAAGGTAAGCCATTTGGCCATCAAGATGAGTTCAAATGCAAAAACTCTCTTCTTTAATCTTGTTCCTTAGGTTGTGGGCTTCATTTCTATGGTTTTAGATTTTCCATTGGTGGTGTTTTGAGAACTCAAGAAAATCTAGAGATTGGAGAAGCAGGGAACACCTTTCAGAAAGTTGTAGAGGTGAGTAATATGAACATTACTACTTATGTTTTATGGCATTTGGTTGAGATAATAAATTCTAGAATTTTCTGCCTTATTTTAAAAAATTAGGGTCATTGAGTGTTTGGTATATTGTGGTCATGGAAATGGTGTTTTGTTGTGTATTTTGGATCGATAGAATTGAATTGAAGCTTAAATGTCAAGTTTGACAATTTTGGATTTTGTGTTAAATATATGCCAAAAACAGAACATAAGATGGAGTGGGAAACATTTTGACTTCTCAGGTACAGTAGGTAAGCTCAATTCTTTAGCTGGAATTCCTACTTCATGTGCAGCAGAAGGAGCATGTGAGTTTTTAATGAATTTAAATGAGTTTGAGGTATTTACTAAGGCTTGCACTTATGTATTAGTCTAGTATTCTGCATCATCTCCTTCTTGGTCATCAATTAACTCTTGAGTTGCTTGTGACATTATCCACATGAGGTAATTGGAATAGTGATTTAACCATAGCTTAATCTCTATACATTCCTTCTTCAATTCCTCTAAATTTCCATATAACTTCACTTGTCTATTCAAACTTTTCAACCGTTCTAACTTTTGATCAGACACATGGCTCAAAGCCATGAGCTCACACATATCACTGTCCATCATCAAACAAGAGCATATATACTAATAGTGTCTAAACAGATCTCACACCATCAAATAACTTCAAGGTGATTTATTATAATCAAACCCAAAGTCAGACAGTGATTATTACTTAATCAGCAAAAATAACTTTTAAAGAGCAGTGTCAATTGAGTCACCAAAATGTGAGTTCAGAAGGAAAGAACTTCAACAACACGATTAAAATATTATGGGTGACAAACTATGAGCCTCTAATAAAGCAATTTCACCATATCACAGAGCAAATCACTTTCAGTTAGCAGTGAAATAAATCACCTCATCAGAAAAGTCCAAACCACCCAAGAACATAATTAAAACTCAGTAGATCCCACAATGAGTTCATACAGAAAAAAAAAAAAAACAAGTGAAGTGCAGTCACAGTGACAATTCGCGCCAAAGACAGTGATTACAAATCCAAATTTATCTCACAGACCAAAGTTCCCACACACACAGGAAATCTAAATGCAATCTGACCATAAAACATCAAGCAATTCCTTAACCACACACTTCAATTCAGATATCAGAACTAAATATTAGCAACTTGAACACAGTAGTACCACTCAGCAACTGAGATTTATGGCTGCAAAAGTGACAGAAACTTCAATCTCCACTACTACCAAAGTCCAGACACAAGTCTCAGCCGTTATCCTAACTTCTATCAAATGCAAAAAGCGATTTCATTAGGGTATGAGCTAATGCACAATGACAAGGCACCAGAAATGCAGCCACAATCTCAAAATAAATGAACTTTCTCAGCAAAATTATGCAGGACACTCAACAAGAACCAGTTATACGCAACTGAATTCAGTGGAGTAGAGCTTGGAAAATTCAATTCACTTATACCAATCAAGTTCCAAATCATTGAGAGTGCAGTCAGTAGATGAATAGCCAAGGTTCACGTCATGCAGCAGCTTTATGCAAAAGAAAAATTCAGCAAAATGACAATCGAATGCATTTGCATATATCTCAGCTAAAGGCAAAGTGCTGCAGGTACACAACCCAATTTCTTTCACAGAGTTGATTATATTCAAATCCAAATTTGAGATCACATGCAGAATAATATTCCCCAAGGAACAATGTCAAACAATTGGCAAAAATCTCCAGGATTTATGAATGGCAACAATACTCTACAAGTGATCAAGTGCTTGGTACAAGTTCTCAGCAGGTTCATCAAAGTTACATGTTTATGTCTTTTAGAGCTCAAAGCTAGCAAGTTGATACAGCAAGAATTCAGTTCAATTTGCAGCAGAAGAAATTGACCAATTCTTGACAACTTGAATATCACAGTTTCAAAATGTCTGAACGCAAAACTCACCAGTCAAGGAGCAAACATTCCTTTATATGAAACAGCAATCCAGCTTTCTGTTTCTTTTTTCAAAGCAGGAAGTTGTAATAGCAAGAATTAGCTAAATCCACAGCAGGCCAGACGCAACTAACTCTGCACAATTTTAATGATCTAATAATCAAACAAACCACCAGCAAATACTTGCAGCAAATAGCAAAATATTGTCCAGCAAAATGGACTATCAGGAAAGTCACAGCTTTTCAGTCAGCAGCAACTCTCACCAGCAAACATCACAAACCAGTTCAATATTCAATTTCAAAAATTACGAAGCTCAACCATTGATAAGAAGTAGTAGCTGCAATTCACCTAAATGAATGTGATCACGGCCCAAATCAAAATCATCAATTGCAGAATTTCAGTTCTTAATTCCTGTTCACAGCAAAAAGTCAGAACCATGCGCACAAGTTGAACTGTCCAGAAAACCAGTTTGAAATCCAAGAAATTAGGAAAATTGCTGTTAGGTAGAGAAAAATAACTCAAGGTGCACCAATTCAAACGAATTACAGCAGATAAGTAACAGCAAATGAGTTCCAACAGCCGCAAGCCAATTAGATTCCAGTTCTGAACACCGATTATAGCAAGGCACTTCTCAACTCAATGAACAAGATTTTAAAATAATAGACTGCAGAATACAAATCTTTAACAGTAGCACACAGAATTGCAGCAACTAGCGCAGTAAAAAACAAGTGCAGTTTTTTGAAACATCTTGATTCAAGCCAAGTGAAATCATATCTTTAACATCAGCTATATGCAAACAAATTTGAAGTGCACTTGCAATTAATTCAATGATTGTTGAAAGTGAATTAGATTCAGAGCAGAAACCATGCAAAACACCTCAGCAATAATTGTTTCAATTGGGTTCACATACTAGAAAACCAGTTTGCTGCAATGAATCAATTCTCAGCAAGGCAGTGAGTAGAAATTTTAATCAACAATTCAGTAACGAAATTCCAGAACTACTCATATCAACAAGTTAGGCAAGCCATAATTACTAAAAACCAGGAAAAGAAAAAAAAAAAATAAACATAATCCTATCAACTAATTTTTAGTTGAGTTTATGTTTCTCTCTCTCTCTCTCTCTCTCTTTTGGGGACCCAATTGATTGCTAGAGAACCTCAAAAAGCAAGGCTCCCCGGCAACGGCGCCATTTTTATAAAGCTTGTCGTTAAACTCACCAAAAATACTAAGCTAATTATAGTACAGTGATAACTAGCCTAGGTCATTCTTCTCTAAGGAGTCTAATGGATGTTAAAGTTCCTAACAAATCTGATGAGCCACAATTTAAGAGAATTATTACAGTAAAGAGGTAGCATTCGTGAGATCTAAACGCTGAATTAAAGTCATAAACTATTCTCTATAATTTTCTGGTTTATTTAGATAGGATGAAGAAACCTTCCCTAGAACAATGACTCTGTCATCATAGCTAAATAGGATATGGAGCAAATTCATATTCGTATCCAAGAATGCAACAAGTCAGACGCAATGTGACAGAAAATTCCAAAGATATAATCAAACGATTCATACCATGAGTTTATCAATCTAATCACCATGAAATATCAAACAGATATTCGAGAGTAATCAAACCTACACGAAATCAAGGAATACAACGTCTATCACAGTCACAATCGAATCTGTCTATATTTTAGAAACATAAATATAAAATTCCTCTTATGAACGTCCAAAGCTAAATATACAAACGCATACACCAGCTAAGAACATAGAAGAAGAAGCTCCCAACGAGCTCTATAGCTCCAGCATAGATCATAGCTCCAAGGAAGAATTGAATCAGCCACGCATGGTTAAAGAATCAGCTCCTCTAAGCTTTGGTGTTGCTCCAGCCATGGCAGAAAAACAATGGAATCGGAGATGGAGGTGGAAGATGATGAAGATGGATGAAAATGAGAGAAAATAGATGGAGAGTGAGTGTGGAATGGACCCATTGTCCGCCTGGATCAAGAGTTGAGCCTTTTGAGTTAATTCCCAACGAATTCGGATGGCAGAAGATGAAATCTGGACGCCGGAGACAATTGCATTCGCACTACAGAAACTTTCTGCGTTTTGCACTTTGGTCCCTTTTTCTGCTTCCTGCAACCTTTCTGAACTTTACAGTTTAATCCCTCTTCCTATTTTCAGCACTTTGATTCCAATTTCTCCCAAGTTTTCTACAAAACAATTCATATAAATTTAATACCATTTGTTCCATAAATTAAACACTTAAGAGAAATTATAAAATGTATCAATTAAGCTCTTCTAATCATTAATTCCACATAATCATCATTAATCACAATTAATCATCATAAATGTATTTCAAGCATAATATTCTTAATAAAATCTCTAAAAAAAAACTACAGAAATACATAGTAAAATTAGGACTTATCAATTGGGTAAATGAAAATTGATAAAACCTAATGTGAATTCCTTAAAAAACTTGTCAGTGAATTAGAGCCAAAGATAAAGGGTTAGCTTATATATATTTGCTTGTACAATTGGCCACCAATTCTTTTTGCAAACAAAGTGGTGGGGGGGGGGGGGTGTTTTCAAATCGCACCCTTGGCACTTTGAGAATATTTATTCTCATCAGAATATTCCCATCGGAGCTCTGGTGCTTGGCGACCGGCCACTAGAAGCTCAGGCTGCTGGCAGGGGGTGGTTGTTGGTGCCCAGGCGGTGGGGGTAATTTGGTCATTTCTTGTAATTTAAAAAAAGACTAACATCTTTATGGGATTATGAATATTCGAAATACCTTTTTTCCTTTTAGGATTTTTAAAGTTCTTTATTAGGGATTTTCTTTTTCCTTAAAATCAACTACTATCCCCTCTTATTCTTATTATAAGGTACCAACTAACAAGTGTGTTTAGTCATTTTTTTTAAGGCATTTGATTATTTCCAAGAAGCATTAAATATTTTTTCTATGTATTTCCATATTTACTAAAGGTAGTGGGAGATAGTATTCCCTCTGTTCCTTATTATAAGAAATATTTAACCAAATCTCATGGTTTGAAGTGGTGATTAAGAATAATAAGTGTGTCAAAATTATAACATTTTTTGACTAAAATACCCTTATTTATAAAGAGATGTAGAATATGGGAGAGAATAAGAAAAGTAGAAAATAGATATATGGGGAAGGGAGAGGATGTGTGATGGGGAAAGAGTGAGAGTGAATGCAATAAATGTAATGATATTAATATGAGTAATTAAATGAAGGCAAAATGGGAATCAACATAAAAAATTTGAGACATTCTCTAAATATCTCTTATAAATAGGAACAAGCTATAGGTGGTAGTTGTTTCTTATAATAAAGAATGGAGGGAGTAATGATTAATGTGATATTAGAGTTTAAAATAATTAGTAGGGGTAACATTGGAGATTATTTGAATTTTAGGGTAAATTTAATGACTTTAACTGTTTTTATTGGTTTGTCAGAATTATAAGTTAGTGCCTTATAATAAGGGTTAAATGGAGTGCTTACCAGTTTTTATTATCCGAATGATTTCTGTATTGGTCTTTGGGTTTAAATTTTCTAGTTTCTATTAAAAGGATAGTGGTTTTTATTCCCTCCGGTCCCTTTTATAAATAACTTTATCTCTTTTCGGGTTTGTCATTTTTATAAGTAACTTTCCCCTAGGTCTCAACATTTAAACTACTTTTTTCTTTCTATCTCTATTAAACATGCGTCTTTATATTAATTACCCCTCACTCACCACTAATTCTCTTTCATTTTCTCATTTATTACATGTTTTCTCTCATATTTTATGCTTATATTCTCTCATATTTGTTACCCATTCTCTCTTCTAAATAGGGGCGTATTTGGAAGAAACATGATATTTTTGACATATTTATTATTTTTAACTAATCTTAATTATTAGTATGCTTTACACAATAATAATAATAATTGTTTATAAAAATGACGGGAAGTATTAATTAAGAATTGATGTCACATGGTATGCTTCATGTAATGAGCCCAACGTCAAGATTCGCCGTTGCTTTTTTGATAAGCCATGCAGCCTCCGGTTTTCACTGTGTCCATGAACACTGCTTGGGGAAGGAAAAAAGACGTTAACAATGAGATTAATTAGTGGCTAAGGGTACCCGTAAATAATATTGGAGGATAATTAATAAAGTTTCTTCATCTGTAATTATCTTATTTTAAGTCTTCTTTCCTTTGTCTTTTTTTTTGGGTCAGTTTAAGGCCAAACGCCAACATACCAAAAGCAAATTCCTTCACCCTATCCGCAATTTGGGGGGTGTAAAATTATGATATTAACCTCCATTTAATGGACCTTGACAAGCAAGCCAATCGGCACAAAGTTAATTCTTGAGATATTAAAACTTTGACACTTGATGTAGCATCAACCAATAACTTTTTAAGAAAAATGGAAAAAAAAAAATATCCTGCTACTTCCCACGCAAGAAAGGGAAAAAAACAAAAACTTAAAAGGCTTAATACTATCTCATAACGATCAAAGATTATCCAAGTTAATTATATTATCATTAAGGCAGTAAGTATTGGAAAATTCTCTATCAGACTTTTCCAATGCTCCATCTAATGACTCGGAGAGATTCACCTTCCACAAACCTAACCTGCAAACTGTCCTGTAAGTGTCGTAACTGGCTACTCTAAGGCCATTTGATACTAATTCCTCAACAATCCGCTAATTTGTTCACTACTACTCATTGCATTAAGAAAAGCTTCTGACATCCCAGTTTGCCAGAAGACAACAATGGCACAATCTTTATCCACCAGTTTAACATCAAACTCTCCAGAAAAGATGCCATGGGATTCATGAAGTAGATTCTTCAGAGTGCTTGCTGTGATCCTGAACTGAACTCCCCATAAGAAAACCAAATGTTCACAGTTAACCTTTCTTGTATTATTTGCCCAGATGATTATGCGCTCATCAACCAACTCTTTTGAGTCAGTCGTCCATGGATGGAATACGTTGGTTAAGTCTTGAAGCTCAGGGGCCAAATGCTTGGTGCCAGGTTCAACACATGGAGAAATTTTCAATATAGAGCAGATCTTCATGAACAAATAGCACATCCTTAACGCATCAACTCCATCAACCTTGCCTTCATTTATAGTAGCTGGAAGGAATCCAAAACGGGAAAGGACAAAACAAAGAAAGAAAATATATGATTAAGTTGCCAGCATGAGATTAACATAAAAAAAAAATTCAAATAAAAATTCGTCATTTACCCAAAAAGAAAATGAAATAAAAAGGGAAGAATTCACACAAGGCTCTCAAATTTTAGGAAGTTGAGCATGCGAGGATTGATGACATAAACATGCAGGAATGACTGTTCTGAAAGTGATACAAATATTAAGGATAGGTGCGGATATGAAGGTAAAGGCTAACCTTGGTCAGGAATTTCCACATCAACAGATGTGAAAAAAATGATTCTTCAAGTACGATAAAGCAGCAGATATGCTGGTCACATTTCTCATGGAACCAAATTTCTTCATCATATGATTCACATCAATTACATGGGAGAAAACTGAGCGAAAAGAGTTTATAAACTCATTTACTTCAGAAGGCAAGGGAGCAATGAATTTTGAATGAATAAATGCACAATCTGCAAATATCAATAATCAATAATTAATAAAAAGTTAGTAAAACCAGGTCAGCAACATAAGAGAACTAAATTAAATTGGGAATTTTTTATCTCGGATATACACCATCAAGGCAATTGTGGGAGAGAACAGGTTTCAGTGAAGCAGAAATCAACTCGATCACCCCCCGAAACCCACGAAGTTTCTTGTTCTCCTCCCCTTTTAATTTTTAACTCTCCCTCTGTCAGGTAAAGTCATTATTATTACAAGAGAGGGGAAAAGTATTTCAGCAACTAGATGGGATTAAAATTTGGGTAAAGGTGCGACCAGCACCCCAAACTAATTTTAAGGGTATAATTAACATCTTAAAATATTTATGAATACAATTTTAACCCTAAAATAATTAAATTGGAGCAATTAGGGACCACGGTTAACCCCGTTAAAAATGCCCCCCCTTTGCAAAGAAATGAAACTTGCTCTCCCCCCAATGTGAATGCCTGGATGAATCTCAGGAAAACCTCTAATATTCCTTGTATATGATCTTTACAATGCCCTTTCTCTCTCTTTCATCTTTCTTTTTATGACTCACTAAGCACCTCCACAAGCCTTCTCCTCACTGTTAATTCATTTCTTTGCATCTCAGTTTTTGGTTCAAGAAAAACCTCCTAGCTTTTCCTATCTGTTCATGTCATTTCCCCACTTCTGGTTTCGCTTTCGTCTCATGATTTTGTTTACCATTTTCGTTTACAAATATTGTATAGTTTTATTGCTCACTTTGGGCCCTAATTTAAAATGAAAATTTAGATCCGAAAACTTATGTTACAGATCCCATGAGTAGAGCTGATGATTATTACTTTATTAGCATTTAGCAGAATGCCCATGTTCTCCATAGACAATTCTAGAGCCAATTCTTCTCATCTTCCCACCATGATTGGATTGCTCTGAATTTCAAAAGAGAGTTGGGAATGAAAATTATATTGGCTAGATTCTATTCTGGGGTGTTTCCATTTGGAAACTTCAGACATGGAGGAATAATGCCATTTTTTATCCAGATTCTGTCAAGCCTACGGACCCAGCAATTTTTGTCGCGCATAGTTGCCGCAACTTTACCCAGGTCTATGATAGAGATCTATCCTTAAATCCTACTTCTACTGTTAGCATTGAGTTGCTGGCAGAAGATTGCTTAACCAAGAGCAAGAAGAAGGCAGTGGTGGAGAAATAGTGAAGACGGATATGGAGATTTGGAAGGGGCGAGTGAATACGGTCAGAGGGAAGCATTTTTTTAACGGTGTTAACTGTCTGTTAGGATAAAGGGCATAATTGCTCCAAGTTAATTACTTTGGGGGTCAAAATTGCACCCTTAAATACTTTAAGGTGTTAATTGCTCCTTCAAAATTAATTCAGGGTGCTAGCTGCACCTTTACCCTTAAAATTTTATCATAACCTCAAACAAAACTTTATCCTCTTTTGACTTCATCAAAACAAGACGGATGGCCAGAGCAGTATCACCCTCCCAGGTACTAGCAAAGGAACAACATTGCCAAAGTTTACCAGCAACAAATCCAACCCCGAAGTCAAGAAAGTGAGAAAAATAATATGGGTAGTTGAATGAAGTGGGGGAAGGCATGCATATCACTTGAAAAATCAAGACATTGTTACTTCATTCTACCTCCAGAATCAGCTGTACTTGTCAATCACTGCAAACATCTATTGTGAGACAATGTCTTGAGCCAAACATTTCACTTCCCATCACAATTTTCCTAAGGGAGGTGAGGAGAGCATCTGCATGGTTAAAGAATAAAAGAAAGTTCAAAGAACAGCGTTCATTCAAAAGAATCTACGGAAGTTATACTCACCATCTTTGCTTGTGCTTTTGCCACACTTTTCACAACTTTTTATCCAATGTTTTATCCTTGATTTAATCGTTTCAACAAAAATAGAATCAGCAGTAGTAGAGGTTGAAGAAGATTTGTTCACATTAAGAGGTGTGTAATTCCCTTTCTGCGTTTTAGCTTTAGACTCTTGTACTCTAGATAAATATGATACACCTGCCACTCAATGTTAAGAAAGCTCATCAGGGTCTCAAAATAAGTAGCAGATTTGTAGTGTCTCTTTTCAAAGTTGTGGACTCTGTTTTCAAATAGCCTAGCATTAGCTATCCATATCTACATATTTAAGTTGTCCACATATATTGCTGGAATGCAGATGAAAAGAATATCTGTCCAGGGGACAAACAAGTCCTCAAATCCTTCTATTAGGGGAAATAAAGCAGTGATTGATTAATATAGAGGTGGCACAAATTGTTGATGTTTTCAATCTAATTATATTTTTAGGTATACATTCAACTTGTATTAAAGAAAAAATGGTTTTAACCAAGCCTTATGCCAACTAAGGTCGAAGAAAATATTCAATTTTGGTTTGCAGTCTTACTAACTCTGAAGGAAGAAAGGAAGATTAAAATAGACTTCATTGTTAAAATAGCTAAAAAATAACAGTTTAGCAGGATAACTTGGAATTGCATAGCAAGTTTGCAAAAATAAAAGGACATTTACAAATTTAAAAACAAAAATAAAAAAGTTGAGTGCTGCAGTTTACTTGCTTAGACCAAGACATCAAAATAAACAGACGGAAACACTAATATCAACGTTGCCTGAGCAGTTGGAAACTTTGTTCATCTTTTGTCATAATTTTTATATACCCACAAAGGTAAGCAAAAAGCTCCAAAATCACACTACGGTTGATTGTTTTATAGAACATTACCAGCAAAAACCTCAGCAAGACCCTAAATCACTCAATCAATGTGCTCTTACAATTCCCCTTAATAAGAATAGCTTTTTACGGATCATAAGAATTTGTAAGGAGAAAAAGGACAAAAAGAAACTTTACCATCATATATGCAAGCATTGAATCAAACCTTCACGAGCCATGGACGTCAAATATGATGTTTGGCACAAAAAACTATAAGAAGGCATCCCCATTCCGAGATCATCTCTAGGAAACAAAAGAAAATTGTACCTGCACCATATCCATTAGGTCACTTTTTAGTCCCCCCTTCACTCTACAAGCATCACTCTAAAACGAAACTCTATTGTCACCGTTGATAGATAAGTGCATTTTGGAAAACTTACGGAGGGATCACTTGGAAACTTATGGCCCTGTCACTAACAAATTAACTCAAAAGATAACAAATTGCTCACTTGGAAATCAATGGCCCTGTCACTGTCATTTTCTAACTCAATCTCTCCAAGCCATCTAACATGTTAAGTGAAGCATTACAACAATGGAGGGATCAAAAATCAAATTGAAAGAAATCATTTCCGATGAGAATTTGAAATGCACCATTTGGGGGACAAGAAAGAAGATTTCCTGTCAAAGAAGATTTGAAAATGCACCATCTTGAAATAATGACTTTAATAAAAAAAAAAAAAATGAATATACTCTTCGCTAACGTCTTCCTGACACTATTTCTCATCATCTTCAGAGTCTATCAACAGCATTAGAGAGTCTTAATTAGGTTTATCACATATCAAAGTGAATAAAAGTGATAAAAAAAAAACAAATTGTAGTGAAGCATGCTTCTCTACCTATATTCTACTAAAATGTATAAAACAAAGTAAAATGACACCAAATTTAATGTGGAAAACACTCTAACATCTAGAGAAAAATCCACGGGACCAATCCGAAAAATTCTACCATATCAAAAGTCATTACAATGTTCTTAGGATTAAACATTCAAACAAAAAGATAAATATAGCAAGTAAAACACTCATATACATATAATTACAATCAGATGTGACAGTCTTGCACAGTTCCAATTGATCTTCAAAACTCAACCTTATTTATGGTGATTCCGCAACTTGAGTGATATTACTCTTCTCATTTCTTCTTTGCCAAATATATGAAACTTGAGATTTACAAACATCGGCTCTTCACCCTGCAAACAACCACAAATTAATGTAAAAAAGTTCACATTTTTTAGTTATGAATTTTCCATTTTCTCTAAATCTTTCCCATTAATTATAGGTAAATAAGAACTTCAGCAACTAATCATTCTATTTGTAGGAAAAGGGATAAATGGAAAAGGAAACGAAAGGTCGAAAGGATATTGTAATCGGACAAGGTGAAACTGTAGATTTAAAAATAAGTACCTAGGACCACACAGACAAACTCAATAAATTTGATGTTTTTTTTGTTTGTTTGGAGTTCAAAATATGTAAGTTTTCAAGCTTGAACAACCCGCGATATAAATTATCATTGCAGTTGAATTCAAATTTAGAATATGAATGTAGTTTCCTTATCACATTCATCCAATTCTGAAATTGAGCAATAAACCAAAATCAATTGTAACCCAAATTTTTTTTCTCTAGATACTATTCTTCAAAATAGGTTTTCATCATAAATATATACATATTACCTTTTTCATATTTAAACTCAATAAGAAAACAACTTACTTGCAATGCAGTAAACCATAACTCACGGGATCAACCTGCACATATAGCCATCTTGATCTGGAATATTTTCATTGGGAAGAGATAGTTATTAGTGTTAAATTGATAGCAATATTTGTTGAAAAATTAGATTCCTTTCTTACTTGCCTGAGTTTTTAATTTTGTCCAACAACATTCAATAGATTTGAATAAGCCTTGCCTTCACTAAACGATCAAGCATGTGCTGGTATGAGTAAACTTAGATGTCTAACAAGTTTTCCTCTTATTTCATCCCAAATTGAATAGCTGCCAAGTTATAAAATAATTAACAGATCATAATTCCTTCAATTGCAAATAAATTTTAATTTCAATTAAAACCATTAAATGATGATCACTGAGTAAGAAAATGATTGACATTAACTAAAGTAGCTATGGAAGCATCAAATTTGAAGTAGGCTGGAGTTGTTCTATAAATTTCGTAAAAACAAAGAAACTACAAGTAATCATCAAGTAATCCATTACCTCTTTGAATGTTTTCAAAGTTTTATAGTCCATGTAGATGAGCATAACCAGTTTGAAATATAAAGGGTGCAAAATTTCGTTTGTTGGTGAATACTATAGTAGTCATCAAATAAACTAGGAGTGGAGTACCTTGTTTTAAAGTTGAGCGAGCAGAGCATGTTCTGTGAGGCCTTATTCTATTGGGAAAATGGTTACCTGCAATCAAATATTAATTAGTATGACAAGTGGAGTTTAACAACTTTCAAGCATCCTAGTAACGAACTCCTATATTAAGGTGAACACGGCTAGAGTGGCATTTATTTTAAAAAAATATAAGGGTAAAGGAGCAAAATTGCCCACATTCTTTTTCCTCAGGAGCACCTAGCACTATATACAAATTTAAGGTTCAAAAATGCCAATGGGATCTGAAATTCGTTGCAAAAATGCTACTACAGTTTCAAGGAGCAAACTTGACTGTGTTTTTAAAAAATGTGACCAAAGATGCTGACGTGGGTGGTGAGTTGGCAAAGGTTGTGTGGGTAAGCAGGCCATTGAGGTGGCAAAACGCTGTAAGACGAATTGTGAAATTGGAATCCCCTCCAACAGAACACCCAGTTTCTCTTCTTCTAACTTCATCACTTCCTCTTTAGAGAGTTCTTTCTCATAAGTTGCAAGAGCTCTGGATCAAACAGGGGAGTAGGGCTCCTCTTTTGAGACGAATGCCCAGAATCACTGCCAAAACTATTCCTTGATGCACAAATTGGGGACCCTTTCACTGAAAAATTCGAATTAAGGACTTGCTTGCTTGACGTAGGAGAGAAATTACTTGATTTCAAAACCCCTTCCGGGCTATAATCCAAGCGTCTCCTGCCGCCTTTGACTATATTGCCTTGAAATTTACTCTCCTTACCCCCATATTTCTTCACCGTCTTAGGAGGCCCAAATTGATTCAATAACTTGAAGGGACTTCTCGTTTCAAAACCAATAAAGCCGAGAATAAAAGGACTTGTTTTTGGACTTCTCTTACCTTGATTTGAAACGGGGACACCATCTTCAAGGCCTTCCATGAGTTCCTAGGCTGCAACCACAAGTTCCATGTGGAATGTACTGATGCCTGGCTTTCCAAGCACCCTCTGTGCCCGGTCTGTAGATCCAAGCTGGATGCTCAGATTCTCAAGCCCTGTGAAAATCCTTGTTAATCAGCCCTCAACTCGCTTAGATTCAAGTTTCAAGCCTTGCCGTTTCGGTAATTAACTATACAACAGAGTGAAACCAACTGGTTTCTCTAAGTTCTCTACGTAGTGTAGAATTTAAGTGGTAAATGGTGTGTATGTTTTGGTTTCTGGAGGAATGTCGTTGTGAAAATTCATGTTTGTGGGATTGTCACATTGATTTGCCGATTATGGGTGTGGCGGCGGAAGATGCATGGTGTGATTGATTGTATATGTTTTCTTCAGAGTTTAATTTTTCATTTGTTAATGAATTTAGAACGTTAATGACTAGTCAAATGAGTGGTGCTATTGTTGTTAGCAAAAGCACAAAAATAGCTCTAAATCTTTGGAGGGTTCTAGAATTTTCATGCCTAAAAAGGAAAATGAAATTAAAGTTTGGGAGAGACTGGGCGAGATGAGAGAGAAAGGCGGGGGTGAGAGAGAGAGAGAGAGAGAGAGTGGTGTATTCATGCGAAGGCATGTAAAATACTCAAAAATGTGAAATTAGGCAAGTGGATGTGAGAACCATCTTTGGGGTGGTTTACCATGAGAAGCAGCAGTCAGACTCTGGTTTCTAATTAGATTTGATTATACTTAAAAGCAGCAGTCAGACTCTGGTTTCTAATTAGATTTGATTTTACTTAAAAGCACCAACTTGACTCTCAGTCAGCAATTACAGCTAGATTTCTCAACCATTAAACGGACGTTTGTTCCTTCAAACGGCGGTAGCATTCTTGCAATGAATTTTAAATCTGATGGGCATTTTTGAACCATAAATTTATATATAGTGTTAGGTGCTCTTAAAAAAAAAAAGAACATGGCATTTTTGCTCCTTTACCCACAAAATAAAGTAGCTATAGATATCATAGGTGTTTTCTACCAATATAAAGTTGATCTAGCGGTGTAAGGCTTTATTAGATCCCTCTGAGTTGTGAGTTCGACTATCAGAGGAGACACTTGTAATTGTGTTGAGAGGTGCAACCCCAAATCCCAAACCAGATACCGGTGATAATATCAAGGAAAAAAAAGATAAAAAAAAGATGTCATGGGTATTTTCTTAAATGGAAGGTCCTTTGAATAGTATTCACTTCGACTGTATCTATTAATCAAAATGGAAAACAAAAAACAAAAAACACATAGTGAATCCTCTATCCAATAATGCATAAAACAAAGTAAAAATAACGTTGTATTTAACATGGAAAACCCTCAAATACTAAGAGAAAAAACCATGGGACCAATTTTGTAAACTTCCACCATATCAAAAAGTCATTACAATGTTTTTAGTAGTAAGCACTTAAACAAATAATTAACATAGCACGTAAACACTCCTAAAATAATAGTACCAGTTTAGTCCTTTATATAAATTCAGATTGGGAAAAATTTTAGTCTTTAGTATAAGTCCACTTAGAAAGTAATTAATAATAGTAGTACAATTTTGGCCTATTAAATGTAGAGAGAGAAGAAAGATGTGAAGCACAATGTATAAAATATTTTTTTATACCCATTTATAAATAAGGATTAAATTGGGAAAATTCATCAATTTAGGATATATTTAATGAATTAACTAACATTCCTTAGTATGTGAGAATTAGATAAAGTAGACTTATAAAAAGGATCACAGTTATATATAGTTGTTTTTCATAGTTCCAAATGAATTAAAAACTCACCATATTTATGGTGATTTCACAATTTGAGTGATGTTAATGTTACTCTATTCAATTCTTTGCCAAATATTTCCTCTGATCCACAATATAGGGTACTTCAACTAATTTATGGAAAACAAGAAATGACAATTAACTCAATAAATATATCATAAATTGAAATTTTTTCCACTTTTACCCTTGTTGGAAAATGTGTTTGAAAATTTATTGAGTGAGCAAATTGGAAATGAGTATTAATTACAAGGATAAAATTGGAAAATAAGCATTAATTATTCTACAAGTGGCTTATATTGTGGACCAAGCTAGTTTTCTCTAAATGCCCTATATTGTGGACCGGATGGAGTATATATGAAATCTGACATTTACATATATTAGCGCCTAACCCTTCAAAAAAAGAAAGAAAGAAAGAAAGAAAGAAAACACTAATATCAAAAGGTTCAAATTTGTTAGTTATGAATTTGCCATTTTCCCTAAAACCTCCCCACTAATTATAGGCAAATAAGAACTTAACATCAAATCATTCTACTAAATTAATTCATAACTCCAAAGAAATAACCTCATGCATACATTAGACTTCCATGGGGAGCATTTATATTATAGTTCAGTAACTAAAGGAAGCATCATTATGCACAATATAAGTATTGATTAAGGAAAAGATAAAGAGGGTGAGACGTGGAGTTTATTCTCATTTGGTTTCAATCTTCTGAAAGAAAATCGTTGGTTCTGTATTATGAATATATATTGAGAGAAAAATCCATCAGGTTTGAACAATGTAGTAACCATGACTCAAAGGATCAACCTCGACAAAGCCATCTTGACCTGGTATTTTCATTGATGAGAGATAGTAATTAGTGTTAAATTGATAATATATAAGTAACATAACAAACTATTATGTTGGAAAATTAGAATCCTTTCTTACTTGCCTGAGTTTTTAATTCTCTCCTACAGCATTCAATAGATTTGAAGAAGCCTTGCCTTCATAGAAAGCATAAAGTATGTGATGCATGAATAAGCTCAGGTGCCGAACAAGTTTTTCCCTTCATCCCAAATTGAATACGTGCCAAGTTATATAATGAAATCTTATATGAAGGTTAAAACAACAGGAGTAGATTTTTTCAAATACAATAGCTATAGATATAATAAAAGGTATTTTTTAATGGCACAATAGTCACTTATTAGTATGCCTTTAAATTCGCATCCAGTGAAGAGTTTAGATTTGTTGCTTATCTATCCATACATATATTTGGGATGTGAGCAATTTTACGCCATTCTACTCCTGTTTTTCTCTTGCATCTTTCCTTCAATATTGGAGTTCCAAGAAGTTGTAGTGTTTTTAAATTAGGGAGGCGACACATTCCTTTCGAGAATGAGTCCAAGTTTTGACAATCCTGAATGCCAATAAATCGAAGTGACTGGAGATTACAAATCCACTGTGGTAAAGCCATGAGGTGATGACATGTAGTAAATTGGATTCTTTGGAGAGAATCTAGGCAACAAAGTTCTTGAAACTGTATGTTATAGTCCTCATCACCACACAATGAAACAAGGTAGCTAATAGTGAATTCAAGTGTAGCAGATAGATTTTGCATATGACGAAATAGTTTTTCTGAACTTGAAAATCTAGCAATTGAAAGATGTTTAAGAGAGAAGAGATTTTGCATCCATTCCTCTGGCAATGCTTCTATGTCTATCCCTTCAATGTGAAGAAACTTAAGCATGGAGAGAGATGCAACCATATGATCTGATGTTGACGACCCAGTTGTGGTCACATTTAATGTGTCTCGCAATGGCTTCGTGCTAGAGTCTATTAATATCAAACGCCTCACGAGATTTGGAAAAGTGGGGATGCAACTTAAGTTTGGGCAATTATTAATTTATAATGATTAAAGACGTGAAAATGGAGGTAGTGAATGATGGCACTCATTTTCTCTTGTATATTGGACATCTGCTTCATTTGGCCATCCCCTCAAACTTCCACACTGCCGAATTATTAGTTCATCCAAAGATGGGAAGAAGTTAGTTGATGAGGAACATCCTTTAATGTATATGTACTCTAAATTAGGCATAAACCACAAGTGAAGAATCTTGAGAGAAATAAGTCCTTCTAGTGCTGCCAAGTATTGACAATTTATGATACCACAGAATTTCAATTCCACAAGATTTATACATGACAAAAGCCAATCGGAAACGCATACCCCTACGTAACCTTGGATTGTCAATGCCTTCAAATTTTGACGAGAGCGAAGATTTTCAAATAATTGTGTGGCATCAGTATTTTTCATCTTTGAATGTGGTCCCCATTTGAGGGTCAAGGAAATGAGGTTTTTATTTGTTCTCAAATTAACATCCTTGTACTCCTCCTCCACATCCCTTACTAAACCAAGGTTTTGAATGGTTAATCTAAGTTCTTTCAATTCATTCAACTTAACCCTCTTTCTCTTCTTATCATCATTTCCCACTATGAAACGTGATAAACTTTGCGGAGTAGTCATCTTGCCCAACCCAATCGGCATCCCATCTTTAAATGAGATGAGATATTTGCCTAAATCAATAGGTAAAATGAGTCATTTGAGGTATCTTAATCTCTCATTTTATCCTAAATTGACTTGTTTGTCCAAAAGTAGCAGCAGCAGCAGCATCCAAAGTTTTAAATTTTGGGATTCAAATAAAAACCTGATTAATATAAGTAATGATCTAAAAATAATATAGGAATAAATACGTTAATTTAGAATCCCCTATTCTTATTCTTTATGCTCATTTTTTTTTATAAAAATAATTATTCTTTATGCGTCACATATATGGGTCGCTTAAGTGTCATAATTGACCACATAAGGCTATCTGCCACTAGCACTAATCCGTTCACTATTCATTGCATCAAGAAAATCTTTATTTGACAACCTAGAAAACAACAATGGCACACTAAACATAAGAAAGTCAAATTAATTTTTATGGTTGACCTTTATTATAATGTGTGATATCCTGAATTTTGGGATTGGAGGCTTGAAAATAAGCCTAAATTAAGAGGACTACTAACCCCCAATTTAGTACATGTCCCAAATATATTCTCTAATTTTCCTTATATCTTTGGGGCATTAAAGAAAATAAAATGGTGAATTTGGAAAAATATAATTATGTTTTCGGTGAAATCGTCTATGAGGCAGTGATCTTGTCATGTGATTTTTTATGACCAAATGATGAAAAACAATTATGACATTTTACAGGATGTAAGTAGACATCCTAAGCTTTAATTTGATAGGTCATATGACTCAATTGAAACTATATACAAAGAGTTATGAATTTTTGAAATTAGCACAGAAAAACTGAAAAGTTTTTGGAACATCAGGCAAAGATTAAAATTCTAGGAATTTTGTGCTTCTAAATAGCAAAAGTATATATTTTTTCTTGAAACTAGACTCAATAAGGGTTCCATATCCTTTGGAATCACTTCAATTCAATTTTTCTAGAATTAGTTATGATTTTTCAAAATTTGGGTAGAAATCTACCAGAATTTTGTAAAAATCCGAAATTGGGAGAATGAATTAATTAAAGTAGAATATATTATTAAAACCTTTCATCTCCTTCCTCTAGCTCAAAAGTGACGTGCTTTAGCCCTAAAAGAGAGGAGGTGCAGAATTTTTAGAGAGAGAGAAGGGGAGGAAAAAGCTTACAAAGGTAAGTGATTTCTTCTATAAATCGGTTCCTAATGCATATAACTCCATTCCTAAGCTTCCTTTTTATATGATTTAAGGTTTGGAAGCTCAAATTTGGATGTTGAGCACCTAGGGTTTTCAGCCATATTGAGGAAAGGCTAGTGGGATCTTAAGGTAACCTCCAAAACTTCAATCTTTGATTGTTCTGAATGCTGTGAGTTGTTTAATCAGTGAAATTCTGATTGATTTGCTTTGATTTCAAATTTGGTAAAGGAGTTGGCCTAAGCGTTATGCTGCCAAAATTAATTCTAAATGGTAGTTATAATGTAATTAAATAGTTAATAAAGTAGTTAGGAGTAGAAATGAACACGTCTGCAGAGTCGGATTTCAAAAACCCTAATTTTCCCCGGAGTTCCTATAAGTTTCAGCTAGCTCTAATTATGGGCTAGAAGTTGGATTTTCAATGATTTGATGATTCCATTGTGTTCAGGAGGGGAAATTAGGTGGGGTTATAGTTGGTCACTTTTTCGGAAAAAGCCGAAAAAACATAATTACGAAAACGCCCTTGAAACCCTTAAAGTGGGGTAGTCAAGGGTAATTTTATAATTTGACATTGAATTTGATAATTCCAAGTTTGGAAATGGATTCCTTGGGCAAAAATAAGTCAAAATAGCCTATGTCAAAATTTCAAAAAAAAATACAGTCGGACCAAGTACAGCAGGGCCGGGCCGGGTCCCCGTAGGCAATTTAGTAATTTTTCAATAGAGACTCATATAACCCCTAGAAACACTATGGAAGTGTCTAAATGGTACATTTGGAATTGTAGGACAGAGTGGAGAGCGGAGCTGCGACACATTTTACGAGGCACACGTTTCAAGGCAGAAAAGGGTTAAGGTGGGGGACTTACCTTATTTGCATGTATTTGATATCTCTGCTTGTGTAGTGATGTATGTGATTGCTTTACTTGATTGTGTATAGCATATTTGAATAAATGAAGTTCTGTTTCTGTTTTCACTATGACCATAGTCTTGTTGCATGAAACATTGAGCATGCAAAAATATCATTATGGGGCATACATCTAGTTAAAACTAACATGTCATACACATAGCATCTATCATACATGCATTATGGTATCTGTTTCCTATTGAGATTCTCTCGAATCTCACCCTCCCCTACCAACAATTTAGACAGGAGGAGACAAAAGATATGCTGAGAACAAAGAAGAGAACCGTACAAGGGGATTGTAGTAGCGGAACGAAGACAAGAAGATGTCTCCGTTTCACTAGGATGGGTTTAGATACCCTAGAACCTTGTGCGGCTACTAGGTTTGTAAATATTCTGTGCAAACCCTTATGGGGAATTTCTGTAATCATGCACATATTATCAGTATATTTAGGTTATTCCTGTGTTGCCCACTGAACCGCATATCGTTTTCCGTGAATACTCTGGTAAAGGTGAAATTAAAATAAGGGCGTGACATAATGTTCATATACATGTCATGCTTATATCCTCTCCTCAACCATCTCTCTCTCTCTCTCTCTCTCTCGCGTGAACTCAGAGTATCCTTAGCTTGAATCACTTTGGACTCGAGTCTAATCTCTGTCGGGACATGAGTATTAGGGATAAAGTCCTCCCAAAAAGTAAGTTTCTCAGGATTTGAACTTGTGATCTCCTTCTTATAGAGATGAGACCACTTCCCATCTCAACTACCAACTTGTTGGTAACCATCTGTTTTTTTTTATTTACACCATTAAACCCATGCAAACACATAAACATGTCAACGCTAGGCTTGAACCCAGGACCTAATCCAAATGTGGCAGGTGGTGTTGTCATTTGGACAAAACTAGCCATTGACATCAACCATCTCTCTAAACTCGCTTGTTCATGCTCAAGTTCTTAAGCTCAGGGGCCTAATTTCAGGTATTAACTATTACAACCATGTTTTGAACATAACATTATGAAATGGTTTCTTATCATGCTATTATTCTGCTTTTCAAACTTTAATCTCCCTCCATTAAATTATGAACTCTTGCGTTGCTGCCACTAACCAAGAAAATAAAATGCATTGTCCTATTGCTGTCCTATTGCTACGCCTAGCATATATATAGATATATATTGACTCTCTGCGTGCGTCTCTATTACAATATCTTGGTTTATCTCTCTCTCTCTCTATATATATATAGTCATTCCTTTTATTGTGTTATATCCACAACTTCTCTCTGGCTTCTTTGATTTTGCAGATCCGTGCATCTTCTAATTCTTCTCCTTTTATCGATTATCATATAATATAGATATATTATATTGATATTTTATTCTTATTTGAATCTTATAATATCTTCTACAAAATAAATTAAGATTTGAGTTGATTTTATATCAAAATATTCTTTTATCCTATAATTAATTAAATGATAGAAAAATATATAAAGATAATTAAATAAGTGTCAAATATTAATAAATTTAATCAAATATATATAAGAAAATACACTTATTTAATTATAAAATATATACTTATTAGGCTCCAATCAATATAAGTGACAGTGAGATAAGCTCGAAACATGAGAAACCATTCGGTTTCAAATATAAATATTATAGATAATTTTGCTCTAAAAGTATGAATGAATAATTTTGCTTGTTACTTTACTTGTAGATCGAGTTATTGAATACCTCAATGGTTTCAAAATTATAGATACTTGTTATGATAATTTTTGTCCGCATAATATATATTGAATTTAGTTTAATAGTGCGAAAATACCATATATTTTATGATAATATTTTCGTATATTTTTGATATTGCATTTATTATGTTCTTACTGGTAAAATTAAGTTTCTAAGGTATGCAATGGATAATGAAATTGATATTTATGATATTTGGTGTGATAGTTTTATAAAAATATTATATGAAACATTTTTGTTCTGAACAAGTTAACATGCAAATACAAGATATATTATGAAGATATGGTAGACGGATACATTTCAACATATAATTTGATTGATAAAAACACATCATGTATAGTTCAGGTGAAAAGGAGATCAACTGCTTGAAAAATAATTGATAACAGTCACATTTGAGAAATCAGTATATTCTTGAGACATGTGATAATTTCATGACAATTTGTGATATTGTCATCCGGGGAGGTAAAAGTATTGTTATAAGGGGGAGTAAGGATTAAGTTGTACTCTTTTCCTTAACTAAAGTTTTGTTCAACGGAATTTTCTTGGTAAAGTTTTTAATGAGGCAGCTGTGATATATATTGTGTACTCTTTTTCCTTCATTAGATTTTGCTCCCATTGAGTTTTCCTTACTAAGGTTTTAATAAGGCACAATATATATTTGTTATAAACATTAAAGAGGAAGTGTTGTAAATTATATGAGTGAATGCCCATAACCTCTCACTCTTAGGATTCCCCATGTATTCAATGTTCTAAACCTATAACTTCTCTAATGAATGGTTTGTGGGGGTTTCTTATGATTAATACCATTCCATTTATCTTTATTTTCTTGTAACCATAAATATAGAATTCAATGGTTAGAGGCCATAATCAATATATTGGTACTAAAAATAAAGTGAATGAGAACTCCTCCATATTTCTTCTCCAACTTTCTCTCAATCTTTCCCATCTCCCTTATCTCAATCTCTTATACTTTTCTTATTTTCATACCACTCTTGATATAGTGTATGTAACAGCTTGGAATAAGAAAATAATAATAATAATAATAATAAAAAAATCTTCCTTCATCCATTCCTTATTCCCCCTAGGCACGAACGGTGAAGAAGTTTTGAAACTTAATACTTAAAAGCCCCATCTTTATCTGCTCCTATCGTCTCCTCCCATCATTCTTGTTGTCATCGGTGGGCTTGAGTTCGCTCTAGTTCCCCTGCTGTCATCTTTGCTCAGTATCACTCGTTTATCTCTTCTCTTTACCTTTCTCAATAGACGTTTCGATGACAGAAAAAAGGAGATTGCTGGGGGTTGCTCGGCTGCAACTTCCTCCTTGCTCGGCGCCGTCGATTCTTGCCCTTTGTCGCTGGGGTGTGTGCTTCAATCTTCTTGATTATTCATTCTTGAATCAGTCCCTGCATGCCATTCTTTCAATGTCTTCTTTTTTAGTGGTAAGCTTGAATCCATTAAATTTATTTGGAGAAGGATTGTGGAATATTTGAATTGGAGGATTTGGTTATTAATTTAATATGATTATGAGCTAAATCTTGTCAAGAAACCGAAATTAGGAGAGACTATGATTTAATACTGATTTTGTTTTAGGGATTTATAATTTTATATAGTGCACATGAAGTGTTTGATTAAATGCTTTAGAAAGGAATTTTGTGGAATTTTAAAAGTACTGTAAATTTATACAATGGTATTGGAAAAGAACTTGATTCTGTAATAATATGCGGATGTTAAGGCATAAAGAATTATATATAATGTTTTAATAGATATATACTTGTATGCATAGAGAAGCTAAATAATTCTTTCTTTCTTCTAAACTTGTTATGAAAAATAAAATTGTGAATATATAAACTTGTGTGTATGTGGGTTTATATGTGTGTGTTGGCTGTTAGAAATTTGGCGTTTAAATGATATAGGAAGATAAGCAAGGTTCTTAAAGAGGAAAGGAAATAATTTTTGCCAAATAAGATTACTATAGATACATATTTCTAAAGACTACAATTGAAGTGACAGTAATGTTATTTGTATGTTAGGGAATTAAGGTTAAGTCATTCTAAAGTCTATTAAATATATGATAGATTTTGGGATTACCAGGTAAGTAAATAACGCCCCACTTAATGTAGAAATGATATTGTTACTAGGTGCTACCTCGACCATTTTCAAGCATTTTATTTTCTTGAGTATTCGCATTTCAGAAAATGATACGTTATGTAACACCCCAAATTTTATTCACCAAGAATATATTGTAATTATTTTATATATTCAATCAAATGGTGAATATTTAAGGCCAAAGGAATTAAATATTGAAAATTGAAAGTGGAATAGTGGTTTCAGTGAAATCGCCTGCGAGGCAGTGGGATTGTCATATAGTTTTGGAAGACCATATGATGACCAAAAATTATGAAATTTTACAGGGTGAAAGTAGACATCCTAAGCTTTAATTTGATAGGTATTAGAAGCCATTTTGACTTGTGTATTGAGAATTATGAATTTTTGAAATTTGCCCAGCGAAATTGACTAATTTCTGGAGCAGCGGTCAAAGATTGAAAATCTAGGAATGATATGATCCCAGTCAGTAAAATTCCATATTTTTCCTTGAAACTAGACTCAATAAGGGTTCCATAGGCTTTGGAATCGCATTAAAATAATGTCTACAAAATTAGTTATGATTTTTCAAATTTAAGGCAGAAAATATGCCAGAATTGGCATTATTCCGAAAATTTAAGAAATAAAGTAATCTTCCTTTTTCTCTTAATTATTTTAGAAATTAAGGGATGAAGGAGGAGAAGACAAGTATCAAAATCCAATGAGACCAAGTGTCAACACCACATGAAAGATGATGGAAATAATTGTTGTGACATAAGTCCTTAGTTATGTCATAAGATTAGGTAGCCAACTCTTGTACCAATTGATTTGAGTAAATGGAAGGAACACTTGATTTAGTTGGAGCATAAGAGGGAGCACGTTTTTGGCCAAGGAAGAAGGAGAATTAGTTCCAATCTAATGGAAATCAAATGAAGCAAGCAAGTCAAAGTATAGCATAAAGTGGAGAGGTATGGTGCAAGCATGGAGGGAAGTATGGTGGTTGGCATGTGTCACTATAACAACCTTAGATGAGATCAATGGTTTGGAATCAATGGAGCATTTTTATGAAGTCTTTCTCTTCCCTTCCCTTCATGCATTTTCGTTCAACATAGAGAGGGAGAGAGTTTGGAGAAACTTTGAAGAGTTAGAGGGAAGAGGAAGAAGAAATCTTAAGGTAAGAGTTGATTCTTAAGCTTTCCTTATAACATTTCCCCTAGATCCTTCTCTAAACCATGTTTCTTCATGAATCTATGATCTTGAAGACTCATTCTTAGCTCAAGGAGAAGAGAGAGAGAGGACGTCCTAGAGAGAGAAACATCAAGGATCAAGAGGTAATCTCCAAAACCTCAACTTCTTAGTGTATGGAAGTTGTTGTTGGTGATTGTTGTTTGGTTATGTGATTTTTGGGTTGAGTTGTAAAATTAGAAAAGCCATGACCCTAAGGGGTTATGCTGCCCAAAATCCTTTAAATCATGGTTAAGAAGTGTTTAAATAAGTTAATCAAGGATTAGAAGTGGAAAAGTACAAGTTTTGGGAGCCAAAACACAAAACCTCATTTTTCCCATTTTCCCCTAATATTTTGGCCAGGACCAGAACTGGTAGTAGGAGTTTGATTTTCATGAAATAAATGGTTCCATTGGACTCAGTGGGCAAAAATAGGTAGGGTTACAGTTGGGCACTTTTTCGGTAGAGGTCGAAAAAACATAATTACGAAAATGCCACTGAAATCACTAAATAGGGGCTATCGAGGGTATTTTCGTAATTTGACAGTGAATTTGGTAATTTCCAACCTGGAAATGGATTCCTTGGGCAAAAATAAGTCAGAATAGCCTTAGTCAAAATTTTAGGAAAATGTGCCATCGGGCCGGGTACAGCGGGGCCGGGCCGGGGTCCTGGGGGCATTTTAGTAAATTTTCACCATAGACTACTATTACCACAAGAAACACTATGGAAGAGTCTAAAATAATACTTGGATAGGTTATGACCTATTTCTTGTATATTTAATATTTTAGGACCGAGTCGAGAGCCGGAATGACACATTTTACGAGACACCGTTAAACAAAGGATTATAAAGCGTTGATGTTGGACTTTGGGTCCAAGTCTGCCCTTGATGGGCCGGACTATTTGATTAGGAAATAAGTAGGCTAATCAAATAAGAATAAAATCAGCATAAAATGCAGATTGGGGAATAATTCAGTAATAATTATGGATTTGTTAAAAGAGGAACAAATCACCATAATTAGGGAATTAATTGAGAATCAATTAATTGCTATCTTGGAGGGCAAGAAGGAGTGCACACGTTTCCTAATTAGTGGCCTCCATAAACCACTATAAATAGGGTGTGCCTCCTCAATTGCAATTCACGCCGCTATTGAGTTTTCTAGCAATTCCCTTCTCTCCTACCATCTTTCTGGTTCTGGTGATCTGCTATGCAAATCACAATTAGGCTCTAGTAGTCTAATAATTGTGTGGGCACAAGTATGGAGTATTGGAGCTTTGACCCGGATCCGAACATGGATTCGCCCAAGTACGCCTAATCTCCTTTTAGTTATATTTTTCTTACATTGGCATCAGAGCCTGATTTGATCCTGTGGCTGTGATTATTCTATGTGAATAAACATGTGATTTAATTTGTTTATATCTCCATCATTTTTTCCGCTGTGCTACTGTACATATGTAAATATATATTGTACATATTTCTTCCCCTCTCATTCACGCATATATACATATGATTATATGCAATTGCCGCATGCATATTCTTCGGCCTGCTCCCCTCTAATGTTTCGTTGAACAAGATATTTATTTATTGTTACCTCTGCTTCATGATAGTATGTAATAATATGAGCTTGTGAATATGGAATGCCTATAACCTGAGAGGCCATGAGACTTGCTGCACAATTTTTTTCCCCTCATACGAGCAAGGTTAATATATATGTATATGTTGTTCCTATTTATATATGCATGAAATAATATGTTGCTCTTTAGTTTGCATGTATAAAGGTTGAGGATAAAAGTTTTTGTGTACAAAGATTTCTTCTTTTTCTCCTGACTCCTTCGTTTTCTTTCAAGTTGGGTGTTTTTAGAACCTATATGGAACTAAAAACGGAAAAGACTTGACCCCTCAAAGGTTAGAAGAGCTTTTGAAACACAGAGACACACATCCGGTCGAATTAAGTCGCGCCGACAACGTCGAGAAAAATTGGGTGTTTGAAACTAGGTGTTTTTGCCCAAAGTAAGGACATGGATGTGTAGATCTTGAAGAGACGATTCCAACGATGCTTAGAACGCGTCAAACGGAGTTCGGATGAGGGAGAAATGAAGGAAAGAAGTTGGCGGGTCGTTAGTCGCCGCCACCAATTCACTCGAGATTTGATCAATGAAATTGAGGTTTTCAGATCAAATAAATGCCATGGATTTGTAGTTCGCTGAACTACGATTCCAACGACACCAAGAACACGAAAAACGGAGTTAAAACGAGGGAGATATGGCCTCCCGAAGTTTACGGGTCGCGATGACCCGCCGGAGCTCCAACTGTGTCGCGTTGACCCGGCTGGAGGTTGAAGATGATGACGTGGCAGTCAATGCCACATCATCGGTCAACCCAACCCACAGGGCGCCAATGAGAGGTTGCCATGTCAGCGTCAATTGACACGTCAGCATCGGTCAACGAAGGCCACGTCATCCGTTGACCAGCCACGTCGACCGAGACACGTCAGCGCCACATCATCGACAAGTCAGCGGTGACGGGTCCAGGTTGACCAGTCAACATTGACGGTCAACGGTCAACAGTCATTCGTTGACTGTTGACCAAAGAAAGGGGACATATGGCGGCGCGTGTCGCCAGCAGGCAGCCGCAAGGCGTCGCGTGTAAGTCACACGCTACCGCCGAGAGTGGCCAACGCTGAAATTTTCCAATTTTTCAGGATTTTTTGATCCAAAGACCTTCTAAGGGCGCGTGACGGCGCATGGGACCTCTGATTGAGACATGGTTGGTTCCTAAAAATCCCTAAATTTGAGAGCTTCAATTTGATATATAATTGGCATATATTTGAAGCACGTTTGGATCTATTTTGAGTCAAAAAGGTGCTTGTATGCACATAGAGATTCCTAAAAATGTTGAAATTGAGTCAATATTGATTCTATTATTTTTTGGGACAACTTGGCTTACTTATTAAGAGTATTTCAGCTATAACATAAGGTTAATGTTGAAAGATTCTTTAAAAGTGAGGGGTTATTCAAATGAGTTTTTGAATATAAAATCCTATCCAACCTTGACTCAAACTCTTACAGATAAAACCTGAAAATTGCAGCAACCTGAAATTGTTCAATAATTATTGAATAATAACAAGTCTTCCTATGTTTTTAACCATATTGATTCAATTGGGATTGAATCAGTGACTTCTAAAAGTTAACCTTTTATCACATAAGTTGTGACAAAGGACAAGACAGATAGAGATGTGAGAATCATCTCATCAAGTGGGAGGTATGCTGCAAATATATCCAAGTAAGTGGATGTAAACATGGCAAAGAGGAGCTGGACATTGTAGCTAGACGCTACATCAGTTAATATGGTCAGAAGGGCCTATGAGAGGGAGAATCTGTTAAGAGACAACAATATGAGGCTTAAATTTTTGAATGTTCTTGTTTTTCCATTGAATTTAAGATTAAATTCTCTATTAGTTTTTAGAATTGAATTCAGTATATTCTCTTCTTGTTTTCTTGAACATTCATGCTAGTTAGATGATATTGTGTTATTATCTTGTTAATAAAACTGCTCTTTGATTGAGTGGAAGTTTTCTGGAATGCGTCTAGAAATCCAAAGGGGAAAGTGTTCAAATGAAAACTGTGGTTAAAAGGGTGATGGGCTAACTAGTATGATTGGGATGGGAGTCAACATAGTTGTCTCCTGAACATGAAACTAGTGAACTTATTATTTAATTATCCTTTGTCTTATTTGAACAAATAAGATTTGTATACCATAATCGTCTGAGTGACCAATTATGACCAAGTCTATTTGACTGAGCTTATGAAGACAAGCTCAATAGAGATATCTGTGGAGTTAAAAACTCTCAAATCTCTCTCATTCAAGAAGAATGAGATGTCAGGGACATCCTACCAACTAGTCTTCAGCATTTAAAGGTTGAAGCAACCGAAGAATACAAAAGATTTATGCTATCAAGTATAGAAAGAACAACATTGCTTAAACTTATGTTGGTATGAGCAATATAACATTATCCAAGCCATGTGGATAGTGTTGGAAGATAGTGAAATAGGTGATCTTCTTCCATAAAGTTAAAACTAAGTTAAGTTTTAACATAGTGTACTAATTCCTAACATGTTGTTTAGGCGACACTTGAGGCATATGTCAAACTAAGAAGTTGAGACAAACTAAATACCAAGTTCTTTCTAACAAATAAGTGTATGTTGTGACAAGACGTCTCTCAATGAGTGGGAGTAAGCTGTGTTTCCCAGTGAATGGGAGTAAGGCACATCTTTCGATGAGTGGGCATATACAAAAGTATAAATTGCCCCTGATATGCATATTGTAACCTTCAGCAATGTGATTCACCACATTGAACTTAAGTGTGAGAGACTGAAGGATCCAAGATCCATCAGTCAGACGAACTTAGCTAACGAGTGGGAGGATTCATCCTCTAAGCCCAAAGGCAAAAAACCTATGAGGTAAACTTGATCTAGAGGAAGTTAAATGGTTTCTACAAAGATGAAAAGCTACATTCATAATCCTTAAAGGTTGTAAAAGTAGCAATCCACATAAGTTGTGGATATTTTAGAGAAGCATATAGCTTCATGTCAAATGCAAAGCAACAAAGAGATAGAATTAAGGGATTGGAACTTGCACGTTAACTCTGCATAGATAAACCACCCTAATTCACTCCATGCAATTGCAACTGACAGAATCACATCTTTGCTATCTCTTTAGTTAAGGATCGATGTGACTATGATTCTCAAATCCTTTGTTGGATTTTGATGTTTCTTTTCTAGGGATAAAAGATTCCATTTCTTGCCACATGTACACCTTGATCAAAGGGAATGATCAAACTAGCAAAAGAGTATTTGCTAAATAACATGTGCTAAAAGGTTAATACCCTTATGAATAAGTTGAAAACTTATTCTACCTGGCAAGAAAGACAAAGAAACATTTTTTTGAGAATATCCACTGCAATTGGCAAATTATGATGTTAGTGAACCAATGAACGTGAGGGCAAAACACAAAGAGCTTGATGTTTCGTTAACGTTGTGGATATTTACTCGAAATACAATAATATTTACTTGATTTTTGGTAAGTGTAAAGCTATTAGATAATGGCTGAACTAGTCAGGAATCAGTAAACTGAAAGAATAAGACCTTTCGAACTAACAAGGGTTTATGACACCCATGTGATTAGTTCAAACAGTTTTGTGTACAAGAAAGACATTGTTAGGCAACTATCAATACCTAAAACCCTTCAACATAGTAGAGTTGTTGAAATGGAGAGATAGACCTCTCCTTGATTTGGTTATGAACATAATGGCATCAATGAGGCTATCAGCCATATGATGGTAGGTGGACTCATAGCTATTATATTCACACTTAACCAAATGCCCTCTATGTCAGTCACGACCTTACCCTATGAATCATGGATGGGCCTTAGACCAGGGTCAAGCTCGTTAAGACCATAAGGGTCATCAACTTTATATTCACAATTCTTCTTATGAGTAAGGAAGATTAGGGCTAAGGTATACAAGGTATCTCTTTGTGAGATGACATGAGAATTTGACGTGACACTTCTTTATTAGTGAAAATGATGGCGGTTCAGTGACTAAGAGAAAATCGGGGACACAACGTTCATAAAACCCAAATTTCCTAGCAGGAAATGAGCATTAATCACAATAAATCTCTTTAAGAGGTTCACAAGTGACAAGGAATAACCAAATGTTCCTAAGTTCACTGATCCGAGTGGGAGAATTGAAACCATTTTCACAATGAAAGAGTTAAGAGGTAAGTTATGAGAGAATTACCTCACTCATACATAGGAAAAGAATCCTATGAAATCCACCTCGGAGCTAATTGTCATCTAGCGAATGACTATAAGGGATAGATTCCCTAATGGATTGAATGCTCCCTTCATCATTTAAGAGGTGATGATAAGTACCTATAAGTGTCTGAAAGACACTAGAAGGACCTGCTAAGATGAATTGCAAAGTGTCATACAGGAGGATTTTGATTCCTTTTTAAGCCAAATACGTGTTTGGGTAATTTGTCATCTAGCCAAGAGGCGATTAGGAACAAGTAGATTCTCAAATCTGTTGGGGGCATGTAGAACCTAAAACACTTAGTGGCTAAGGGTAATACAATGGAAGGTTGTCCATTGTGCATTTTAACTCTAAACTTTGGCTATGACAACAAGCTTAGTCTTGAAAATTGCATCAAGATGATGTAAAGACCACCTTCCAATTTGGAATTTTGGAAATTGGATGATGAACTCTACATGAAGCAGCTTAAGGGCTTCGTAGAAACAATCACCTAAATAGTAGTATATGAGGTTTTTCACAAGGTGAAAGCCTCACCAACTTTGAAATAATCGAAGAACACTACATAAGTCTCAAACGGTTTAGTGATGATTCTTTGTGAAGTCATCCTTTGTCAAATGACATATGAAACAAGTGTCAAGGGAGTCAAAGGAATAAAGGATTAGAGAATCCTTAAATTCTGAGTTGAGAAAGTCATGGGTTGAACAAATATCTTGAATGACAAGATAAACGGAGATTGCACAAGAAAGATACAGTCTTTTCCACCTAAGACATGTATAAGTGTAATCCTTAGACATCTTAGGATGTCAAAGTGTAAACCCATGGACACCCCTGAAGTCAAGGGCATAACCTAAAGAGGTTACATGTCCTATGAGGAATCCAACATAAGAAAGGTGGATAGAGTCCCATGTGAGACTATAGTTGATAATATGAATGTACACATTGGTGTACATAAGACCAAATATTTTTTGGTCAGACTTGGAAGTTGTTTTTGGTCCTGCTGTGAAATGGGTTATGAGAATAACTATGGATTAAGTTGTCAAGACAACAACTTTCCTTTAAAAAGATACTCCAATACAAGACCTAGGCAAATGGTGATGGAGTAAGGAAACATACAAAGTATTTTTTCCTGTTATCCATAGAAATAGAACGCAGGGCATGTTTTGCTAATATTCAAAGTGCCATATGGCTAAAGTAATTCCTATGAGAGATTGGGAATGAATGGTGGGTAGAAGGATCCAAACGATAACATGTTATGATGAGGATCCTAAGTATCACAGCAAGGCGAAACATACTTTTTGATACATCTCTATGAAAGATATGCTTTCAAAGAGGGAGAGCGATAGTTCAATGACCTTCTATTGACAGAATGTTGGTAGATCCCCTTATTGAGCCCATAGCTTAATTTTCATTGAGTTAGTGAAAATCTAGGGGCGTGAATAAAATGTAAGGTCGTGAACTTCTTTTATATGAAGATAAAAGAAATAGTATGTATGTTATGAATTAATACATATAAGGTATACAAGTTTGTATATCGTACAAGTCAGAAAAGGTTGGTTCACTCACACGAACAACCATCTTCCCATGTTTTGCAGGGGCATGGGAGGGTAAGACGAGCAAATGATCACCATGAGATGGTTAAGAAGAATCTTTGCGTTTGAGTTACCTCGATTAGACTGAGATGAGATCTACATGTGTGCATATACATAGAAAATGGATCGAAGCATGAATATAGACCTGTAGCCAGGCAAATAACTCTTTTTCACAAATGAGATTGTAAAAGAGATATTGTGAAAAAGAAAGTTCTAGGTTCGAATGTTGAGTACATTTTGGAACTAATGTCTGTACGGTGAAAGAAAAGAAATTGACGTATACCTCAAACCATTCACGGTAGAATGCAATTCATACTGCATATGCTTAAGAGTTAAACTGCAACACGGGATGTGGGTGAAAGATCCCTAGTTCACCACAGTGTGAGTCCCAGGAAGGAAGAATCCTTCTACGATGCCCTTAAGACTTAGACGGCATCATGAAAGCTTGGTTTGGTGACAACTACTTTAGCTGAAGCTACATGATCACACTCGATTCGGTCAGATGAGTGAAAATTAGGAAAGCGACTAAGTCAAGATGGACTGATGTTTAGTCAAAAAGGAAGATTTACTCCTAGATACATAAAATGTGCTAGTATCTGTGGTCGACCCCTTACTAGCTCTATGTGTAGCTAGTAAGTGCAGATACTATGTGCGTGGGAGGCAATCTGAGTTAATTAACATATTAACTCGAGAGGGATTAGATATGCCATGAGTAATATGTATGGGAGAATCTGGGGCATATGAGGCAATGAACATATAGCTTACGGTTATATATAAAGGGTGTCCTTGGATGCTGATCTGATATGAAGGATTTCTAGTATCACAAGCACAAAAATCTTAAAGACGTTTTTGCCCACGCAGTCTCGGCAGACGCCAAGTATGAAACAAGAAAGAGTAATGCACGCACGATGGGAGGCCCATTAAGTGCGAGTGGGAGATGTTGGACTTTGGGTCCAAGTCAGCCCTTGATGGGCCAGACTATTTGATTAGGAAATAAGTAGCCTAATCAAATAAGAATAAAATCAGCATAAAATGCAGATTGGGGAATAATTCAGTAATAATTATGGATTTGTTAAAAGAGGAACAAATCACCATAATTAGGGAATTAATTGAGAATCAATTAATTGCTGCCTTGGAGGGCAAGAAGGAGTGCACACGTTTCCTAATTAGTGGCCTCCATAAATCACTATAAATAGGGTGTGCCTCCTCAATTGCAATTCATGCCGCCATTGAGTTTTCTGGCAATTCCCTTCTCTCCTACCATCTTTCTGGTTCTGGTGATCTGCTGTGCAAATCACAATTAGGCTCTAGTAGTCTAATAATTGTGTAGGCACAAGTATGGAGTATTGGAGCTTTGACCCGGATCCGAACTTGGATTCGCCCAGGTACGCCTAATCTCCTTTTAGTTATATTTTTCTTACAGTTGAGGTAGGGACATTGTCCTTCATACATTATGCCATAGTTATATGATTGTGTGAATGCCAATGTTTGTAAATGCACTTTATTAATCAACACGATTTGCCCAGAAAGGGGCCAAAAATGTCAGAGGCACTTACACTGGAGTTGGTGAGAACCCAACCGGTGCAGAATAGTGGGGCTAGGCCCTACTCATGTATACATGCAGAATATATGTTTATAATGTTCATTAATTGATGCATACATAGCATATATCATATTTACTTTTCGCATTTTCCATGAACGATAGCATGTTTCTACTGGGGTTCTCTGGAATCTCACCCTATTTTTAAATAAACACCTCAGCGGATACCAGTGGGGCAAAGGGAAAAGACATAGACGCCGGAAAGTGAACGGCAAGTGTTTCGAGGCAAGGACAAGAACGTGGTCATAATTAGTCTATTTTGTGATATTTTGGTAAAAATTGTAAATATTAAAACTTCCACTGTATTTTCTGTTTTTGTGGATGAACGATATCAGAATTGTAAACGAATATTATTATCAGTATAATTGTACTTTTTTGTATGCCCATTGAATTCCGTCTTTATTACTCTTAGATTATCGAAATGGAAACGGGTGTTGACACGTTAAAGCTTTTGATGGAAATGGTAAATTATTTATTTAATTTCTTCTATTTGACTATAAACTTGTATACATGCATCGAAGGGAGAGATTTTGTTTTCCAAAAGGAAACACTCATCCATTATGTATTGAAGATTTGAGTTGCACGTTTGCTACTTCCATGCATGCCGGAAAATGTTTTCTTTAGGGACTGAAATCAGAACACTGGTTGCTAATGGCAGTTTCGTTAGCCCATGATGCGTCATGGCACACCCAGCTAGCAGGGTGATTAGGAGGTGCTAGACCCGTGTGACGGCTAATACACGTGGAACGGAGGGAGGGTTTTCGTGAGTATCACTCACGCCAGTTCTTCGTGGCTTTTAGCCGCACCAGATTGGTTACTTGCCCTCATGGACTATGTGTCCATGCCTGTTACCATAAGTCTAGGTCCTGACTAAGAATAAAATTGTTTTTTTTATTATGTTATCGATTTTCAAGTAAAAAGTTCTTTGAATCTATTTTTAGTTTAAATAGTAATGATTAAATCCTTATTTGCCTTCTTATACATTTAGTTGTTGAATTGTCTACATGTTGAATAATTAGTCCTTTCCTTTTCAAATGTCAAGTTACTTTATTCTATTATGACTTAACCGGTTTATTATTATCATATATTTGTATTTTATTGTGGGACGTTATTTACTAGAAAAGCATTTTTGCACTAAGATGGTAGAAGTGTATATGCTGCTCCTGTTGACTCCTGAAGCTCACCTTGGATAAGAAGCTTGTGACTGCTACCTGAGTTCCATGGGCTAATGTAAATATTTAAATATACCTTATAAAGTTGTACTAGAGTCGCTCCACGTATTATATAGGTAGGTTCCTTATCATCTGCTAATACTTTGGGAATTTATGAATATATATATATATATGATGATGTGGAGTGGAGCTCCATAGATGCCGTGCTGAGTTACTAGGTTATTGTAGAAATATCGGGAAGTCCAACTTACGGAAGAAACTTTGACGAAATTTCTACAAGCAATTTATTATTTTGTTTATGAGATATATGTTTATATATGTAGATTATTACACTAATTATGATATTATAACTGATGATATATTATTATTATGTTAGGTAACTATTGTTATTTGTAGGGCTTATGGAATATAAGATTTTCTTATATTCCGTGCCGGTTACCCCTGAAATTCAAGGCGTGACAGTGTAATAGTTCAATGAGAGTTTTATTTTTTTTTTTTTATATATTAGCGTTTCTCTTAATATACCTTTAATTATAAAAATAAATTAAGATGATCAATATCATTTTTATCCAAATTTTAAAATTTTGGATTCAAATAAAAACCTAAAAAAGTTATAATCCAAAAATAATATAGGAATAATTCACCTAAAAATAAAGATAATATAGGAATAAATACGTTAATTTAAAATCCCCTATTCTTATTCTTTATACTCTTTTTTATAAAAAAAAAAAATCTACAAATAATTACTCTCTTTACATTCACAATATATATGGGTCGTTAAAGTGTCATAACTGACCACATGAAGCCATATGATACGAGTTCTAATTTGTTCACCATTCATTGGATCAAGAAAATCTTTATTTGACAACCCTGAAGACAACGGACTCGGCTCCCGTCCTTTTCTCCAAAAGAAAAGGATGGCCCTTTTTTTCATCGGGGCTGTTAGATTAAGATCTCAATGGTCCAAATTTAATATATTATTTATAATATTTTAATAACATATTAAATATAGACCGTTGAGATCATAATCCGATGACCCCAATGAAGAAAAAGACCATCCTTTTCTTTTAAAGAAAAGGATGGTAGTCAATTCGGAAAACAACAATGGCAAATTAAATCTTAACATAAGAAAGCCAAATTAATGTTCATAGTTGACCTTTCTTTTATTATTTATCCACATGTCATGCTTATATTCTCTCCTCAACCATATCTGTTTTTTTTTATTTAGTACAATTAAACGCGAGCGCACGCAAACATGTTAATGTCAGGCTTAAATCTAGGGCCTCATAAAAATAAGTTGAGTGGCATTATCATTAGGACAACTAACTAACTGTTGGTCTCAACAATATCCTTGACTTACTTGCCCATGTATACAACATTTTACTCAAGTCCTTAAGCACATGGGCCTAATTTCAAGTAGTAATTATTTCGTATTAGGATATTATTCTGCTTTCCAAATATTATATGCATGTCCGAAGTAACATATTTTACAAATTTTAAATATGAAAATACAGTCACAATTTTGAGTCCAACTTTTCTCTTATGCAGGTCAAATTCAGAGTGATATTTGGTTTGTCAAATATCAAAGTAGAAAATTCTTAAAAAAAAAAAAAAAGCATAGTGAAGCATGCTTCTCTTTGTTCTATTTAAAAGGCGTAAAAAAAAAAGTAAAAAACTAAAAATGACACACTAAATTTAACGTGGAAAACCCTCTAATTCTGAGGGAAAAAACCACGGGACCAATTCCAAAAGTTCCACTATCTCATAAGTCATTACAATGTTCTCCGGAGTAAGCATTTAATTAAAAAAAGGTAAATATAACATCTAAACACTCCTGAAAGTACAATCAGCTATATATGTCTCTGTTTTGCTAAATAAATTAAAAACTCAACTTTATTTATGATGATTCCTCAACTTGAGAGATATTACTC
The DNA here is from genome assembly GCA_963855925.1 of Inga laurina. Lineage (NCBI taxonomy): Eukaryota > Viridiplantae > Streptophyta > Magnoliopsida > Fabales > Fabaceae > Inga > Inga laurina. Next base: position 13,030,640 of record OY979705.1, read on the forward strand.
TTTTCTTTTCTTCTTTGCCAAGTATATGAAGCTTGAGATTTACAAACATCAGCTCTTGACCCTGAAAAACAAAGAAAAGAAACAACCCAATGTCAAAAAGTTCAAATTTTTTAGTTAAGAATTGCCATTCTCCCTAAATTTTCCCCCACTAGTTATAGGGATATAAGAACTTAAACATCTAATCATTCTAATAAACTAATTCACAACTCTAAGGACTTAACCTCATGCATACATTAGGCTTTATGGGAAGCATGCATATTATATTATAGTTCAGTAAAGGGATAAAGAAAGGAAAACGAAAGGATATTGTAATAAGACACATTGAAACCGCAGATTTGAAACATAAATGTAAGTTTTGAAGCTTGAACAGCCAGCGATATGATTTATTGCAGTTGAATTCAAATTCAGAATAGGAATGAAGTTGACCAATAACCGAATATCAATTGAGAATAAGAAGGCATGGTGATATAATTTTTAACCCAATTTTTTTATGTGGATGATATTCTTCAATTAGGCTTCCATTATAAGTATACACATATTGTCTTTTTCATATTTCAACTCAATAAGAAAACAACTTACTTACAATGCAGTAACCATAACACACAGGACCAACCTGAACATATAGCCCATCTTGACCGGGAATTTTCATTGGTAAGAGATAGTAATTAGTGTTAATTGATAATAATAAGGGACATAACAAACCAGTATTGCAGCACAAGCTTAATGTATTTGTTGAAAAACTAGAATCGTTTCTCACTTGTCTGAGTTTTTAATTATCTCCAACAACATTCAATAGGTCTAAAGAAGGTTTGCCTTCGTAGATAGGATCAATTATGTGCTGCTAAGAGTGAGCTCAGGTGTCTAATAAGTTTTCCCCTTACTAAGGAAGCTTTAAATTATGATCACCATTTAGTTGGTCTATAATTTTCATAAAAACAGAGAAAATACAAGTAATCATCAAGTAATGCATTATCTCTATAAATGCGTTCAAAGTTTTATAATCCATCTAGCTGTACATAACTAGTTTGAAATTTCAAGGGTGCACAAGTTAATTAGTTAGTTGGCGAATACTATTGTAATCGTCAAATTAAGTAGGAGTGGAGTACCATGTTTTAAAGATTCGGTGAGCAGAGCATGTTCTGTGAGGCCTTCTTCTCTTGGAAAAAATGGTAAGGTGCAATCAAACTTTAATTAATAAGAGGAGTGGAATATAACAAATTGGAAGCTTTCTAGTAATGAATTCTCATATGAAGGTGAAAGAAACTGGACTAATAGTTATAACAAAATTGTTATAGATATCATACAAGGTATTCTTTTAGTGGCATAATAGTACTACTGATGAGTATACCTTTAGATTAATGCAATGAAGAGTTAGATTTGATGGCCGTCGATCCATATATCTGGGTTGTGAACAATTTTTGGCCACTCTGCTCCGGTTCCTCTCTTACATCTTTCCTTTAAAAGTGGAGCTCCATTCAGTCGTAGTGTTTACAAAACTCAATGTGGAAAAACCGAGTGACTAGAGATTTCAAATCCACTCCGGTAAAGCCAAGAGTTGATAACATGAAGTGAAAACAATTTTTTGGAGAGAATGTAGGCAACAGAGGTCTTAGAAACGTATGTTATGATCCTCGTCACCATATTGTGGGTCAAGGTTGCCAATAGTGAATTTGTCAAGTATAGCAGATAGATTTTGCATATGGTGAAATGGTTTCTCTAGACTTAAGAAACCTACAATAGAAATATGTTTAAGAGAGGTGAGTTTTTGCATCCATACCTCTGGTTTGAAAAACAAGAATCCTTTCTTACTTGTCTCCAACAACATTCAATAGATTTGAAGAAGCCTTGTCTTCATAGAAGTGATCAAGTATGTGCTCATGTGAGTAAGTTCAGGAGTCTAACAAGTTTTCTTTTTCTTCATCCCGAATTGAATACCTGCCAAGTTATAAGATAATTAACGGATCATAATTATTCCTTCAATTGCAAATAAATATTCCCAAGACATTCGGATTAAAATTAAAACCTTAATGCCAAATGAATTAAAAAGTCAGCCTTATTTATGATGATTCCACAACTTGAATGATATTACTCTTTTTCAATTCTTCTTTGTCAAATATATGAAACCTGAGACTTTCAAATATCAGCTCTTCACCTTACAAGAGAAAAAAACACGAATGTCCAAAGTCCAAAGTTTTTAGTCATGAATTGGCCATTTGCCGTTAAGTTTCCCCCTAATTATAGGCAAATAAGAACTTGAGCATCTTATCATTCTATTTAACCTCATGCATACATTAGGCTTTATGGAAAGCATGCATATTATATTATAGTTCAGTAAAGGGATAAGGAACGAAAAACGAAATGATATTGTAATAAGACACATTGAAACTGTAGATTTAAAACATAAATGAAAGTTTTGAAGCTTGAACAGCCATCGATACGATTCATTGCAGTAGAATTCAAATTCAGAATAGGAATGAAGTTGATCGATAAACGAAAATCAATTGAGAATAAGAAGGCATAGTGATATAATTTTTCGCTCAATTATTTTATCTGGATAATATTCTTCAAAATAGGCTTCCATTATAAGTATATACATATTGCCAATTTCATATTCAATAAGAAAACAACTTACTTACAATGCAGTAACCATAACACACAGGATCAACCTGAACATAGCCCATCTTCACCTGGAATTTTCATTGGTAAGAGATGGTAATTAGTGTTAATCGATAACAATAACAAGGGACATAACAAACTATTATTGCAGCATAAGCTTAACATATTTGTTGAAAAACTAGAATCCTTTCTTACTTGTCTGAGATTTTAATTCTCTCCAACAACATACAATTGGTTTAAAGAAGGTTTGTCTTCATAGATAGGATCAAATATGTGCTGCTATGAGTAAGCTCAGGGGTCTAATAAGTTTTCCTCTTACTAAGGAAGCTTTAAATTATGATCACCCTTAAGTTGTTCTATAATTTAAGTAAAAACAGAGAAAATACAAGTAATCGTCAAGAAATGCATTATCTCTATAAATGTTTTCAAAGTTTTATAATCCATGTAGCTGTGCATAACTAGTTTGAAATTTCAAGGGTGAACAAGTTAATCATCAAATTCAGTAGGAGTGGAGTACCTTGTTTTAAAGATTCAGGGAGCAGAGCATGGTCTGTGAAGCCTTCTTCTCTTGGAAAAAATGGGAAGCTGCAATCAGAGGTTAATTAATAAGAGGAGTGGAGTATAACAAATTGGAAGCATTCTAGTAATGAATTCTTATATGAAGGTGAAAGCAACTGGACTAGTACTTATTGTTCTAACAAAATAGTTATAGATATCATACAAGGTATTCTTTTAGTGTCATAATAGTTACTGATGAGTATACCTTTAGATTAGGTTCCATATATTTGGGATGTGAGCAATTTTTGGCCACTCTGCTCCTGTTTCTCTCTGGCATCTTTCCTTCAAAAGAGAAGTTCCAAGCACACGTAGTGTTTGCAAATTAGTGAGGCGACATATTCCGTCTGGAAATGACTCCAAGTTTTGACAATACTTAATTTGGATATATCGGAGTGACTGGAGATCACAAATCCACTCGGGTAAAGCCCTGAGGAGATCACATGCACTAAAATTGATCTTTTGGAGAGAATGTAGGCAACAGATGTCTTGGCAATGTATGATATTATCTTCATCACCACACCATGAATCCATGTTGCGAATAGTGAGTTCTTCAAGTGTAGCATGTAGATCCTGCATGTGACGAAATGGTTTCTCTAGACTTGAAAACCTACTAATAGAAAGATGTTTAAGAAAAGAGAGATTTTGCATCCATTCCTTTGGTAATGCTTCTATGTCTATCCCTCCAATGTGAAGAGACTTAAGCTTGGAAAGAGATGAAACATGATCATCTGATGTTGATGGCCCAATTGCGCTCACATTTAATGTGTCTAGCAATGGCTTCGTGCAAGATTGCAATAATTCCAAACGCCCTACGAGATTGGGAAAAGTAGGCATGCAGCTCAAGTTTGGGCAATCATTGATTTCTAATGATGACAGATGTAAAAATGGTGGTAATGCATGATGACATTCATTATCATCATCTCTTGTACTTTGGACATTTGCCTCTCTAATCCATCCCCGCAAACTTCTACACCTCACAATGTCTAATTTCTCCAAAGATGGGAAGAAGTTAGTGGATGAGGAGCATACTTTATAGTATATGTACTCCAATTTTTTCATCCAGCATATGCAGAGAATCTTGAGAGAAACAAATCCTTCCAACGCTGGCAAATACTGACAATTTCTGATATCATGGAACTTCAATTCAATAAGATTTGTACATGACAAAAGCCAATTGGGAAGACATACCCCTGGGTACCCATTTATTTCCAACCCGTTCAAATTTTGATGAGGGCGAAGATTTTCCAATAATTGCTTGGGATCACTATTTTTCATCTCTAAAGATTCTCCCCAACTCAAGCCCAAGTAAATCAGGTTTTTCTTTGTTCTCAAATTAACATCCTTGGACTCCTCCTCTACATTCCTTACTAAACCAAGTTTCTTAATGGTTAATCTACCTCTAAGGTTAAGTTCTTTCAATTCATTCAACTTAGCTTTCTTGCTCTCCTTATCATCATTACCCACTATGAAATGTGACAAACTTTGCAAAGTAGTCATCCTACCCAACCCAATCGGCATCCCATCTTCAAAGGCCTTGCAATAACTTATATCAAGTTTGCGCAAGTTTATCAACTTTGTGATAATATCTATGGAAAATTTAAGACTATCAGTGCAACGCAATGTCAACGTTTGCAAATTGACTAGGTTGCTTATACTTTTGGGCAAACAAGTCAATGAAGAACAAAATTCGAAATTAAGATATCTCAAATGGCTCATTTTACCTATTGATTTAGGCATTTCTCTCATCCCATTGCCTGACAAATCAAGACTACGCAAGCGTTTGAGACTACGTAAGCATTTGGACACAAAAAAATGGGATGCACGGCTTCGAAGATTTTGCGTTATTTGAAGAATGCTTCTCAGTCTATTTGGATCCAGCATATTTAGTGAACAATCAGAATATTCTTCAAAAGAAGCATGTACTGGACACCTCACAACATCTTTTCTCCCCTCAGCGTATCTGCAATAATCAACGCTGGCAATTAATTGGGACAAGTCATGCATCAAATCATGCATTTTAAAATATTCTATTTCACCTAATTCATCCATCTGAACATCTTGCAAAAATGACTTCTTCAACAAAATATGAACAAACTCTTCACCAATGTTTTCAGGACATCGTTTCTCATCCTCATTTCCAAGGAAGCCTTGTGCCATCCACAGATCAATCAATTCATCCTTTCTATATTCCCAATCTTTTGGATATAAAGAACAATAAGCAAAACACTGTTTTAGTTCAATTGTCAAACTGTCATAACTCAATCTTAAAATTGGCATAATTGAATTATTACCTTCACATAGCTTCCAGAAGTCGCCTTCTAAGATAGCTTCCCAATCACTTTCATGATATTTTGATTGCAAAAAACTCCCCATAACTCTTATTGCTAGCGGAACACCCGCACATTTTTCTGCAATTTTTTGGCCAATGAGCTCAAGACTTTGGGCCATTATTTTATCATTCTCAAATGCCAAACTTTTCAACAAAGTCCAAGACTGTTCATTTGTCAATCCTTTCAAAAAATATGGTGTTTTTACACCCATTTTATTGGCTACTGTTTGATTACGAGTAGTCACTAAAATCTTACTACCTTGGGCACCACACATCAAATATTTTTTCAAATGTAACCACATTTCTCTATCCTCATTCCACACATCGTCAAGGACTAACAAATATCTTTCGCCATTTAAATTTTGTTGAAGCTTATTCTGAAGCAATTGTAATGGTTGATCATCCTCTTTTTTGTCAAGCAACGATTCTAATATCTGTTTAACAAGTGCTTTCACATCAAACTCATCAGAAACACACACCCACATTCGCTTGTTAAAAAATTTGTCGACTTCAGCATTATTGTAAACCAGTTGGGCAAGAGCAGTTTTGCCTAAACCACCTATTCCCACAATAGCAACCAAGGAAACAGTTTCATTGTTATTAGTGTTTAGCAATAGATCAATAACCTCCTTCTCACTTTCCTCCCTGCCAATGATATTCTCTCCATACTTAGAACTAGTTTCCCTCCAGTTACTCTTTTCATGCTTCACTTCAACAACTACTCTTCGATCTAAATTCAACTTGGACATAGTTTCAGCAACAGCATGAAATTGGTCTCTAATGTTTCTAATCTTGCGAGCAATTTTGTGGCGAAAAGCAATTGGGTTGGAGGAAGATGATAAGAAGTCACGTACCTTTCCTTTAGCATCCCTCTTGCGAAGCAAGTGTTGCGTGTGGATCTCATCAAGCAAGTCATCTGCTTCGAAAAGCACTTTCTTGAGTTTCGATATCCAGCGCTGGATGAAGTGGTCAGTCTGCTGCTTTTGGTCAGCATCAGAAAGCACAGCTTTGATGTCTTCAACAGTTTCCTTCAGCCATTCAATGTCCCTCTCGACGCCATAAATGGAAGAAATCTCTTTGAAGGCTAATGAAGCCAAAGTGTTGATGAGACTTGTAGCCACACCATACGGGACTTGTTCAGCCATCTTTCCAGCAACACAGACACAAAGGGAGACTCTGGTGTTTGAAGATTAGATCTAGCAAAGATGATAGTGGAGAGACTATGTTCACACAGTTCATGGACTATATAGAAGAAGAAAAAGACAACGGCTTTTTCCTTTTTTATTTATTTATTTTTTCATATTCAGGAACAATATTCACCTTTTTTTATATAGTATATCTGTCAACATGTAAGCTTTTTGCAGTGGAGCGTACAGTCACATGGGGTTGCCATGAATATTCCATTATTATACGCTCCACTGCAGAATCATTGTCCCCGCACTATATTATTTCATTGTCCCCTGCGAAGCTTCCGGGAAATTTCTTCCTTAAAACTGGGCCATTCATTTTGGGCAAAGCATGCTGGAGGATCAAATTCAAAAAATATTTTTTAAAAATGTAGCCACTTCTCCCTATCCTTATTCCACACGACATGAAGGACTAACAAATATCTTTAGTAATTCAAATTCTCCTCAAGTTTAATTCCAATAGCTGGTCGTTTACATCATTGTCAATAGATGATTCCAATATTTTTCTTACAAGTGGTTTCACATCAAACTCATCAGAAACACGCACCCGCGTTTTCTTATTGAAAAAGTTTTTGACTTGAGCATTACTGTAGGCTAGTTAGGTAAGGGCAGTTTTACTCAAACCACCTATATATACCCACAATAGCAGCCAAGAAAACATTATCATTGTTACTAGTGTTCCCACGAAGAAAAAGAAAGTTTAACAGCCTGTCTGAATTAAAATGAGTGATATAAAAACTATGCTTCAATGGTTCTTCCCATGCCATCAACTACTACTCCCTCTCATAAGCACTAACTAACAAATGTATTTGGCACTCATCTGTTTTTAAAAAGTACTACCTCCAATCCTAAATGTAAGATAAAGTTGACTTTTTTTGGAGAAATTAAGGAAGCTAATTAAATTAGCTTAGAGTATTTACATTTTTATTTTTTTCTCCAAACTAATTAGCTTTACTAATAAAGTGATATATAATCTAAAGATACACAATAAATGATATGATTAAGTAACTCATTTAATTTCCTTAATCTCCACAAAGAAAGTCAACTTTATCTTATATTTAAGACCGAAGGGAGTATTAAATATTTTTTTAATGCCTGCTCATATTTAATAAAGGCAGTGGGAGATAGTAATAGTTAATGTGATATTAGAGTTTAGTGCAATTAGTAAGGATAATCTTAAAAATTATTTAAATTTTAGAACAAATTTAATGACTTTAACTGTTTTTATTAGTTTATGAAAATTATAAGTCGGTCAACCAGAGCCAATACTTACTGGTTTTTATCATCAGAATGATTTCTGTATTGGTCACTGTGTTTTAATTTTCTAGTTTCCGTAAAAAGAACTGTGGCTTTTAGTATTAATTGAGAATTAATGTCACATGGTATGCTTCATGTAATGAGCCCAACGTCAAGATTCCCCGTTGCTTCTTTGAAAAACCATGCAGCCTCCTGTTTTCACTGTGCCCATGAACCCTGCTTGGGGAAGGAAAAAAGATGGTAACAATGAGATTAATTAGGGGCTAAGGGTACCTGTAAATAATATTGGATGATGTTAATTAATGAAGTTTCTCCATCTGTAATTATCTTATTTTAAGTTTTCTTTCCTTTCTCTCTTTTTTTTTTTTTTGTTTGGGTCAGTTTAAGGCCTAACGACAACATGCTAAAAGCAAATTCCTTCCCCTTCTATGTAATGGGGGGTGTAAAATTATGATATTAACCTTCATTTAGTGGATCTTGACAAGCAAGCCAATCCAAACAAAGTTATTAGTTCTTGAGAAATTGAAGCTTTGATAATTGATGTAGCATAAACTAATATTCCCTCCAATCTTATTTATAAGAGCTCAATAATCAAAGTACTCGATTTAAGAAAATGGTTAAAATTACTTAAAGATAATAAGTATGTCTAAAATAAGCTTTTGTTTTCAAGTATGTCCTCATTTATAAAGGGCAAATAAGATAGAGAAATAGAATAAATATAAGACAGGTTCTTAAACCTGGATCGCACCTGGAACCAGCCATCTGGTAGGTAAACTGATCCTGTCAAACCGAGAACCGGCCTAGTCCGGTCCAGGATTTTTAAAAAAAAATCAATTTTTTATTTTTTATTTTTAGAATTTCATATTAATAAGTCTAAAATATTCAATTTCTCAGCGGTTTGGCCCCGGGTTAGCTCCAGTTTAACTCCGGTCTGACCCACTGACCCTTGAATATAAGTATTACCAATTTTTCAATTAATGCAATATATATAATTAATGAGGGGCAAAAATGAGAAAGACTCATTAAATGGTCAGACAACTCTTGTTGAGTTTGTCCAATATTATTGGATGTTTTAAAATGAAAAGATATATTTTGAGAAGTCATTCTCTTATGAATTAAGGGATTTGTGTTGGTTCATAAATTTAAAAGACAGCTATGACCTTCTAATTAAATAGGTGTAATCTTCAAGAGACACCACTTTAAAACGTCAATCCATTATCTATAAATACCCCCATCCAATGACCCCGAGAGATTTGCCTCCCACATACCTAACCTGCAAATTGTCATGTAAGTGTCATAACTAGCTACCCCAAGGCCATTTGATACTAGTTCTCTCAACAATCCATACTAATTTGTTCACTACTACTCATTGCATCAAGAAAAGCTTTTGACATCCCAATTTGCCAAAAGACAACAATGGCAACCTGCCTAACCCAATTGACATCCCATCTTCAAAGGCCTTGCAATCATCTATATCAAGTCTGCATAAGTTTATCAACTTTGTGATAATATCTATGGAAAATTCAAGATTATGGCATTAGTCCGATCTCAATGTCTGCAAATTGACTAAGTCGCTTATACTTTTGGATAAACAAGTCAATTCATAAGAATGAGAGAGATTAAGATACCTCAAATGTCTCATTTTACTTATTGATTCAGGCAAATCTCTCATATAGTAATAAGACAAATTAAAACTACATCAGTGTTTGAACACAAATAAATTGGCTGGATTTCTTCCACGATTTACCTTTATTTTAAGAAAGGTTCTCAGTCTATCTGGATTCAGCATATTTAGTAAACTATCGAAACATTTTTTTAAAAGAAGCGTGTATTGGACAACTCGCAACATTTTTTCTCTCCTCGTGCAGGCAATAATCAACGCTAGCAATTGATTTTATATGCAGGAAAATTATTCACTTTTTTGTTTTTATAGGATATCGGTTAATATAGAAGCTTTTTGCAGTGGAAGGTACAATCACATGGGGTTGCTACGAATATTTCATTATTATATTAATTCATTGTCCCTTACGAAGCTTCCGGGAAATTTTTTGGGGAATTTACCTTAGAAGTGGGCCATTCATTTTGGAAAAAGCATGTCTGAGGATCAAATTCAAAAAAAAAAAAAATTCTACTATGTCCAAGTACAAAATATGTAAAGTTATTAACAAATATTTTTTAAAATGTAACCACTTCTGAGTATCCTCATACTTTTCTCTATATATATCCTCATTCTACACATCATTAAGGACTACAAACATCTTTAGACATTCAATTCTCCTCAAGTTTGTCTTCAAGAAATTCCAATTGGTGGTCGTTTACATCATTGCCAAAAGATGATTCCAATATTTTTCTTACAAGTGGTTTCACATCAAACTCATCAGAAACACAAACCCACAGTTTCTTATCGAAGAAGTTGTTGACTTGAGCATTATTGTAGCCAAGCTGGGGAAGAGCAGTTTTACTTAAACCACCAATATATGCCCACGACAGCAACCAAGAAAACATTTTCTATGTTACTAGTTTTCCCACGCAGAAAAAGAAAGCGTGACAGCCTGGAATCCACGTCTGAATTAAAATTGCTGATATAAAAAATATGCTTCAATGGGTCTTCCATAAAATCAAGGGAGAAACTCTAATAATGAACTTTAAAAATCTTAAAAAAATAAAAAAGTATTTCAAATAATCATAATACTATAAAGATGTTAGACTTAAATTATCTTTTTTTTTTTTTAAATTACAAAGAAATGGCCAAATTGCCCTCAAATATATTTTTTTTCAAAAAATATTGCCCCCACCGGCTGACCACCTCCGACAACGACCTCCTGCCTGCCGCCAGAGTTTCCGTTTGCCATCTATGGTCATTGAAGCTCTGACATGAATATTTTGGTGGGAGGGAATATTCTAATGGGAATAAATATTCTCAACGTGCTAAGGGTGAGATTTGAAACACCCCCCCACCACTTGGTTTGCAAAAAACATTGATGGCCAATTGTGTAAGCAAATATATATACACTAACACTTTAACTTTGATTCTAACTCATTCACAATTTTTGTTAAATAAGAAATTCACAACATTTCATTAGGTTTTATTAATTTGCGTTTATCCAATAAAAAAATTTTACACTATTAGCTCATTCACAAATTTTATTAAGGAATTCACAATATTTCATTAGGTTTCACCAATTTACGTTTGCCCAATAAAAAAATTTACACTATCAACTCATTCATAAATTTTATTAAGGAATTCACAATATTTCATTAGGTTTCACCAATTTACGTTTGCCCAATAAAAAAATTTACACTATCAACTCATTCATAAATTTTATTAAGGAATTCACAATATTTCATTGGGTTTTAACAACTTCCGTACACCTAGTAAAAAATTTCATTTTGTTAAAACCTAATGAAATTTCATGAATTCGTTAACAAAACTTATGAATGACCTCATTACGTGAATTTTTTATTGGGTATTATCACAAGAGAGCATCTCATGAACAAGGGTATTATTATGCAAAAGACTCCATATTATGTTACAACCATGTTCAGTTTTAAAATCATGAGCAAACTAAAAAGAATCATATTCCATATCAAACAATCTCACTATGTTAGGTGCAGGGTCACAAGAAAGAACATGATGAAAGGATTTGTGAATAGGGTGCAGAGCATGTGGTGGAAATATGAAATGCTCAAATGTAAAATCAAGCACATCAGTGATGTTTGCATGCAAAGAATTCTCAATAATGAATGCATTTTCAGCTTGCTGTCCATTAATCTCATCATAAATGCCTGCAAGATTATCAACTAGAACTTGTCCACTGCCATCAGACTCAGAAAAAGAACAGATATGGTCACTACAAGAACTAGAAAAAGGAAAATAGAAGGCATGTGAGGTAGGAAGATAGCTATCAAGTGACAAACAACTAGTACTACACTCAACACCCTCACATGTATCTAAGGAGAAAAGAAAAGAAGCAAAAGAAATTGAATCATATTCAATTAAATCAGACTTCATATTATCATGCTCAGATAGGTTAGTCACAGTCACATCATGCTCATTAATGTCTAAAGCTAGAGGTAACTCACAAGAAAGAATTTCTTTGTAAAAACCTTGAGCAAGTGAGCACTGAATAACCAAGTTTCCAAAAGAATTGAAAAAATGAACACTCATGGTATTGGAATTAAGAACATAGAGTAAAGGATCGAGACTAAAAGAAGGAAATTGTTGTAATCCAAGTGAACCCAATACTCCTTCATGTAACACCATGGTGCAGCTGGAAACTTGGTAGTCTTTACTGTGAGGTGACTGGTTAGAATCAGATTCGGTGCTAAGAAGCTCCAATGCCAAATCAGGACTGGTATCTCCTTGTCAATCCTAGTGTAGTAGCTGCACTTGATGACAATTCTCAAGTTCTTGCGCAAATCCAATAGAGAAACTCTCCAATCCAGTAGCATACACTTCCTCTTGTAGCAATGAACATGGTCTAGCTTCCTTAAGTGAATCATGCAGAGAGTTTACAATGTGTTGTTGCAGAGAATTACATGCCAGTGACCTTTGTTTGACATCTAGAATTAGCTCAGTCTCCAAAGAATGGCCCATGCTACATTTTGACTTCTCAGGTACAGTAGGTAACCTCAATTCTTCAGCTGGAATTCCTACTTCATGTGCAGCAGAAGGAGCATGTGAGTTTTTAATGAATTTAAATGAGTTTGAGGTACTTACTAAGGCTTTCACTTGTGTATTAGTCTGGTATTCTGCATCATCTCCTTCTTGGTCATCAATTAACTCTTGAGTTGCTTGTGACATTATCCACATGAGGTAATTGGAGTAGTGATTTAACCATAGCTTAATCTCTATATACTCCATCTTTAATTCCTCTGAATTTCCATATAACTTCACTTGTCTATTCAAAATTTTCAACCGTTCTAATTTTTGATTAGACACATGGCTCAAAGCCATGAGCTCACACATATCACTGTCCATCATCAAACAAGAGTATATATACTAATAGTGTCTAAACAGGTCTCACACCATCAAATGACTTCAAGGTGATTTATTATAATCAAACCCAAAGTTAGATAGTGATTATTACTTATATCAGCAAAAATAGCTTCTAAAGAGCAGTGTCAATTGAGTCACCAAAATGTGAGTTCAGAAAGAAAGAACTTCAACAACATGTTTAAAATATTATGGGTGACAAACTATGAGCCTCTAATAAAGCAATTTCACTATATCACAGAGCAAATCACTTTCAGTTAGCAGTGAAATAAATCACCTCATCAGAAAAGTCCAAACCACCCAAGAACATAATCAAAACTCAGTAGATCCCAAAATGAGTTCATACAGAAAAAAAACAAGTGAAGTGCAGTCACAGTGACAATTCGAGCCAAAGACAGTGATTACAAATCCAAATTTATCTCACAGACCAAAGTTCCCACACACACAGGAAATCTAAATGCAATCTGACCATAAAACATCAAGCAATTCCTTAACCACACACTTCAATACAGATATCAGAACTAAATATTAGCAACTTGAACACAGTAGTACCACTCAGCAACTAAAATTTATGGCTGCAAAACTGACAGAAACTTCAATCTCCACTACTACCAAAGTCCAGACACAAGTCTCAGCCGTTATCCTAACTTCTATCAAATGCAAATAGCGATTCCATTAGGGTATGAGCTAATGCACAATGACAAGGCACCAGAAATGCAGCCACAATTTCAAAATAAATGAACTTTCTCAGCAAAATTATGCAGGACACTCAACAAGAACCAGTTATATGCAATTGAATTCAGTGGAGTAGAGCTTGGAAAATTCAATTCACTTATACCAATCAAGTTCCAAATCGTTAAGAGTGCAGTCAGTAGATGAATAGCCAAGGTTTACGTCATGCAGCAGCTTTATGCAAAAGAAAAATTCATCAAAATGACAATCAAATGCATTTGCATATATCTCAGCAAAAGGCAAAGTGCTGCAGCTACACAACCCAATTTCTTTCACAGAGTTGATTATATTCAAATCCAAATTTGAGAACACATGCAGAATAATATTCCCCAAGGAACAATGTCAAACAATTGGCAAAAATCTCCAGGATTTATGAATAGCAACAATACTCTACAAGTGATCAAGTGCTTGGTAGAAGTTCTTAGCAGGTTCATCAAAGTTGCATTTTTATGTCTTTTAGAGCTCAAAGCTAGCAAGTTGATACAGCAAGAATTCAGTTCAATTTGCAGCAGAAGAAATTGACCAATTCTTGACAACTTGAATATCACAGTTTCAAAATGTCTGACCGCAAAACTCACCAGTCAAGGAGCAAACATTCCTTTATACGAAACAGCAATCTAGCTTTCTGTTTTTTTTTTCAAAGCAGGAAGTTGTAATAGCAAGAATTAGCTAAATCCACAGCAGGCCAGACGCAACTAACTCTGCACAATTTTAATGATCTAATAATCAAACAAACCACCAGCAAATACTTGCAGCAAATAGCAAAATATTGTCTAGCAAAACGGACTATCACAGGCAGTAAAGTCACAGCTTTTCAGTCAGCAGCAACTCACACCAGTTCAGTATTCAATTTCAAAAATTACGAAGCTCAACCATTGATAAGAAGTAGTAGCTGCAATTCACCTAAATGAATGTGATTACGGCCCAAATCAAAATCATCAATTACAGAATTTCAGTTCTTAATTCCTGTTCACAGCAAAAAGTCAGAACCATGCGCACAAGTTGAACTGTCCAGAAAACCAGTTTGAAATCCAAGAAATTAGGAAAATTGCTGTTAGGTAGAGAAAAATAACTCAAGATGCACCAATTCACACGAATTACAGCAGCTAAGTAACAGCAAATGAGTTCCAACAGCCGCAAGCCAATTAGATTCCAGTTCTGAACACCAATTATAGCAAGGCACTTCTCAACTCAATGAACAAGATTTTAACATAATAGACTGCAGAATACAAATCTTTAACAGTAGCACACAGAATTGCAGCAACTAGCGCAGTAAACAACAAGTGCAGTTTTTTGAAACATCTTGATTCAAGCCAAGTGAAATCATATCTTTAACATCAGCTATATGCAAACAAATTTGAAGTGCACTTTGAAAGAGGCAAGCTTCACCCAAGAGGCGGTGAATTGGGTGATGTAATAAATTTTTCGGTTAATGTGGTGATATAGTAATAGTTGTTGCTAGAGTAGAGTTGAAAAGATAAGCACACAGAGAATTATACTGGTTCGGCCAAAAGCAAGGCCTACGTCTAGTCCTTAGAGATCAAGACCTACTGAGACTTTCACTATTCTTCCAAGATTCAGTGGGCTCTCGGAATGCCACAAGACAACAACTGTCCTTGAAAGGACTACGAGTAGAAATACTAGAAATTTCTCTCCCCCTTACGACAAGTCTTATGTGCAAAAAAACAAACCTATGACCTTTCTCTCTTGCTTACGTATACAAGTCTTATGAGCAGCAACGTAAGTCTTACGAGCAGCAACGCTCTCTACTGCTTGTATCTTGTAAGTCTTATGAGTAGAAAGCCCTATTAGAAATTCTCTCACTGCTTCTCTTGTAAGTAAATCTCCCCTCTCAAGGTCCCAGTACCTTGAGATCAAATAGAATTTGAAGAGTATACAGACTCTCTTATAGAGAAAATATTATAAACACTGAAGAACAATATGAAAACAGAGAAAATGTGAATAACAAAGACTCGTGAATTTGCTTGTGTGAATTCTTGCACTTCGTTGTTTCTTATGGTCTCTGGAACTCTGTATTTATAGACATTTGTTTTTGCCCGTTTGAATAATGATCATTGTGGAGCGGGGCATGTTATTGTGGAACGGCATACGTACGTTTGAAATCTTTGAATGCGGTAGGTACGTGCTTGGATGGTCGTAATGATGTTGTTTGCCGTTGTTTGACTTCCTCTGTGTCTTTCTAATTCAAACGTTCAAACTCCTATATCACACTCATAATACATGTTAAATGATGTTATATAATAATAATAAGTGAAAATAAAATGAATAAATATCATTAAACCATGGTCGGATTGAACACTGTAAGACTGGTGCGTTTTGGCTTCTGGCAGAGTATCACTCGAGCATTGTGATGTCTCACTCTAGTGCAATACCATATTTTCTCCTTTTGCTTCAGTTTTACATTTGCACTTCCACGGATTTTGAGAGAGTGCATTTTCACACTTGCAAGTGATGTGGGTCCTCATTCGGGCACTGGTCCCCTCACTCGAGTTTTGCTTCATTTTACACTATGAGCCACATCTCTAGACAACACTCGCACCCAGTTTTATCAAGAGTGTGATTTTGCACTCGCAGGTGATGCGGGCCCCCACTCGAGCATACATACTCTTACTCGAGTGAGAAGAATATTCTTCTATAATATACTCTTTGTCTTCAGCACTTGCATCAGAATTGAGAGAGTTAGATTTCTCACTCGCGAGTGCTAATGTATCACTCGGGCACATGAACTCTCGCTCGGGCATGCTTGTGCTTCTCTGTTCTGCATAACTCTTGGCCAAACACTCATAGTCCCTCACTCGCTAGGACCCGGGTGCAGATATTACCATCACTCGAGTACAGAACCTGTGCTCGAGTGAAGTGTTGATATCTTGTTCTGACTTTGCTCTCTGTCAAACACTTTCAGTTCAACACTTTCATATACTCGAGTGCAAAACAACTTCATGCTCGAGTGTTGGTTATAGTGCTCGAGTGCATCAGTAAAATTGACAGCAATTGCTCTCTGTCAAACACTTCTTGTCCAACACTTACATGTGCTCGAGTGCAAAAGTGATTTATGCTCAAGTGTTAACTCTGTTGCTCGAGTGCATCAGCAAAAACTGACAGCAGATATCTCTAAACTTTGCCATATGCATTTGGTAACTTTGCAATCATTCTCTAGACTTGTAAAAACATACTTTAACACAATTACCTTTTGTTATCATCAAAACTTAGAATCTAACATTCTCCCCCTTTTTTATGATGACAAAACCTTTGTGAAGAGTTTTAAGAAAAATCTTGATTAGAGTGAAAATTGTGAAAAACATTATCAACATTTTCAAATGCATATCTCACAAAGATTTAGATTCATTTTCAGAATTTTGCACTTAACCTCATATGTTGCCTGCAATACTTCCAATGGACACTTAAACACTAAGATAAGTCATCGTATCACAGAAATCATTAGAACTGAACATAAAACTTAACAATCTTGAGAATAACCATTAGTGAACTTGAAAAGTACAATAGTAAAATTGAATCAACATCTACCCATAAAAACCCCATATACAACCATGTCATCAAAAGTAGAATGAAAACAACAGTAAATCCTACCCCAATACAGAAAAACTACCCAATATACCCCATATTAGACTATATTAGCTCAAAAACCATCACAGATCCTTCTCCCCTGTTTTGTCAACATCAGAAGAGGGCTGAGGAAAAGTGAAATCAGATGGTGGGGCAAAGAGTACCATGGCAGTGAAAGGGTCTACTGGCTCCGGCTCAAAGAATGGAGATGATGGCTGAGGAACAGAGGCTGTAGGTAGTGGTGAAGGCGACCGATCATAAGTGACATCAACATTGGAATCCAGATCGGTGAAGAGAACATGTGTCTGTGTATGAGGAGGTGAAGTTGAAGCAGGAGTAGTCTTAGGTGGCACCTCAGATGACGTAGTCGGAAAATGAGTGCGTAAGAAGATCTCCATATCAGTAATTCTTCTCGACATATCTTCTTGAGTCTTGAACATCAAGTTAAAGTTGGTATTAGCCTTGTCCACCAACTTTAAGACTTGTAACTCCATCGTGTTTACCAACTTCTCATTCTCAGTCATCAATTCCTTTTTCAGACCAGACACAGCTTGATTGATCACTTCAGTTAGATGAGTGGAAAGTGATGCATTTAGGAAAGATGGAGGTGGAATTGAACCTTAAGCAGAAGATTGAGCCTCATCACCTCTCGAAAGGAGTGGCTTCTCTGTGAGATGTAGTCTTGGTTTGACTCACTGGAAGATTGATACTCATATGTGTCAATTGAGACTTGCCAAACCTTGGAATGGTTACCCTCTCAGTTCCCTCCAAATACCACACTTTGTTTTTCTTAAGAATGAGAGGCACAATTTGTGGGTATGGTATGGTGGCGGATTTTGATGAAGAAAATCGAAATCTTCTCATCTCACTAAAAATAATCTCCCCCACATTTCTTCGCTGTCTGGCTAGAAAGGAGGCCAGCAAGTAGTAATCTCTCTGAGCAAAATTGGTATAATTTTTGGATTTATTAACAATACTATGACAGTAAATATAGTGAAGGGCACGATTAGAATCAGGCATGTCAATAGGCTTAAAGTTGAGAGGGCCTATTGGGTCATTTGGTCTCAAAAGCCGGAAGGCTTCATTAGCTGACAGAGTGGGTGGATCTGAAGGAGGTGCAACATATCCAAGTAAATCATTAATAATACTAGCCCAGATTGAACACTTTTCCTCCGCTGTCGTTGCCTTCCATGAGCGACCTTCAATCTTTTTATTTTTTGGAATAAAGTGACCTTCAATTTTGAGTGCAAGTGAGCTGCAGAGTGTGTGCGCCAATATCGAAAACCATAGAACAAAAACCCGGACCGGCCGGTTCAACTGGCAACCGGTCAATGGTCCAATCTGGTTTGATGGTTAAACCGTGAAACCGATTGAACCGATCTGAAACTGGTTAGACTGGTCAAAACCGGTGGTTAAATCGGTTTCATTTTTTTATTTCAAATTTTTATTTTGTGATTTTTTAGGGGAAAATGGAAGGTTGAAGACCAAAATGAAGAGAAAAATAAGTAAAGAAAGAACAAATCTAAAAAAATAATGAAGATAATGAAAAAAATTATTTAAAAAAATATAATAATTATAGGAAAGGAGATATCATTGCATAAGTATAGGGATTATGACTAATACTAATAGATTTTAAGCATTTTTTCTTCTAAAAATCTTCATTTTTATCTATAGAAGTTTAAAAATATATTAATATATATTGCCACTAATAAATTATAATATTTTAATATGACTGGTTCAACTACCGATTAGACCCCAGTTGACCCATTAACCCTTGAACATATGCTATGACCGGTTCATTACCCGATCCGATTTTTCGTTCCTTGTCGAAAACAATACAGAGTTTACTGGCATCATAATTGAAATTTGGTTTTCATCCTTCTCATGAGTCTTGTTTTTCCCCGGTTGGATTCTTTCTTCTTATGATTATCATATTATAATTATATATTTATTTAATTTTGATAATTAGAAAACCATGATTTTATAATTATATTTGATTAAATATTCTACATAGGGCAAACAAAAATTCTAATATTGAAGAAAAACTTATTAAATAAAATAAGGGTAGGGGTGTCCATATAAAAATATTTTCCTTCCCCTCCCCTCTTAAATCAAACAAGGTAACATTAAAATCTTATCCCTCCCCTTCCCTTCAATCAATCCAAACAAGGTAATATTAAATTCCTTGCATCTCCTCCCCTCCCTTCCCCCCGTTGAATCAAACAGACCTAAGGGTGTGTTTGGTTTGAGGGGAGGGAAAGGGAGGGTGGTAAAATTACAATTTTGGATAAAAAAAAAATCAAAAATTTACCCTCTCATTTTTTTAAATTTTGAGTTACCGCCCAAAATTTACTCTCTCATTCCTTTTAAATTTTGAATTCCCGTCCAAAATTTAAATACATTTAACCAAAAAAAAGTAATTTACTCACCCTCTCATTCCCTCTCCACCCTCCCCTCCCCTCAAACCAAACACATCCTAAGGGATTCAATTTAGATACATTAATCAACAAATATAATTTATTGATGAATATTTTCTAATTTCATTATTATATTCCTAATTTGATTCTAATTTGTTTAGATTATATTTTTGCACTGTGATTCATTGAAAAACACATACACATATTCGCTTGTCGAAATAACGTAGCACGTTAGCATCATTGTACACCAATTGAACAAGAGCAGTTTTACCCAAACCCCCAATGACCACAATAGCAACCAAGGAAACATTTTCATTGCTATCATTATGATTCAACATTAAATCAATCATGTCCTTCTTGTTTCCCTCCCTGCCAATGATATCCGCTTGGATCACAAAAGAACTAGTTTCCCTCCGGTTACTCTTCTCATGCTTCATTTCAACAACAACTCTTGTATCTAAATTCAGCTTGGACATATTATCAGCAACAACATTAAGTTGCTCTCTAATCTTTCTAATCTTGCCAGCAATTTTGCCGCAAAGAGCAATTGTGTTGGAGGGTGAGAAGAAGTCACGTACCTTTCATTTTGCATCCCTCATGAGGAGCAAGTGTTGAGCGTGGATCTCATCAAGCAAGTCATCTGCTTCAATGGGTATTCACATTGAAGAAATCGCATGATTGTACTATCGCCATGGCATTTCTATTACTTTTTTAGTAGGAGGATGATTGGGTGAGCATCACCACCCACGACACATAATAACCCGGAGAAGAACATCTTCGTTGATTCTTCTTTTCATTTCCCCCACGTTAAAATGTTTTCATTAGATCAAGTTTTAATTGTTGAGATTTAATGTTATATAAATATATTAATATAATATTAAATATAATAACAAATCTCAACTATTAAAACTTGATCCAACAATAGAGACATTTAATAGAAAGGAAATGGAGAGAGAGATCAATAGAGACTCTTTTTTTCCGGCATAATAGCCAGGCATGTTCATCCAATTAAAAGTGATTCGCTTATTAAATAAATTAATAAGTTGCGTGAATCAAGTTGACTAAACATTGGTCTGGTAAGGGAGAACTTGTTTTGACAGTTCAAGGCCGAGATTGAAGACAAAAGACCAACCAAGCAATTAATTAATTAATCAAAAACAAAGTTGTACAGCCTGAAATCCACGTCCTAATTA
The DNA here is from genome assembly GCA_963855925.1 of Inga laurina. NCBI lineage: Eukaryota > Viridiplantae > Streptophyta > Magnoliopsida > Fabales > Fabaceae > Inga > Inga laurina. Next base: position 13,051,510 of record OY979705.1, read on the forward strand.
AAATTAGTGATATAAAAAAATATGCTTCAATGGGTATTCACATACCATCAACTACTACTTACGAGTATTATCAGAATGACTTCTGTATTGGTCTTTTTTCTTTTAATTTTCTAGTTTTTATAAAAGAACTGTGGTTTGTATTAAATATTAATTAAGAATTAATGTCACATGGCATGCTTCCTGTAATGAGCCCAAAGTCAAGATTCGCCATTGCTTTTTTGAAAACCATGCAGCCTCTAACTTTCATCAGTGTCCATAAAGACAAAGACTACTTGGGGAGGGAAAAAAGACGGTAAATAATATTAGAGATTAATTAATAAAGTTTCTCCAACTGTAATTATCTTATTTTGAGGTTTCTTTCCCTTTTTTTTGTTTTTTTGGGTCAGTATACCGCTAAACGCTAACACACAAAAAGCAAATTCCTTCACAAAGTTGTCACATGGTATGCAATGTTGGGGGGGGGGGGGAGCATGATGTAGCATAAGCAATTAATTTTTTTAAGAAAAAAGAGGAAAACATATCCGGCTACTTCCAAGGCAAAAAGGAGGGGGGGGGGACTTGAAGGCTTAATACTATCTCGTAACGATCAAAAATTATCCAAGTTAATTACATTATCATTAAGACAGTAAGTATTGGAAAATTCTCTATCAGACTTTTCCAACGCTCCATCTAGAGACTCCGAAAGATTCACCTCCCACAAACCTAACCTGCAAATTGTCTTGTAAGTGTTGTAACTGGCTACTCTAAGGCCGTTTGATACTAATTCCCTCAACAATCCACTAATTTGTTCACTACTACTCATTGCATTAAGAAAAGCTTCTGACAGCCCAGGTTGCCAGAAAACAACAATGGCACTATCTTTATCAACCAGTTTTACATCAAACTCTCCAGAAAATATGCCATGGGATTCTTGCAGTATATTCTTCAGAGTGCTTGCCATGATCCTGAACTGAACTCCCCATAAGAAAACCAAATGTTCACAGTTAACCTTTCTTGTATTATTTGCCCAGATGCTTATGCTCTCATCAACCAACTCTTTTGAGTCAGTTGTCCATGGATGGAATACGTTGGTGAAGTCTTGAAGCTCAGGGGCCAAATGCTTATTGCCAGATTCAACAACACATGGAGAAATTTTCAATACAGAGCAGATCTTCATAAACAAATAGCGCATCCTTAATGCATCAAGTCCATCAACCTTGCCTTCATTTACAGTAGCTGGATGGAATCCAAAACAGGAAACGACAAAAAAAAAAGAAAGAAAATATATGATTGAGTTGCCAGCATGAGATTAACTTAAAAAAATAATCGTTATTTACCCAAAAAGTACAATAAAGCAGCAGATATGGTGGTCACATTTCTCATGGCTCCAAATTTCTTTATCATATGACTCACATCAACTACATGGGAGAAAACTGAGCGAAAAGAGCTTATAAACTTATTCACTTCAGAAGGCAAGGGAGCAATGGATTTTGAATGAATAAATGCACAATCTGCAAATATCAATAATCAATAAAATGTTAGTAAAATTTTTGATCTCGGATATACACCATGAAGGCAATTGTGGGAGAGAACAGGTTTCTGTGAAGCAGAAATCAACTCGATCACCTCTCGAAACCCACGAAGTTTCTAGTTCTCCTCCTCTTCTAATTTTTGACGCTCCATCTTTGCTTGTGCTTTTGCCACACTTTTCACAACTTTTTATCCAATGTTTTATCCTTGATTTAATCCTTTCAACAAAAATAGCATCAGCAGTAGTAGAGGTTGAAGATTTATTCACATTAAGAGGCGTGTAATTCCCTTTCTGCGTTTTAGCTTTAGACTCTTGCACTCTAGATAAATATGATATACCTGCCACACAATGTTAAGAAAGCTCACCAGGGTCTCAAAATAAGTGGCAGAGTTGTAGACTCTCTTTTCAAATAGCATAGCATTAGCTATCCATATCTACATATTTAAGTTGTCCACATATATTGCTGGAATGCAGATGAAAAGAATATCTGTCTAGGGGACAAACAAGTCCTCAAATCCTACTATTAGGGGAAATAAAGCAGTAATTGATTAATATAGAGGTGGCACAAATTGTTGATGTTTTCAATCTAATTATATTTTTAGGTATACATTCAACTTGTATTAAAGAAAAAATGGTTTTAACCAAGCCTTATACCGGCTAAGGCCGAAGAAAATATTCAATTTTGGTTCATAGTCTTGCTAACTCTTAAGGAAGAAAGGAAGATTAAAATAGACTTCATTGTTTATTTCCTTCCACCGTATCATCCTAGAACTGAAACAGGAAGAGATCCTTCTATGCCTGCCCAGCATATGAGAAAGAAAAGTGTAAAACAAAGACTGGTATAGTGGAAGATGATCAATACCAATGCTCAATAATTCAGCAGCAAGCTTTATCCAATCTAACAAATAACAGTTAAGAAGCAGGATAACTTGAAATTGCATAGGAACTTTGCAAAAATAAAAGGCCATTTACATACTTTTATTTTTAAAAAAAAGGTTGAGTGCTGCAGTTAACTTGCTTAGACCAAGACATCAAAATAAAAAGAGGAAAACACTAACATCAACGTTGCCTGAGAAGTTGGAAACTTTGTTCATCTTTTGTCATAATTTTGATATGCCCACAAAGGTAAGCAAAAAACTCCAAAATCACACTACGGTTGATTGTTTTATACAACATTACCAGCAGAAACCTCAGCAAGTCCCTAAAAATGTGCTCTTACAATTTCCCTTAATAAGAATAGCTTTTTTATGGACCATAAGAATTTGTAAGGAAAAAAGGCCATAAAGAAACTTTACCGTCATATATGCAAGCATTGAAATCAAAACCTTCACGACGAGCCATGGATGTCAGATATGATATTTGGCAGGAAAAACTATAAGAAGGTATCCCCCATTCTCAGATTATCTCTAGGAAACAAAAGAAAATTGTACCTGCACCATATCCATTAGGTCACTTTTTAGTCCCCCTCTCACTCTACAAGCGTCACTCCAAAATGAAACTTATTGTCACCATTGATAGATAAGTGCATTTTGAAAACTTATGGAGGGATCACTTGGAGACTTGTGGCCCTATCACTAACAAATTAACTCAAAAGATAACAAATTGCTCCCTTGGAAACTTATGGCCCTGTCATTGTCATTTTTTAACTCAATCACTCCGAGCCATCTAATATGTTAAGTGAAGCATTACAACAATGGAGGGATTTTTTAGCTTCATATTGGGCCTAATGTAGTGACCCTAATGGTAACCAACATAAGAGAATAATTTATGAAGAGTTGGACTAAGAAATAACTCATTGCTCGTAAATTATAATTTATAGAATTTGACACTTGCCGAGGACGTTCAAAGCACGTCAATCGAGATCAAGATTTGGAAAAATTGTCAGGTACTAACTTATCCCTCACATATTATGTGATATGTTATATGCATGTTTGTACCATTGTGAATTTAAAACATTCAGATGAGAAGGGCTAAGGCCCAGTAGAATTTCCCAGCGTTGTGGCAAGGGACGGTTGTCCTTGAATTGGTAACTTTATGCTTTCTGCATTTTGTGAATTTATCTCTAAATGTTGAATATATTGATTGTACTGTAACTTTGGTTGACATGGCTTGATATATGCGCATTTGATATGAGTGATATCTGTTACTACTGAGATTCATTGAATCTCACCCTATTTTTCCAAAACAAATTTTTAGCTCAGGCACGTAGTTCCTCAGGCAAGAAGGTAAACACGGGCGAATGAAGCAAATGAATTAGAATTTAGTTTTCTGTTAGTTATCTATTTTGGAGATTGTATGTAATTTGTATTTAAGTGTGGTCAGTCTCGTACTGACATGTTTGTAAGCGCCTGTATATAAGCGAACGCGCAACGACATTCGTACCAGTAGTGGACAGCCGTCCACCTAGGGCCATTAATTAAACATAGAAGCTTGGGTTTCAACAGAGAACTTATTAGTAAACACTTTGATATGAAGAAATGAACCTAAAACGGATGGCTCAAAATAAATCATAAAATAATATGAGACCCAATTTGAAAATGATTTTTGAAACGATTTTTGAAAACCCATTCAAGTACAGGTCCACACTCTGCTTGAAATTGGGACTTCCGCTGTTTACAAAAGATTACTGGTCTCCTTTTTAAAGATATTACTACACTTACGCCATCTATATGCTTTCAAAACATGGGTGTTACACAAATCATGTCCATTGTGTATGAAATTTGGCATGGAAATAGTACACATATAAAGCTTTAAAATGAGTCCTAGAATGTGTGAATTGGATATCTAGAACAAGAGTTGTGATTTTTGGAAGTTTGGTCAAAAATCTGAGAAGACTCTATGTTCTTGATTTTTTACAAGGGATAACTAGGCAAATTTCATGAGGTTTCTTTGGTAATTTGGCCATGTGATTATTTTTTTCTTTAAATAAGAGACTATTATTTCATTCAAGTATTAGAACTCAAGAATTGGATGTGCAAATAATAAGTTATGAATTTTTAAGCTTTGGGTAGAAAATCTGGGAAATTCTGACTTTAACATTGGACAGTTAGTTTGATCATGAAATTTGGGAGATTAAGTCTATGAGTGGAAACTAGATAATATTTTTCTTGTATAGAGAACTTCAAGAGCTTCACATAGAAAATTGAACCACCTCAATTGGAGTTTCCTAGTCTAAGATACGATTTTAAAAATTTCCTAAAGATTGGTGGTAGATTATATTAAGTCTGAAATTTTCCAGTTTTGAAGAAAATGTGATTAGGGAATAATTTGAGAATTATGGGACAAGTTTGAGAGGCCAATTCAATTAAACTTAGTAGTTAAATCACTAGGGTGAAAAACATATAGTATGTGTTAAATTAGATACACATTAGACAAAAAGCATAAAAGACTATAAAAGATAACCAATTAATTTGAAATAAAGGATAAGAGTTATCAGAGGGTCAAGAATAACATAATTTTAATTATGTTAATAAGATTGGAATAAGTATGACCCATCTCTACATGAATTTCAAATTATAGGATTTGACATTTGCCCGAGCCCAAAGAGGAAGCTTATTGGAGAAGGTAAATAACTGGAAAGGCAGTCTAGTAGTAACTCTTTCTCTCATATATTATGCAATTATTCTACCTATTTGTGTTTACCGCTGATTAAATTCGTTTCATGAATATATCGTTTGATATTTGGACTATGTGTCCTGAGGCCGTAAGTCCCAAAAGTGCATTATTGCATGAGGTGTATCCTTGGGCTGTAAGACCTGATATGCATTCAAAGTGAGACCATAAGTCCCGAAAGTTCATTATTGCATGGGGTGAATCCCTGGGCTATTAAACCTACTATGTAATCCGTGTTGTAAGGGACTGTGTGCCTTAAGGTGGTAAGACCCGAAAGTGTATATGTTGCATGGGGTGTATCTCTAGGCCATAAGACCTAATATACCAGCTATATTTTATTGGACTGTTTAGTCCTATGTATAATGTTTATGCTACATCTTGATTGCCGAATGCTTAATGTATGACAGTTTTATTACGTGCTTCATGAACTTGCATATCTTATGATTGACTGCTGTTACTACTAAGATTCTCGTGCATCTCACCATTTCCATTAAATGACATACAACTAAAACCAGCAGCTCAAAGGGCAAAGAAGTAGTAATCGTTGATAAATAGAAGGAGGAGGAGAAGGATAATTATTATGTTGGTTATCTGTATATTAATATTTGTTAAGACTTAGGATTTTTTGTAACCTCACGTGGCTATATATTTTGTATATATATATGTATATAAAAAAACATTGTGAACTTAGTACCTATAGTAGAAGTATAGTAGTAGCAGTTGTAATATCCTAAATTTTTGGACTAGAAGCCTAAGAGTAAGTTTGAATCAAGCAAACTGCTAAACCCTAGTTTAGCAAGAGTACCAAGAATGTCCAAGAGCCATAATGACTTTTAGAGATGAATTTGGAATTAAATATGGGATTTAGTTCCAATTAGTCAAAGGAAAATACCCAATTCCTTTTCCTAAATTCAAAGATGATACAAAGCCTAACTTGGAACCAAAAAGAAGAGTTAATGGCATAGGGAAGAAAGAATAAAGAGGAATAAAAGAACTAATGGCAACTTAATTAATATTGCCATATAATCAAGGGCAAAAGGGACATTTGTCATTTGATCTTGAGGATAAAATTGAAAACAAAAATGAAGGGCAAGGATTTGTCCTTGAAAAGTAAGAGTAATCATAAGGTTGAAAAAGAAAATTAACTCCCTCACCACATGATATTAATTTCGGCCAAGAGGGCAAAATGGGAGAAAGAATGAGTTTGCTGAAAGAGTCAACCACCTTTTCAAGAAGACTTGGTAAAAACTTGGGCACATACACACATAAGCTTTTGCCCAACATTAAACTTCCCTTTTTATTGAAGCATTTCGATCAAGACCAAGGGAAAGAAAAAGAATGTTACTTAAAGCAACTTTATATCCATTGACCAAGCCAAAAAGGAAAGAAAAGAAAAGAAGAAGAAAAGTTAACAAGAGTTCAACCTTACTCAACTTGTAGAGTACATAGACCAAAAAGCAAGATAGCAAGAGAGAAATTGGTCAACATATTTTCCTCCTTTTTGAATGGAAATTCAATCAAGATAAGAAGAGACAAGGAAAGAGAGAGAGTCAATTAAATTAAACCAATCCATAGTTAAATCAACCCAAGCATGTTTTCAAGACACTACAACTTTGTGACACCTCACCACACACTCCCAACTCCCTCTCAATTTTTTGCCAAGCACACTAAAGAGGTGAGGATGATATTTAATCAACTCATTTCCTCATCCTAACACACTCAAAATTCTGCCCAAGCTAGAAAAAAAAGAGCAAAGAAGAGGAAATGGAAAAAGGAAAGAGAAAGGAGAAATTGAAGAACCAAGAAGCAAGGTAAATGATTCTTGCTCAATTTCACCTTCTAAATTACCTCTAAAGTTCTAGATGTCTTCACAAACATTGTTCCTCTCACTAAGGGCTAAATTTCTATGGTTTTTGTTTCTCAAGGGAAGGAGTTTTGAACTGCCAAGGAAGACCTAAAGTTCGAGAAACCAAGAACAAGCCCTAGAAAGTAAAAGAGGTGAGCTTACACTTTCATTTGAACCATGCATCTTATGAATTAGTTGAATTTTATGAGTTTCTTGGTATTGCCCTAGTTCGGTCAAGGCATGAATTTAAGGTTTGATGTTGTTAGTATAAGCCCCTTAATCAAAAGCCGTTAATATGGTTTGAAAACATGTCATAAAATAAACGGGAGACCAGTGAATAATTTAAAACTCATCAAAGATCCCAACTTCAAGACAAGAAGTAGTCTTATGATAAAGTGGGTTTTCAAAAACTCTTCAAAACCTATTTAATACGGTCTCAATTCTACTTTTCAAATCTATTTGGCCTGTTTGGTTCCGTTCCATTTATAAACATCAGAGTGTTCAACAAAATTTCCAGACAGATTCCTGGGTTATATTCATAAACTAGTAGGGTTTACACGGCATGATCACCTATTTTAGTTCCCATACCAAGGATTACAAATCAATACACAAGTCTACGGTGGATACACCTACCTCTACTACATTGATCTTACATTTACATCATATACAACTTATACATTCATCCAAATGTTGATAACAACCTCAAAAGTCTAATTTCATAGTCGTGAGCACTAGCCACCCATGTTTTCCTGCTTCTCCTTTGATTCGCTTGCCCAGGCTGTAGGTTAGTCATTGGAAAAAGTGAAAGTCATATGAATCTTAGTACTAATATTTCACTCATATGATATATAATTTAACAAAGTATGTAAGCAATCATCATAAAGCAACATTCACAACAGCATTCTCAGCAGCATTCACATTTGCGACATTCGTCACAACACATGACATTCACAATAACATTCATATTTGTGACATTAATCACAACTCGTGTCATTCATAGCAACATTCACATTCGTCACAACTTGTGACATTCATGGTAGCATTCATAGCATCATTCACATTTGTGACATTTTTCACATTCATCATAATTCAATGATAAGCGTATACATACAAAGCATTACATATGATATAAGAGAAAGAGTCACTACCTTATTCTTTCCATTCTTGCTCGAGCACAGGTTTCTTACGCTCAAGGCAGGTGTCAAGTCCTATAAATCATAATCAAGGATAACAAGTTATTACCTATTTCACTCCTTAAATAACTCCTAAGTACTTGGGGTTGGTTATCATTTGAGACCTTTAGGTAGCTACTAGAAGCTCAAACAAAAGCGTAAAAGGGTTGATGAGAACTAAACTAGAAACCACCTTTCAAAAGCTTAAAGTGTTTAAATTGAAGGTTGGCCGTGGCTTAGGAATTATTTAGTTGCGGCCAAAAATAGGTCAGAATGGTTTTGGCTGTGGCCAAGCGTAGGTTTGACACTTTCTGGTTGCGGCCAAGGAAATTCCTGTTTCTTAGCTGAACTTCCAAAAATCATAACTAAATCTACAAAAATAAAAAAGGAATGATTCCAAGCCATACTAGAAGATTTTGCATCCTCTTTACAGGAAAAATATGAATCACTACCATCTACAACCACAAAAATACAGAATTCAACAAATTTCCATACTATTCCAAAATTGATTCCAATTTCAACGTTAAACTTTGGAAATACATAACTTCCAGCACACACCTCAAAATGAAACCCATTGTGTATCAATTTAAAGCTTGACATGTCTACTAATAGACTGGAAGGTTTCAAAATTTTTGGACTTCATTTGCTATTTCAAACTACCATGCAAACTAGCTCCCCTGCACAGAATTTTCATTGACAAAACTTACAACTTTTCAACCTATGTTTCTAATGGTCTAGAATTCACAACCAAAACTACTCGCCACACAATTTTTTTACATATAATCCAATGGAAAAATTAAAACAACCAAATTCTCACATGTCCTGTTTTGACAGAATTTAACACAAAATCTAGAAATTTGCAAACTTTACATTCAAGTCTCAAATCAATTCCATTTAACCAAAGCACAACACAAGACACCATTACAACAATCAAAACATCATAAACTCTCTAAACCCCAATATACACGAAAATAGGGCAAAATTCCAAAAGCAAAAATTCTCAACCAATTATCACAATATACATATCAAAAGATTGCCTTTACTCACCTCTATTACTTCCTCTAGTAAGTTATTTGATTCTCCACCCTCTAGTTTTTCTCGAGCACACAGAACACCTCCTCATGAAAAAGTAAAACCATAGAGGTCATCTACATGGTCAAAACTCAAGAAATGGAGCTCAAGAGGAATAGTGTTAAAGAAGAGGTTTTGAGCAATAGAGGAGCATACAAATGAAGCTCTCATCAAGAGGAACAGGGTTAAAGAAGAGGTTTTGAGCAATAGAGGTCATCTACATGGTCAAAACTCAAGAAATGGAGCTCAACTTGCCTTGATTCTTCTCGCTCTTTCCTCCTCCTTCTTGGCCAACTTAAGAGAGCTTGAGATAGAGAGAAAAGTGATGAAATGATCAAATCTTCAGCTCCCCATGCCACTTGACCGAAATTGAAAGGAGAGATGAAGAGAGTTAATTGTTTGAACATTTGACTTTTCAATTCCATTGTTTAATTCAAATGGTGCCAAATGTCAAAACCCTATGGCTCCTAAAAAAGGCATGTAACCATGTAGTTACTCTAATTAATTCAATTAGCAATTTAGTCACACCTCTTGTTCTCTTAGTCAATAGTCAATTTTCTCTCCAGTTTCTGACTAATTGGCTTATAAATTTCTTTCTTCCTGTTTTGCCCATGACTATGGCAATTTTAGCTAGACTACCACATAGTGAATTATTTAACTCCTTTTCCTCTTCCATGCACTATTCCCTTGTCTTTTAATTCAGTTTCAGCTTTGTCACCATAATTAAGCTTAAATACTAGGTTGGGGCACTTTCTACTGCTAATTCAGGTCATAATTCATACTTTATTCCCCAAAAGAGTTTATCTACATTCATTACATTCATTTTTGGAGTCATGAGCCCTTATACACATGTCGGGGCATTACAATTAGAAGCATGCTTATGATGATATATGATGTTTAAAGAGGGTACTAGACTAGTTTAGTAGTGGAATTTGCAAATTTGTTGATTGTTGGTTTGGGATTTGAGTTTTGGCTAGATGCAGGGCAAGAGGGAGGAGTGTGATTTTGATGAATTTAAGGTGACCAATGGATTCTACACAAAAAAAAAACTGTGTGGGAATAGCTTATAGTTAAGATCTTGGATGAATTGGGTAGAAAATCTTAAAATTGGAATTTGAGGTTATTAGGGTTAAATACTGCCAAAATCCAAGGTGGGTTGATTGTGGCTTGTTTTTGAATGGCCAAATCTTATCCAATGGTCATGAAATTTTTCAAATTGATAGTAGACATTAAAGCTTTAAAATGATATATAGAATCTGTTGACTGGATGTCAAGAAAGTAAGTTATGAATTTTTAAAGTTTAGACATTGAGTCGGGAATGAATTCTGGACTAGTGAGGTTCATCAACGATTTCTGGAAATTAAGCCCTGTAATTGGCAGTAGGTGATGCTTTTCCCATATAGAGTACTTAAAGAGATTCGAATAGGGATTTGAATCACCTTATTTGGGGTTCTAGAGATTAAGTAATGAATTTTAGAAGTTGGCTAATGAAAACTGGCAGACTAGGGTGATCCCTGAATTTTAAAGTTCTTGAAGGAAACAAGTCAAGTGTGACGGCTTGCATTCATGGCTTTGAAGAGTTAACACATAATGTGATTGTGTGTCTATGGCCATGAGATGTCAAGGAAGTGTAAAGGGAAGGCTTTGTAAGAAACTACAATAGTTCTGTTGGAAAATAGCCAAGTCTACCCTTGGTGGATTGGGCCCAAGCCTAATAGGATTGGTGTCAAAGTATAAATAACATAAATGCTTGGGTGGATATATGTAATATTTTCCAAAATGTTATGAGTCATGTTTTTTTGTCCAATGCAATATGACTCTTCAAGTGGCATTGTTTCACTGAAACAATGTATCTCTCAATCGAAACAATATCTTGTCTCTCTGATGGAAGGACATGTTAGTAGAAGAGGAAGGGGTGCATAGAACCCTATAAATAGGCATAAAAGGATTCAGTTGCAAGACACTTGAACATACAGAAACTTTGTCACTTTGAATCCCTATTCCCTCTACTATATTTCTCTTTTGTTCTTCCTATCGTGGTGTATTTGCTGTGCGTCATAATCGCTTCCGCTATTGTGATACGATTAGCGTGGGTATAAGAGATAAACGGTCGCACTCTAGGTACGCCCAATTATTCTTACATGGTATCAGAGCCAGGTTGGCTTGTAGGAAATTATGATCTCCATATTATGATAATATGATGTGCATATTATTATTTTCAAATATATATATATATATATTATCATGATGCTTCCATTGTATGTGAGTGTTTTTTGTTTTCTTTCGTGAGTTTGAAAGAAAATATATTGGTGTTTGTGTAAGTATATATGGTTCTTTATTTTTCCTGATCTCTGTGATTGTGGTGGTCAATGTTTTTCTTTCTCTAGATATATTCATATGTGTGTAAAGAAAAAAAAAGGAGGGAAACAGAGACCCAATTGCATGTACGTACATATATACATATATATATAGCTTTGGTTCATGCTTATATATATATATATAGTTTTCTCCAGTTCCTACTTATATGTTTTAAATGTAAACTCTAGAAGCCTAGAACCATAAAACAAAAGAACTTAGAGAGAGAAAGCATGAAAAACGAAATTGTTTTTGGTATTGGGTCATTTTAAAATCAGAGAATTAGGATTTGAAATTAGTCCCATTGTGTAGATCTCGAAAAATAGATTGAAAACGACACCAAGAACGCCCAAAACGGACGTCGGACGAAGGAGATACAGAGGAGAGAAGTTTCCGGGTCGACAAACCCAACCCATGCCTGCAACCAGGTCCGAGTCGACCCGGCTGGAGGTTGAAGACAACCTCCAGTCTCCAAAAACCACGTCGTTTCGTTCGGCGTTAAAAAAAAAAGGTTTTTCTTGTTTGAAGGTGTCTGGACCATGAAAAAGAAAGGTTTCAGTCCAGGCCCAACCTTCAGGCCCAATGTGTGAGGGCCAAACAAAAAAAAATTCTTAAGCCCAGAAAAAAAACAATTTTCTGGTGATCAGCCCATTTTGGCACAAAATTTGGCCCCTAGACGTGAATATGACTAACCAAGAAGAGGAAAGAGTGGTTGGAATTTAATTGGGCTTGTGAACCATATATGTGTACAAAAAGGATTTGTGTACATAAAGTGGATTTTTAGAAATTTCTAAATATGACATAAGCAAGCAATACCATGACATGAGCCTAATGTTCTAAAACATTTACAGCACTTTTTCCCTTCCATTTCTTGTCGCCTTTTCCAGCAAAACAAACGTGAGTGAGAGCTTGGAGAAAAATAAAGAGAATGAAAGAGAAATCTCGCAAGGTAGGTCGATTTCTTTAGTGAATTCGTACCTAATGTGTATAATCCTTCTCCTAAGCTATTCCTCTATGTGAATTAAGGTTTTGAAGTAAAGAATTTCATGGTTCAAAGAGGCTAGGGTTCAGCCAAATTTGGGAAAACCTAGTGGGAGCTTGAGGTAACTTCCAAACTTTCGTATATTGCTTATTCTGGTTGCTGTGGACAATTTAATCGGTGAAATTTCGCTGGATTGTCATTGGTTTTAAATTTTGGAAATTGAGTTTCCTAAGGGTTATGCTGCCCAATTTTGGTTAAAATGTAGTTATAACCTAATGTAATAGTTAATAAAGTGATTAGGAGTAGAAAGGAACATATTTAAGGAGCCGAAATCGTAAAACCCCAATTTTCCCTGGAGAACTCATAAATTTTGGCCCGATCTAGAAATGGGTCTTAGAGTTGGATTTTCAATGATTTGATGGTTTCATTGCATTCAGGAGCAAAAATTAGGTGGGATTACAGTTGGCCACTTTGTCGGAAAAGGCCGAAAAAGCATAATTACGAAAACGCCCCTAAAACCCTTGAAGTAGGGCTGCCAAGGGTAAATTTGTAATTTTACATTGAATTTGATAATTTCGAGTCTGGAAATAGATTCCTTGGGCAAAAATATGTTAGGATAGCCCATATTAGAATTTCAGGAAAAGTGCAACCGGACCAGGTACAGCGGGCCCGGGTTGGGTCTCCGGGGGCATTTTTGCAAATTTTCATTATAGACTCATATAACCCCAAGAAACACTATGGAAGTGTCTAAATGGTGCATTTGGAATTGTAGGATTCGATATTTGCCCTATTTGTGATCCACCTGCACTAGAGCACAATCGGAAAGAACAAGGTAGTGACTCTTTCTCTTATACTGTGTGTGAAACATTGTATGTATGTTTGTCATGCATTGAGAATACTTTGTGAATACATTGTGATGCTTTGAGTTCATAGCGCAAGCTGACGCATAGTGATACTTTGTGATACATAGAGATCACAGCGAAAGCTAACACAGAGATTACAGCCATGAGTGCTGTCGTTTGTGGCGACAGCCATGATACATTGTGATGCTGCTTAACATGATCATATATGCTATGTGTTTATACAATGTATGAGTGATTTGTTACTACAGAGGTTCTTTTGAATCTCATTCTTTCCATTGACTAACATTTCAGACAGGGCAAGTGGCTCCAAGGAGAAACGAACCACCAGGAGCGGCTAAGATCTTGTAGAGATGTGTTGTTAGGTTGTTGGTTATCTATTTTGGACTTGGGATTACTGTTTATTTTTGAAATGTAGATATTACGTTGATGTTGGTCATGTAATCCCCTAGTTGGAACTTACAACCCTTAGTTTATACATGTATTAAACCAGGGAGTTGCCGTGAATTTGGCTATGCACTCTGATATATATGAATGTGATTGAACTGTGCAGAGCAATTAGATTCGGAAGATGAATATGAGACCATGGTGAACGAATTTTAGAAAAGAGATTTGAGAAAAATGTATCCATCGGTCTCTAATTCCTTTAAATTACGCATTTTCGAATCTTAATTACGGTTATCAAGATAGGGGATTACAATCATTGTGGTAAATTGCTTACTCGAGTGGTCCCTCGAGTGGGCTGCATATCTCTTCACACCTTACTGGAGTGATCCCTAGAGTGGCTTTCAAATAGCCTGGCAGATTACTAGATTACTCCCTCGAGTAATGACATCAAAATCTTGGCTGAGAGTTTACTATCTAGTTACTCAAGTGGCTACTTGAGTGACATTTCATATAACTCTGTAGATTACTCGGGTTGTCCCTCGAGTAATGATATTTTCTCATTGCTTACTTGAGTGGCTACTCGAGTGATGGACTGCATTTCTTGGCCGAGAGTCACTGAAGATTTTGGACCTGGTTACTCGAGTGGCGACTCGAGTGATGCCTGTGAAAATCTGGTTACTCGAGTGGCTACTCGAGTAATGGTCTATATAACTTTGCAGATTACTCGAGTGGTCCCTCGAGTAATGTCGTTCAAAATTTGGCAGTGCCTCACTGGATGAAATTTTGTTTGCTTACTCGAGTGGCTACTCGAGTAATGGCTTCTGTTACCCGAGTGGCTACTCGAGTAAGCCTCCTTAAAAATTGTTGATTACTTCCAGTGCTGTCTCCAAGTGATGTTGATTACTTCTAGTGCTAACTCCAAGTGATGCTATGCTACTTTGTTCAAATCCATTTGTTTGTTATGAAATCCTTTCATATTATTGATCCAATCTTTGTTATCATCAAAACATATGAGATCTAATAGAGATCCATAAACATGAACATAAGTATGGATCGAATCATGGATATCCACTTCAATGAGGCCTGTAGCCAGATAACAAATTCTTCAATATTGACGTCTGAGTAGAAAGGAAGAATTTGGGTTTAGATGCTGGGAGTGTCTAGACTTAAGTCTGTACAGTGTTAACAACAAAATGCAAAACGACGTGCGCTCTTATGGTGTAAGAGTAACACTGTAGCATGTGATTCATACCACGTATGCTAAAGAACCGCAGAAGGGAAGCAAGTAAGAAGATCCCTGCTTAATTGTTGTGTGAGTCCCAGGAAGTTTCTAATTCTTCCATTGATATCCTTTGACTTTGACAATATCATAGAGGTGTGCTTCAGCGTCTGCTACTTTGGCATATGTCCTACGATCATGATAGATGCGATCTATGGTATTATGTTAGGAAAGTGGCTGATGTATATTGAAGTGATATCTGGGTGAAAGGAAGATTACTTGAAGTATACACAAATATGCTAGTGTCTGAGACATGTCCTTTATGGTATTATTTTTCATAATTTCGTAAATGTGGATACTATGCATACTAGAAAGGCAATCTAAGTTTTATACTGAATCAAAAGGGATTAGATTAGCTATGTGAAAGTGTATATAAGTGAATCTGGGATATTTAAGGCACAATATTAAAATCAAGCTACACAATGAAGGTTGTCTTGTGCTGGTCTCTGTAAAAGAAATTTCTAGTATATACACCTATATGCAAATGTCATGCCTACGCGGTCACGGCAAAGCACCTAGTATGAAAGAAGGAAGAAAAAGAGACATATCTAATCCACCAAGTGTGAGTGGGAGATGTTGGAAAATAGCCTAGTCCATCCTTGGTGGATTGGGCCCAAGCCCAATAGGATTGGGGTCAAAGTATAAATAACATAAATGCTTGGGTGGATATATGTAATATTTTCCAAAATGTTATGAGTCATGTTTTTTTGTCCGATGCAATATGACTCTTCAAGTGGCATTGTTCACTGAAACAATATATCTCTCAATCGAAAGGATATCTTGTCTCTCTGATGGAAGGACATGTTAGTAGAAGAGGAAGGGGTGCATAGAACCCTATAAATAGGAGTAAAGGGATTCAGTTGCAAGACACTTGAATTAACATACAGAAACTCTGTCACTTTGAATCCCTATTCCCTCTACTATATTTCTCTTTTGTTCTTCCTATCGTGGTGTATTTGCTGTGCGTCATAATCGCTTCCGCTACTGTGATACGATTAGCGTGGGTATAAGAGATAAATGGTCGCACTCCAGGTACGCCCAATTATTCTTACATGTTCGTATTGATTATGTGTAAAGCTCATATAATAAGTATCGAAATTAAGATGTCACATTTATGTTGACAAGTTCCCACAGAGAATTGGCAGTTGTAACTGAAATGACCATTTTAAGTTGCAGTTTTAAGAAGTCCTCTTTATATTGTAACAAGTAAACAAGTTTGAATATGTAAAGGTATTATTAATAAGTTCCCATCATGAATTTACAAATGTAACTGGAATGACCAATTATGCTTGAGTTTTAACAAGCCACTTTATGTTATAACAAGCAAGTATTTTGGATCGAGGTTAAGTTTATTACATACACATACATTTTTGCATTGAAAGATTAAACGGGTTTGATCGCTTGGTAGCAATAAACCTCTTTGTTTATAGTAATAAACCTCTTTGGATCGAGGTTAAGTTTATTACATACACATACATTTTTGCCACATGAATTAGAATATTGGAAATAATCTTTTGTTGTTGAAAATCCACAGGAGATAAAATTCATTTCGATAGTCAAAATCAATTTCTTTTTCATCTATCATGCGTTCAAGTTGCTATTTTCGTTCGGTTAAACTCAATTTAGTTCCCTAGACTTTTAACGTGTTTCAGTTTGAGTTATTACATGTAAGCCATATCAATGCTAATTAGCAGTAGTTAACAACATTAATACCTTATCAACAAAGTTATAACACTGTTAACCAATAAGGGTTGGCTCTCGCACAATAGACAAATCCCTTGCAACGTGGCAAACCTTTATTTGAACCCCTGGAAAATATTATCATATTTAATGCTCGACAATGGTTTGAATAGATGTCCAAAAGGAAAATATTTTGGATAGGATAAAGTATACAGACAAAAAATAACGAAAAAAAAGATATAGAACAAAATCAAAATATGTCAAAAATACAGGGAGCTAGAATATATTATTTAACCATTTATGATTTATTAGTTAGGGGGGACCATTTTGAAATTTCTCTGAAAAAAAGACCTATCATTTGTTCTTTAGAAGGCCGAATAGAATTAATTTTAGATCCATACATAGCATGGAGTTAAAAAATTACATTCAACCTTTATCTATTGATATGAACAGTCATTTTGGATCTACATATATATAGATGGAGTCGAAAATTTCATTCGACCTTTATCTATTGATAAGGACAGTCATTTTTGGTCTACTCATTTATAGTATGGAATCTAAATCATTTTCGAAATAGATAAAGACAGTTCCACGTAAAACAGGCTTTTATGTTAAACAAGAACTGTCATTTTAGATCAACTCATGTATAGTATTGAAAAATATTTCTTGTTATCATCGATCGAGTTTACAACTCTAAAGAAGAATTAGAATAGGAATGAAAATGAAAATAATAGTTTAAGCTTTGTTCAGTACGTGGATTTGGTTTTTAATTTGTCAAATTAAAATTTGTAAAAGTGGGGTAAAAGTAAATTAAAGTTTACATGTTTGCCCTAGAATGTCGTTGAGAGCATTGTGTCTGCACATCCATCCCATAAGAAGAGAGGAGAAGACAATGATGCAGTTCATGTTGTAACAAGCAAATAAGGTCATACTGAATATGTAAAGGAGTTATCAACAAGCTTCTATCGAGAATTGATGAGTAAGTGTAACTGTAACGATAAGTTATATTAGAGTTTTAGCAAGCCACTTAATATTATAACAATTAAGAGTTTTGGAGGCTATGTTTATTCCATATATAAATTTTTGCATCTTAAAACCAAAATGGGTTTAATGGTTTGATGGTAACGAATATTATAGTGATTAAGGGGTGATGTTCTTGTTTTTTGCCAGCAGTCTGTGGCCTTTTATTTTTTTTAAAAAAAAATTAAAAATAACATTTTTTATCTTTACAATCAAAGTATATATAATTTCAATTTGGTCCTTAATTTTTCCACTGAAATATCATAATTTTTTAGGAGTTACTGTAAATCAAGTGGCTTTTTGTGGGACTGATGAATCCCTATTTTATAATACAGATTTATACGTACTTTGGGGAATTTTGTGGTGATAATTGGGTTAAATTGCAGCATTTATTGGAAAATTATAAAGAAAGCTTATTTGTCTACTGTTTTAAAATTACTCTTCAATTAATCGATTGATCAAGATGGATGAAAGGTATTTCTTGTCTTTGATTCCAATATATTCGAAAGAAATTCGTAAGCTAAGGCTGAAAAAATTGTTAGAAGGCCAATATGCGGCTATGGATAGTGCCACCTCATTTAATAAAGGGTGTATAGGCCATCATATTGCATATGATTTGCTCCCCAACAAGCAAACAAATGGGGATTTAAAGATAACCAACTTTAAGTGTTATGAAACAATTAACAAATAAGACCTCATTATAATTTTCCAATAAATGCTGCGATTTAACCCAATCATAACTACAAAAATCCCCAAAGTACATATAATTCTGTATTATAAAATAGGGATTCATTAGTCCCACAAAAAGCCACTTGATTTACAATAAGTCCCAAAATATTATGATATTTCAGTGGAATAATTAAGGACCAAATTGAAATTGTATATGCTTTGATGGTAGAGAGAAAAATGTTATTTTTAATTTTTTTAAAGAAAATAAAAGGCCACCTACTGCCGGCAAAAACACAAGAACATCACCCCTTAATCACTATAATATTCGTTACCATCAAACCATTAAACCCATTTAATTTTAAGACGCATAAATTTATATATGTAATAAACATAGCCTCCAAACCTCTTAATTATTATAATATGAATATGAAGTGGCTTGCTTAAACTCTAATATAACTTATCATTACAGTTACACTTACTCATCAATTCTCGATAGAAACTTGTTAATAACACCCTTTACAGATTCAATATAACCTTGTTTACTTGTTACAACATGAACTGCATCATTGTCGTCTCCTCTCTTCTCATGGGATGGATGTACACACACAATGCTCTCAACGACATTCTAGCGTAAACATGTAAACTTTAATTTACTTTTACCCCACTTTTACAAACTTTAATTTGACAAATTAAAAACCAAATCCACACTGAACAAAGCTTAAACCAATCTTTTCATTTTCATTCCTATTTTAATTCTTGTTTATAGTTGTAAACTCAATCGGATGATAACCAGAAATATTTTTCAATAGACATGTTCTTGTTGAAAATAAAAGCCTGTTATACGTGGAACTGTCTTTATCTATGTCGAAAATGATTTAGAGTCCATACTATAGATGTGGGGATCTAAAATGACTGTCCTTATCAATAGATAAAGGTCGAATGTAATTTTCGACTCCATCTATATATATGTGGATCCAAAATGAGTGTTCATATCAATAGATAAAGGTTGAATGTAATTTTTTAACTCCATGCAATGTATAGATCCAAAATAATTCTAATCGACCTTCTAAAGAACAAATGACATGTCGTTTTCTCGGAGAAATTTCAAAATGGTCCCCCCAATAAACCATAAATGGTTAAATAATCTATTTTTGATCCCTATCTTTATAAGGAATTTGGATTTTATTCTATATCTTTTTTTCATTATTTTTGTCTATATACTTCATGCTGTCCAAAGGATTACCTCCTATAGTTTTATAAGGATTTGAGTATGAGCTTCACAAAGTATCTTTCTTTTGGATATCTATTCAAGACACTGCCAAGCATTAAATGTGATAATATTTTCCAGCATGGATTCAAATTAATGTTTGCCACGTTGTGAGGAACTTACCTATTCCACTAGAGCCAACCCTTATTTTTTAACGGTGTTATAACTATGTTGATAAGGTATTAATGCCGTTAATTACTGCTAACTAGGACTGATTTATTGCTTACAGGTAATAACTCAAACCGAAACATGTTAAAGGTATAGGGACCTAAATTGAATTTAGCCCAACAAAAATAGCAACTTGAACGCGTGATAGAGGAAAAAGAAATTGATTTTGACTAACATAATTAATTTTGACCCTGTGGATTTTCAACAACAAAAGATTATTTCCAACATTCGAATCCATGTCACAAAAAATTGGAAATCAATTTTATCCTCCGTGGATTTTCTCTTGCACATTGTACATTTGAATTTATACGCAGGAAAAACTTGATTTTTGTGCTTTGGTGCATGAATATAATTTAGATTCCATGCTATATACCTGATATAAAATAATTGGTAGGAAACTATTAAAATGTTAAGAACAAGGGACCATCTAAAGAACAAATAATATGTAAGTTGTGTTTTCGGAAACATTTAAAACAGTCCGCCTAAATAAAACATACATAATTACTTTATTCTCAATTCGAAGAATTATCTAAATTGCGAATGGCTTCTTGGTGTTTTACAAAACAATCCCATTGCAACAATTATTAAATGCAAGGCTTCTCTTTCTCATTCAAATGTACTCCTGAATTGTTTTATAAAAATGGCACTTCTCAATTACTACAAACAAAGAGGTTTATTACTACCAAGCCATCAAACCTATCTAATCCTTCAATGCAAAAATTTATATATGTAATAAACTTAACCTCCAAAATACTTGCTTGTTATAACATGAAGTGGCTTGTTAAAACTCAAACATAATTTGTCATTTCAGTTAAATTTGTAAATTCATGATGGGAACTTGTTAATAATACCTTTACATATTCAGACTCGTTTACTTGTTACAACATAAAGTGGTCTTGTTAAAACTCCAAACTTAAATGGTCATTTCAGTTACAATTGTCAATTCTCTATGGGAACTTGTCAACATAAAATATTAGGGTTATTTGTCTATTGTCCACCATTAACCGCAAGCATATAAGTCAAAAATTTTATAAAAATATTGTTCCCATGAGAAATAAGGCAAAAAAAAAATTAATTATCACAGGTATACTTTCAATCAGGTTAGATGAAAATATTTTGGAAAATTTGTAATTCAAAATTCAATTATTTTAAAATGAGAATATTATGTGGAAAACCAAAATCTAAATTTTAACTTCAAGACTATGGGTGGAGATAGGCTAGGCCCCAAACAAGGGCCTAAAGTCTAGCCTATATAAAGTTTAGCCTAACCTATTTAGTAAATAGGTCAAGCTTGGATTATGGCCTATTAACTAGCCTAGCCT
The DNA here is from genome assembly GCA_963855925.1 of Inga laurina. Taxonomy (NCBI): domain Eukaryota; kingdom Viridiplantae; phylum Streptophyta; class Magnoliopsida; order Fabales; family Fabaceae; genus Inga; species Inga laurina. The sequence continues at coordinate 13,072,710 of OY979705.1, forward strand.
ATAAGCCTGGCCTATTTAATTTTTTTTTTAAGTTATACTATTATATAATAATTATATATAATAGTATCTAAATAATTTTATAAATTATTTATAAATCTACAAACTTAGCCTTAATCCTAAGTTCCATATAGGACAAAAAAGGAGCTGATTTATAGCGGTTAAATTGAGGGATTTGTAGCAATTCTAACTGCTACAAATGCATCTAGTAGTGGTCCCAGAAACCACTACAAAATATATCTGACAAACAATTTCATAGCAGTTTATTTAAATCGATATACTCCCTCCGGTCCTAAATATAGGACATAGTTTGCAGTGCAATTTACACTACAAACTATGTCCTATATTTAGGACCGGAGGTAGTACAAGGCAAACAAACCACTACTACATTTTTAGCATTCTAAGCCAACTGCTACAAGGTGCAGTCATTGTAGAGTTGTTCAAGCTAAAGGTGGTTTGTCAACTGCTACAAATGTGCCTTCGATTTTCTTAGAATGAATTGTAAAATAAATTTTTGCTTGCACCAGTCAAATAACTACTACACATATTGTGCCAAACTTTTGCATTGGCAAACTTTGATTTTGGCAAGAAAAGAAATTCAAACTTTTCGCTCTGATAATTTGCAATGCTTTTTAAACGAAATTTGAATTTTTCACACCAATAATTTGATTGCGGCTAATTGAACTCCTCAACGCATAAGAAGGATTTTTTATTGTGGCTAATTGAACTCCTCAATGATGAAAATGTCAGAACACAATTTTCGAAAGAAAGAACAAAGTTTCTCCAAAATGATGGATACATCATAAGGCAATGTATTTTTTTTATTGCCAATGGAAGTAACTGTTGCATGAGAATATGTAAGTCATGACTTTTCAGCCCAACAACCTAATGATCTTGCATATGGATACCTCTTGAAATATTGCTTGAATATCCATTAGAAACTTTTATTTTCTTGATATTCTTGTTTGGTTTTGTCAACGTAAATTTTGTTGGTTGAAATTTGTCATTCTCATCTGGCCAAGCCTTTTCACCAACTCCCATGGCCCGTAAATCTTTTCTAGCATGAAAATGATCTTTTGACTTTTGGATTCGTTAAGCAAATAAGCACCGCTACAGATTTGAGCATATATAATGCTTAATAAATAACAGTTACAATGAATAAATGTCATGTATGTTGAGACGGGGGTCGCGCAAGAATATATAACACTAAAATACAATGGTTAAATATATGCATAATCATGTATTGAGAGGCAGAATTTATGAAAACACAAAAATAACAGTTGTAGTTAATAACTATCATTTATTTAGTCACAAATATCATAGTTATAATGAACCAACCTTCATGTTACACTTAATAATGATTCATCTTGCAACATTATATCATTAAAAACAAATACATAACGGTTATAATAATTAGCTATAAAGTATGTTTATAAATTTGAGATATTGTTAGCTATAATATCTAATAATATCTCATATTGATATTTTTAAGATAAATACAATGTGTTAATATATAATTGTATCTCATATTTATACTTTTAACAAAAATATAATATCTTTAGATATTAATCTAATATGTATTATCTATTAATATCATAAGGAGGCGAGAAAGACGAGATTATGAAAAAGTTTATTTGACAATACTTGACAGTTCTTCATAAATGACCATTATGTATTCTATAAGAATACTTAATAGTTATCAATAAAAACTGTCATGTATAAGAAGACGGGATTCTTAAAAAATTTATTTCACAATACTTGATAGTTCTTCACAAAAAACCGTTATATATTCTTTAAGATTTCTTAACAGTTACAAATAATAACCATCATATATAGGAAGGCATGATTCTGAAAAATGTCAAATATAAGGAGGCGGTAGTCTATAAAAAAGTTATTTAACAATACATTACATTCTTTATAAAAGATCGTTACGCATGATTTAATATAAAAATGTGGAATTCTGAGAAAAAAAATTATTTGACAATATCTTATGGTTCTTTATAAAGAATCGTTAAGGATCATGTAATATAAACAAATATTTGACAATATGTCACTATTCTTCATAAAGAATCATTAAGTAATCTAACAATATATTAATATATTCTTTATTGATAAATTAATTAATATTATGGACAATGCATTACAATTCATCACAAAGAGACATTATAACACTTTATTTCCATATTCGATATGATAAGTTTTACACAGCGAATTTGAACCACTAAGCGGTATTCCTTTGTAAAGTTCTTTCAATTCTGAACCTCAAGACAAGACTCGAACCTGTAGTTGAGTGGATTTTTCTAACTATTTCAAAAGGTTTTAGAAAAGTCTTTTAGTGGTTCGTAACTTCTTCTTAACTCATTGTTTCTTAATTCCTTTTATTATTACCAGAGTATTTCTCTGCTTAATAAATCTCTTTGCTTCTTTGACAATGTGATCATACCGTGCGATTACCCATTCCTAGATAATGAGTCAATACCAATTTAGAAATTTGAGAAAAGTTGGTAACTTTATATTTAGACCCGAAAATCAGAATTGGACTAAAGATAAGCCAAATTATGGAACCTAAGAAATTTAAGGAGTTGTAAATTAGACAACGTGGGAAATTTAGAGCCTATTGTGTGAGATTAATAGGATAAAAATTAACCCACACTTACATATACAATCATTTCTCTCGCAATACAAGACACACACATGGCATACTCAACACTCCTCCTTCTCTCTCTAAAATTCTCTCAAGCTTTCTCTCTCTATTTTGGGGTTGTATGTGTCAGTTCAGGGCTGTAGGAGGAAGAAGATGATGTTTATATTATATCTCATCATTTAATTAATTAATTTTCCCAATTTTGGATTTAAACAAAATTCTGGTAAATTTTCTGCCTAAACTTTGAAAAATCATAACTAAATTTGTAGACATCGTATCAGAGGGATTCTAAAGGCTATAGAACCCTTATTGAGTCTAGTTGCAATGATAAATATAGTCTTTTACCAATTAGAAATACAAAAGTTCCAGAATCAAACTCTTTGAATGTTGTTCCAAAAAATAAATAGTTTTTCCGGGCTAACTCCAAAATTTCGTAACTCTTTGTATATAGCTCTAATTGATTCATATGACCTATCAAATTAAAACTTAGGATGTCTACTTTCATTTTGGAAAATTTCATAACTTTTTTCCATCATTTGGTCATCCAAAACCACATGACAAATGCACCGCCTCTCTCGCGATTTCACTAGAAGTATTGTTTGCCTTTAAATTTCCAATATTTAATTCCTATGACAATGAATATTCACCATTTTATTGAATATTTCCAAATAATTACAATATATCTTGGTGAAGAAAAGTTGGGGTGTTACATAAGGGCCAATTTTATTAAACTTAGGGCCTAAATCACAGGGGTCAACGACTTCTAGCATGTCTTAAATTAGATACACACTGGATATAATCACAAGAGAGTATTAAAGATAATCAACTAATTTGAAATAAAGGACAAGAGTTATGAGAGGGTCAAGAGTAACATAATTTTAATTTTGCTGATAAAATTGGAATAGTTAATGACCCATCTCTTCTTGAATTTTAAATTATAGGATTCGATATTTGTCCAGGCCCTAAAAGGAACCTAATTCAAGAAGGTAAAACATTGGAAAGGTAGTTAGGTAGTAACTCTTTCTCTCATATAATATGTATTTGTTCTGCATGTATGTGTTTACCATTGATTATATTCATTTTATGAATATATGGTTTGATGTTTGGACTGTCTATTTTGATGCTGTAAGACCTAAAAGTGCATTGTTGCATGGGTTGTATCCTTGACCTGTGAGACCTGATATGCATTCAAAGTAAGGATGTAAGACCTGAAAGTGAATTTGTGGCAATATTCCTCAAGTAAGCTTTTATTTTTTAATTAACATTTTTTGTTTCATTTTTTTATAACAAGAGCCCACTAGTTGAGGTACAAGATCACTGCATTATCTAGGAAGAAGAACACACACACACACACACACACACACAAAAGCGATATCTAATTTTTGATGATGGCGGTTGGTTTGAAGATAAAAATAACTATAAAACATCATAGACAACTTGAGAGCATGAAAAATTGATGAGGTAAAATTGTTTTATTGCCATGAAAATAATTCTGATTACACTAGATTATTTAGACTAAAATCTATATAATTTTCCCCCTAATTTTTAGCAGCCTGTGAATTACAGTCTTCTTAAACATTCACACTCCCATGTTTCTAAACTTTAGCAAGTCTGTTGAAATTACATTTGTGGAATCATATCCGAGATTTGCTTCAGTTTTAATATCTGCCAATTTCACTATATATATTTTGATTTTTATATTTAAATTATCCTTTTGCAATTACGAGAACTCCAAAGTATTAATACATGGTTGACAATCTTCAACAAATGCATTGGAGAATATTGTAGAATTTTTTTAATAGATTTTATTTTTAAATTCAAAAAATCATAAGATATGTTCTAGAGTGTTTAAGTGATTAATTTCTTTTAAATTGTATGATGTTTATCTATAATGTATTGAATTTTGAATACTATAAATAAAATTTAAAGCACTCTTTGGATAAGGCAAATCATGTCCATTGTGTATGAAATTTGGCATGGAAATAGTACACATATAAAGCTTTAAAATGAGTTATAGAATGTGTCAATTGGATATCTAGAACAAGAGCTATGATTTTTGGAAGTATGGTCAAAAAATCTGAGAACACTCTGTGTTCCTGATTTTTTACAAGGGATAACTAGGCAAATTTCACGAGGTTTCTTTGATAATTTGGCCATGTGATTATTTTTCCTTTAAATAAGATACTATTATAGCTTTCAATCAAGTATTTGAACTCAAGAATTGGATGTGCAAATTACAAGTTATGAATTTTTAAGCTTTGGGTAGAAAATCTGGGAAATTCTGACTTTAACATTGGACAGTTAGTTTGATCGTGAAATTTGGGAGATTAAGTCTATGAGTGGAAACTAGATAATATTTTTCTTGTATAGAGAACTTCAAGAGCTTCATATAGAAAATTGAACCACCTCAATTGGAGTTTCCTAGTCTAAGATACGATTTTTCAAAATTTCCTAAAGATTGTTGGCAGATTATGTTAAGTCTGAAATTTTCCAGTTTTGAAGAAAATGTGATTAAGGAATAATTTGAGAATTATGGGACAAGTTTGAGAGGCCAATTCAATTAAACTTATTACTTAAATCACTAGGGTGAAAAACATATAGTATGTCTTAAATTAGATACACATTAGACAAAAAGCATAAAAGACTATAAAAGATAACCAATTAATTCGAAATAAAGGATAAGAGTTATGAGAGGGTCAAGAATAACATAATTTTAATTATGTTAATAAGATTGGAATAAGTAATGACCCATCTCTACATGAATTTCAAATTATAGGATTTGACATTTGCTCGAGCCCAAAGAGGAAGCTTATTGGAGAAGGTAAATTACTGGAAAGGCAGTCTGGTAGTAACTCTTTCTCTCATATATTATGTAATTATTCTACATGTTTGTGTTTACCACTGATTAAATTCATTTCATGAATATATAGTTTGATATTTGGATTGTGTGTCATGAGGCCGTAAGTCCCAAAAGTACATTATTGCATGGGGTGTATCCCTGGGCTTTAAGACCTTATATGCATTCAAAGTGAGACCGTAAGTCCCGAAAGTTCATTGTTGCATGGGGTGAATCCCTGGGCTATAAAACCTACTATGTAATCCGTGTTGTAAGGGACTGTGTGCCTTAAGGTGGTAAGACCCGAAAGTGTATCTATTGCATGGGGTGTATCTCTAGGCCATAAGACCTAACATACCAGCTATATTGTATTGGACTGTTGAGTCCTGTGAATAATGTTTATGCTATGTCTTAATTGCCGAATGCTTAATGTATGACAGTTTTATTGCATGCTTGGTGAACTTGCATATCATATGATTGACTGCTGTTACTACTGAGATTCTCATGCATCTCACCATTTCCATTAAATGACATACAACTAAAGCCACCAGCTCAAAAGGCAAAGAAGTAGTAATCGCTGATAAATAGAAGGAGGAGGAGAAGGATAATTATTATGTTGGTTATCTGTATATTAATATTTGTTAAGATTTAGGATTTTTGGTAACCTCATATGGCTACATATTTTGTATATATATATATAAACATAGTGAACTTGGTACCTATAGTAGTAGTATAGTGGTAGCAGTTGTAATACCTTAAATTTTGGGACTAGAAGCTTAAGAGTAAGTCTGAATCAAGCAAAATGCTAAGCCCTAGTTTAGCAAGAGTACCAAGAATGTCCAAGAGCCATAATGACTTTTAGAGATGAATTTGGAATTAAATATGGGATTTAGCTCAAATTAATCAAAGGAAAATACCCAATTCCTTTATCTAAACTCAAAGATGATACAATGCCTAACTTGGAACCAAAAAGAAGAGTTAATGGCATAGGGAAGAAAGAATAAAGAGGAATAAAAGAACTAATGGAAACTTAATTAATATTGCCATATAATCAAGGGCAAAAGGGACATTTGTCATTTGATCTTGAGGATAGAATTGAAAACAAAAATGAAGGGCAAGGATTTGTCCTTGAAAAGTAAGAGTAATCATGAGGTTGAAAAAGAAAATTAACTCCCTCATCTCATGATATTAATTTCGGCCAAGAGGGCAAAATGGGGGAAAGAATGAGTTTGGTCAAAGAGTCAACCACCTTTTCAAGAAGTCTTGGTCAAAACTTGGGCACACACACACATAAGCTTTTGGCCAACATTAAACTTCCCTTTTTATTGAAGCATTTCGGTCAAGACCAAGGGAAAGAAAGAGAATGTTACTTAAAGTAACTCTATATCCATTGACCAAGCCAAAAGGGAAAAAAAATAAAAGAAGAAGAAAAGTTAACAAGATTTCAACCTTACTCAACTTGTAGAGTACGTAGACCAAAAAGCAAGATAGCAAGAGAGAAATTGGTCAACATATTTTCCTCCTGTTTGAATGGAAATTCAATCAAGATAAGAAGAGACAAAGAAAGAGAGAGAGTCAATTAAATTAAACCAATCCATAGTTAAATCAACCCAAGCACGTTTTCAAGACACCACAACTTTGTGACACCTCACCACACACTCCCAACTCCCTCTCAATTTTTGGCCAAGCACACTAAAGAGGTGAGGATGATATTTAATCAACTCATTTCCTCATCCTAACACACTCAGAATTCTGCCCAAGCTAGAAAAAAAAAGAGAAAAGAAGAGGAAAAGGAAAAAGGAAAGAGAAAGGAGAAATTGAAGAACCAAGAAGCAAGGTAAATGATTCTTGCTCAATTTCACCTTCTAAATTACCTCTTAAGTTCTATATGTCTTCACAAACATTGTTCCTCTCACTAAGGGCTAAATTTCTATGGTTTTTGTTTCTCAAGGGAAGGTGTTTTGAACTGCCAAGGAAGACCTAAAGTTGGAGAAACCAAGAACAAGCCCTAGAAAGTAAAAGAGGTGAGCTTACACTTTCATTTGAACCATGCATCTTATGAATTAGTTGAATTTTATGAGTTTATTGGTGCTTCCCTAGTTCGGTCAAGGCATGAATTTAGGGTTTGATGTTGTTAGTATAACCCCCTTACTCAAAAGCCATTAATATGGTTTGAATACATGTCATAAAATAAATAGGAGACCATTGAATAATTTAAAACTCATCAAAGATCCCAACTTCATGACAAGATTCAGTCTTGTGATAAAGTGGGTTTTCAAAAACTCTTCAAAACCTGTTTAATACGGTCTCAATTCTACTTTTCGAATCTATTTGGCCTGTTCGGTTCCGTTCCATTTATAAATATCAGAGTGTTCAACAAAATTTCTTGACGGATTCCTGGGTTATATTCATAAAATAGTAGGGTTTACAGGGCATGATCGCCCATTTTAGTTCCCAAACCGAGGATTACAAATCAATACACAAGTCTATGGTGGATATCTCTACCTCTACTACATTGATCTTACATTTACATCATATACAACTTATACATTCATCCAAAAGTTGATAACCAACTCAAAAGTCTAATTTCCTAGTCATGAGCACTAGCCGCCCTTGTTTTCCTACTTCTCCTTTATTTCGCTTGCCCTGGCTGTAGGTTAGTCATTGGAAAGAGTGAAATTCATATGAATCTTAGTACTAATATTTCACTCATATGATATATAATTTAACAAAGTGTGTAAGCAATCATCATAAAGCAACATTCACAACAGCATTTTCAGCAGCATTCACATTTGCGACATTCGTCACAACACATGACATTCACAATAGCATTCATATTCGTGACATTAATCACAACCCGTGCCATTCACAACAGCAGGCACATTCGTCACAACTTGTGACATTCATAGTAGCATTCATAGCATCATTCACATTTGTGACATTTGTCACATTCATCATAATTCAATGATAAGCATATACATACAAAGCATTACACATGATATAAGAGAAAGAGTCACTACCCTATTCTTTCCATTCTTGCTCGAGCACAGGTTTCTTACGCTCAGGGCAGGTGTCAAGTCCTATAAATCATAATCAAGGATAACAAGTTATTTCCTATTTTAGTCCTTAAATAACTCCTAAGTACTTGGGGTTGGTTATCATTTGAGACCTTTAGGTAGCTACTAGAAGCTCAAACAAAAGCATAAAAGGGTTGGTGAGAGCTAAACCAGAAACCACCTTTCACAAGTTTAAAGTGTTTTAATTGATGGTTGGCCGTGGCCTAGGAATTATTTAGTTGCGGCCAAAAATAGGTTAAAATGGTTTTGGCTACGGCCAAGAGTAGGTTTGACACTTTCTGGTTGTGGCCAAGGAAATTCCTGTTTCTTAGCTGAACTTCCAAAAATCATAACTAAATCTACAAAAATCAAAACGGAGTGATTCCAAGTCATACTTAAAGATTTTACCTCCTCTTTACAGGAAAAATATGAATCACTAACATCTACAACCACAAAAATATAGAATTCAACAAATTTCCATACTATTCCAGAATTGATTCCAGTTTCAACCTTAAACTTTGGAAATACATAACTTCTAGCACACACATCGAAATGAAACCCATTATGTATCAATTTAAAGCATGACATGTCTACTACTAGATTGGAAGGTTTGAAAATTTTTGGACTTCATTTGCTATTTCAAACTACCATGCATACTAGCTCCCCTGCACAGAATTTTCATTGACAAAACTTACAACTTTTCAACCTATGTTTCTAATGGTCTAGAATTCACAACCAAAACTACTCGCCACACAATTTTTTACATAGAATCCAATGGAAAAATTAAAACAACCAAATTCTCACATGTCCTGTTTTGACAGAATTTAACATAAAATCCAGAAATTTGCAAACTTTACATTCAAGTCTCAAATCAATTCCATTTAACCAAACCACAACACAAGACACCATTACAACAATCAAAACATCACAAACTCTCTAAACCCCAATATACACGAAAATAGGGCAAAATTCCACTAGCCAAAATTCTCAACCAATTATCACAACATACATATCAAAAGATTGCCTTTACTCACCTCTATTACTTACTCTAGTTAGTTATTTGATTCTCCAACCTCTAGTTTTTCTAGAGCACACAGAACACCTCCTCCTGAAAATCTAAAACCATACAAATGAAGCTCTCATCAAGAGGAACAGGGTTAAAGAAGAGGTTTTGAGCAATAGAGGTCATCTACATGGTCAAAACTCAAGCAATGGAGCTCACCTTGCCTTGACTCTTCTCTCTCTTTCCTCCTCCTTCTTGGCCGACTTAAGAGAGCTTGAGATAGAGAGAAAAGTGATGAAATGATCAAATCTTCAGCTCCCCATGCCACTTGACCGAAATTGAAAGGAGACAGGAAGAGAATTAATTGTTTGAACATTTGACTTTTCAATTCCATTGTTTAATTCAAATGGTGACAAATGTCAAAACCCTATGGCTCCTAAAAAAGGCATGTAACCATGTAGTTACTCTACTTAATTCAATTAGCAATTTAGTCACACCTCTTGTTCTCTTAGTCAATAGTCAATTTTCTCTTCGGTTTCTGACTAATTGGCCTATAAATTTCTTTCTTCCTGTTTTGCCCCTGACTATGGCAATTTTAGCTAGATTGCCACATATTGAATTATTTAACTCCTTTTCCTCTTCCATGCACTATTCCCTTGTCTTTTAATTCAGTTTCAGCTTTGTCACCATAATTAAGCTTAAATACTAGGTTGGGGCACTTTCTACTCCTAATTCAGGTCATAATTCACACTTTATTCCCCGAAAGAGTTTATCTACATTCATTACATTCACTTTTGGAGTCATGAGCCCTTATACACATGTTGGGGCATTACAATTAGAAGCATGCTTATGATGATATATGATGTTTAAAGAGGGTACTAGACTAGTTTAGTAGTGGAATTTGCAAATTTGTTGATTGTTGGTTTGGGATTTGAGTTTTGGCTAGATGCAGGGCAAGAGGGAGGAGTGTGATTTTGATGAATTTAAGGTAACCAATGGATTCTACACAAAAAAATGTGTGGGAATAGCTTATGGTTAATATCATGGATGAATTGGGTAGAAAATCTTAAAATTGAAATTTCAGGTTATTAGGGTTAAATACTGCCAAAATCCAAGGTAGGCTGATAGTGGCTTGTTTTTGAATGGCCAAATCTTATCCAATGGTCATGAAATTTTTCAAATTGATAGTAGACATCTAAAGTTTAGGCATTGAGTCTGGAATGAATTCTGAACTAGTGAGGTTCGTTGACGATTTCTGGAATTTAAGCCTTGTAATTGGCAGTAGGTGATACTTTTCCCATACAGAGTACTTAAAGAGATTTGAATAGGGATTTGAATCACCTCATTTGGGGTTCTAGAGATTAAGTAATGAATTTTAGAAGTTGGCCAATGAAAACTGGCAGACTAGGGTGATACCCGAATTTTAAAGTTCTTGAAGGAAACAAGTCAAGTGTGATGGCTTGCATTCATGGCTTTGAAGAGTTAACACATAATGTGATTGTGTCTCTAGGGCCATGAGATGTCAAGGAAGTGCAAAGGGAAGGCTTTGTAAGAAACTACAATGGTTCGAATTCATTATGTATAAAGCTCATATGATAACTATCGAAATTAAGATGTCACATTTATGTTGACAAGTTCCCATAGAGAATTGGCAGTTGTAATTGAAATGACCATTTAAGTAGCAATTTTAAGAAGTCCACTTTATATTGTAACAAGTAAACAAGTTTGAATATGTAAAGGTATTATTAATAAGTTCCCATCATGAATTTACAAATGTAACTGGAATGACCAATTATGCTTGAGTTTTAACAAGCCACTTCATGTTATAACAAGCAAGTATTTTGGATCGAGGTTAAGTTTATTACATACACATACATTTTTGTATTGAAAGATTAAACGGGTTTGATGGCTTGGTAGCAATAAACCTCTTTGTTTATAGTAATTGAGGAGTGCCTTTTTTTATAAAATAATTCAGGAGTACATTTGAATGAGAAAGAGAAGCCTTGCATTTAATAATTGTTTCGATGGGATTGTTCTGCAAAACTTCAAGAAGCCATTCTCAATTTAGATAATTTCTTCGATTTAAGAATGAAGTAATTATGTATGTCTTATTTAGGCGGACGGTTTTGAAATGTTTCTGTAAAGACAACTTACATATTATTTGTTCTTTAGACGGTCCCTTGTTCTTAACATTTTAATAGTTTCCTACCAATTATTTTATATCAGGTATATAGCATGGAATCTAAATTATATTCATACACCAAAGCACAAAAATCAATTTTTCCTCCGTGGATTTGTTAAAACATCTGAGTTCAATTGTCCCATGTGCAAGAGAAAATCCACGGAGGATAAAATTGATTTCAATGTTTTTGCACATAAATTAGAATATTGGAAATAATCTTTTGTTGTTGAAAATCTACAGGGGATAAAATTCATTTCGATAGTCAAAATCAATTTCTTTTTCCTCTATCATGCGTTCAAGTTGCTATTTTTGTTCGGTTAAACTCAATTTAGTTCCCTAGACTTTTAACGTGTTTCAGTTTCTGTTATTATATGTAAGCCATATCAATGCAAATTAGCAGTAGTTAACAACATTAATACCTTATCAACAAAGTTATAACACTGTTAACCAATAAGGGTTGGGTCTGGCATAATAGACAAATCCCTTGCAACGTGGCAAACCTTTATTCGAACCCCTGGAAAATATTATTATAGTTAATGCTCGACAATGCTTTAAATAGATGTCCAAAAGGAAAATATTTTGGATAGGATAAAGTATACAGACAAAAAATAACGAAAAAAAGATATAGAACAAAATCAAAATATGTCAAAAATACAGGGAGCTAGAATATATTATTTAACCATTTATGGTTTATTAATTAGGGGGGACCATTTTGAAATTTCTCTGAAAAAACGACCTATCATTTGTTCTTTAGAAAGCCGAATAGAATTATTTTAGATCCATACATAGCATGGAGTTAAAAAATTACATTCAACCTTTATCTATTGATATGAACAGTCATTTTGGATCTACATATATATAGATGGAGTTGAAAATTTCATTCGACCTTTATCTATTGATAAGGACAGTCATTTTTGGTCTACTCATTTATAGTATGGAATCTAAATCATTTTCGAAATAGATAAAGACAGTTCCACGTAAAACAGGCTTTTATGTTCAACAAGAACTGTCATTTTAGATCAACTCATGTATAGTATTGAAAAATATTTCTTGTTATCATCCGATGGAGTTTACAACTCTAAAGAAGAATTAGAATAGGAATGAAAATGAAAATAATAGTTTAAGCTTTGTTCAGTACGTGGATTTGGTTTTTAATTTGTCAAATTAAAGTTTGTAAAAGTGGGGTAAAAGTAAATTAAAGTTTACATGTTTGCCCTAGAATGTCGTTGAGAGCATTGTGTCTGCACATCCATCCCATAAGAAGAGAGGAGAAGACAATGATGCAGTTCATGTTGTTACAAGCAAACAAGGTCATACTGAATATGTAAAGGAGTTATCAACAAGCTTCTATCGAGAATTGATGAGTAAGTGTAACTGTAACGATAAGTTATATTAGAGTTTTAGCAAGCCACTTCATATTATAACAATTAAGAGGTTTGGAGGCTATGTTTATTCCATATATAAATTTTTGCATCTTAAAACCAAAATGGGTTTAATGGTTTGATGGTAACGAATATTATAGTGATTAAGGGGTGATGTTCTTGTTTTCTGCCAGCAGTCTGTGGCCTTTTATTTTTTTAAAAAAAAAATTAAAAATAACATTTTTTTATCTTTACAATCAAAGTATATATAATTTCAATTTGGTCCTTAATTTTTCCACTGAAATATCATAATTTTTTAGGAGTTACTGTAAATCAAGTGGCTTTTTGTGGGACTGATGAATCCCTATTTTATAATACAGATTTATACGCACTTTGGGGATTTTTATGCTGATAATTGGGTTAAATTGCAGCATTTATTGGAAAATTATAAAGAAGGCTTATTTGTCTACTGTTTTAAAATTACTCTTCAATTAATCGATTAATCAAGATGGATGAAAGGTATTTCTTGTCTTTGATTCCAATATATTCGAAAGAAATTCGTAAGCTAAGGCTGAAAATATTGTTAGAAGGGCAATATGCGGCTATGGATAGTGCCCCATCATTTAATAAAGGGTGTATAGGCCATCATATTGCATATGATTTGCTCTCCAACAAGCAAACAAATGGGGATTTAAAGATAACCAACTTTAAGTGTTATGAAACAATTGACAAATAAGACCTCATTATAATTTTCCAATAAATGCTGCGATTTAACCCAATCATAACTACAAAAATCCCCAAAGTACATATAATTCTGTATTATAAAATAGGGATTCATCAGTCCCACAAAAAGCCACTTGATTTACAATAAGTCCCAAAATATTATGATATTTCAGTGGAATAATTAAGGACCAAATTGAAATTGTATATGCTTTGATGGTAGAGAGAAAAATGTTATTTTTAATTTTTTTTAAAGAAAATAAAAAGGCCACCTACTGCCGGCAAAAAAACAAGAACATCACCCCTTAATCACTATAATATTCGTTACCATCAAACCATTAAACCCATTTAATTTTAAGATGCATAAATTTATATATGTAATAAACATAGCCTCCAAACCTCTTAATTATTATAATATGAATATGAAGTGGCTTGCTAAAACTCTAATATAACTTATCATTACAGTTACACTTACTCATCAATTCTCGATAGAAACATGTTAATAAAACCCTTTACAGATTCAATATAACCTTGTTTACTTGTTACAACATGAACTGCATCATTTTCGTCTCCTCTCTTCTCATGGGATGGATGTGCACACACAATGCTCTCAACGACATTCTAGCGTAAACATGTAAACTTTAATTTACTTTTACCCCATTTTTACAAACTTTAATTTGACAAATTAAAAACCAAATCCACACTGAACAAAGCTTAAACTAATATTTTCATTTTCATTCCGATTTTAATTCTTATTTATAGTTGTAAACTCAATCGGATGATAACCAGAAATATTTTTCAATAGACATGTTCTTGTTGAAAATAAAAGCCTGTTATACGTGGAACTGTCTTTATCTATGTCGAAAATAATTTAGAGTCCATACTATAGATGTGGGGATCTAAAATGACTATCCTTATCAATAGATAAAGGTCGAATGTGATTTTCGACTCCATCTATATATATGTGGATCCAAAATGAGTGTTCATATCAATAGATAAAGGTTGAATGTAATTTTTTAACTCCATGCAATGTATAGATCCAAAATAATTCTAATCGACCTTCTAAAGAACAAATGACATGTCATTTTCTCGGAGAAATTTCAAAATGGTCCCCCCAATAAACCATAAATGGTTAAATAATCTATTTTGGATCCCTATCTTTATAAGGAATTTGGATTTTATTCTATATCTTTTTTTCATTATTTTTGTCTATATACTTCATGCTGTCCAAAGGATTACCTCCTATAGTTTTATAAGGATTTGAGTATGAGCTTCACAAAGTATCTTTCTTTTGGATATCTATTCAAGACACTGTCGAGCATTAAATGTGATAATATTTTCCAGCATGAATTCAAATAAATGTTTGCCACGTTGTGAGGGACTTACCTATTCCGCTAGAGCCAACCCTTATTTTTTAACGGTGTTATAACTATGTTGATATGGTATTAATGCCGTTAATTACTGCTAACTAGGATTGATATTGCTTACATGTAATAACTCAAACCGAAACACATTAAACGTATAGGGACCTAAATTGAATTTAGCCCAACAAAAATAGCAACTTCAACGCGTGATAGAGGAAAAAGAAATTGATTTTGACTAACATAATTAATTTTATCCCTGTGGATTTTCAACAACAAAAGATTATTTCCAACATTCGAATCCATGTCACAAAAAAATGGAAATCAATTTTATCCTCCGCGGATTTTCTCTTGCACATTGTACATTTGAATTCATACGCAGATGCTTTAACAAATCCACGGAGGAAAAACTTGATTTTTGTGCTTTGGTGCATGAATCTAATTTAGATTCCATGCTATATACCTGACATAAAATAATTGGTAGGAAACTATTAAAATGTTAAGAACAAGGGACCCTCTAAAGAACAAATAATACGTAAGTTGTGTTTTCGGAAACATTTAAAACAGTCCGCCTAAATAAAACATACATAATTACTTCATTCTCAATTCGAAGAATTATCTAAATTGCGAATGGCTTCTTGGTGTTTTGAAAAATAATCCCATTGCAACAATTATTAAATGCAAGGCTTCTCTTTCTCATTCAAATGTACTCCTGAATTATTTTATAAAAAAGGCACTTCTCAATTACTATAAACAAAGAGGTTTATTACTACCAAGCCATCAAACCTATCTAATCTTTCAATGCAAAAATTTATATATGTAATAAACTTAACCTCCAAAATACTTGCTTGTTATAACATGAAGTGGCTTGTTAAAACTCAAACATAATTTGTCATTTCAGTTACAATTGTAAATTCATGATGGAAACTTGTTAATAATAATACCTTTACATATTCAGACTTGTTTACTTGTTACAACATAAAGTGGTCTTGTTAAAACTCCAAATTTAAATGGTCATTTCAGTTATAACTGTCAATTCTCTATGGGAACTTGTCAACCAAAAATATTAGGGTTATTTGTCTATCGTCCACCGTTAACCGCAAGCATACAAGTCAAAAATTTTATAAAAATATTGTTCCCATGAGAAATAAGGCAAAAAAAAAAAATTATCACAGGTATACTTTCAATTAGGTTAGATGAAAATATTTTGGAAAATTAGTAATTCAAAATTCAATTATTTTAAAATGAGAATATTATGTGGAAAAATCTAAATTTTAACTTCAAGACTACGGGTGGAGATAGGCTAGGCCCCAAATAGGGGCCTAAGGTCTAGCCTATATAAAGTTTAGCCTAACCTATTTAGTAAATAGGTGAAGCTTGGATTCTGGCCTATTAACTAGCCTAGCCTATAAGCCTGGCCTATTTAATTTTTTTTAAGTTATACTATTATATAATTATATATAATGATATCTAAATTATTTATAAATCTACAAACTTAGCCTTAATCCTAAGTTCCATACAGTACAAAAAAGGAGCTGATTTATAGCGGTTAAATTGAGGGATTTGTAGCAATTCTAACTGCTACAAATGCATCTAGTAGTGGTCCCATAAACCACTACAAAATATATCTGACAAACAATTTCATTGCAGTTTATTTAAACCGATAGACAAGGCAAACAAACCACTACTACACTTTTAGCAATCTAAGCCAACTACTACAAGATGCGGTCATTGTAGAGCTGTTCAAGCTAAAGGTGGTTTGTCAACTGCTACAAATGTGCCTTCGATTTTTTTTAGAATGAATTGTAAAATAAATTTTTGCTTGCACCAGTTAAATAACTACTACACATATTGTGCCAAACTTTTGCATTGGCAAACTTTGATTTTGGCAAGAAAAGAAATTCAAACTTTTCGCACCAATAATTTGATTGTAGTTAATTGAACTCCTCAACGCATAAGAAGGATTTTTTATTGCGGCTAATTGAACTCCTCAATGATGAAAATGTCATAACACAATTTTCGGAAGAAAGAACAAAGCTTCTCCAAAATGATGGATACATCATAAGGTAGTGTATTTTTTATTGCCAATGGAAGTAACTATTGCATGAGAATATGTGAGTCATGACTCTTCAACCCAACAACCTATCGATCTTGCATATCGATACCTCTTGAAATATTGCTTGAATATCCATTAGAAACTTTTATTTTCTTGATTTCCTTGTTTGGTTTAGTCAACGTAAATTTTGTTGGTTGAAATTTGTCATTCTCATCTAGTCAAGCCTTTTCACCAACTCCAATGGCCCGTAAATCTTTTCTAGCATGAAAATGATCTTTTGACTTTTGGATTCGTTGAGCAACATGTATTGCACATTAGAACACACCTCTTCGATTCTTTCATAAGCATCACATCAACACTTTGGCATAGCTAATTAAATTGCAAATAAGCACTGCTACAGATTTGAGCATATATAATGCTTAATAAATAACATTTACAATGAATAAATGTCATGTATGTCGAGACGGGGGTCGTGCAAGAATATATAACACTAAAATACAACGGTTAAATATATGCACAATCATGTATTGAGAGGTAGAATTCATGAAAACACAAAAATAACAGCTGTAGTTAAGAACTATTATTTATTTAGTGACAAATATGATAGTTATAATGAAACAACCTTCATGTTACACTTAAAAATGATTCATCTTGCAACATTATATCAGTAAAAACAAATACATAACAGTTATAATAATTAGCTATAAAGTATGTTTATAAATCTGAGATATTATTAGATATAATATCTAATAATATCTCATATTGATACTTTTAAGATAAATACAATGTGTTAATATATAATTGTATCTCAGATTTATACTTTTAACAAAAATATAATATCTTTAGATATTAATCTAATATGTATTACCTATTAATATCTTAAGGAGGCGAGAAAGACGAGATTATGAAATAGTTTATTTGACAATACTTGATAGTTCTTCATAAATGACCGTTATGTATTCTTTAAGAATACTTAATAGTTATCAATAAAAACTGTCATGTATAAGAAGATGGGATTCTTAAAAAATTTATTTCACAATACTTGATAGTTCTTCACAAAAAACCGTTATATATTCTTTAAGATTTCTTAACAGTTACAAATAATAACCATCATATATAGGAAGGCATGATTCTGAAAAATGTCAAATATAAGGAGGCGGTAGTCTATAAAAAAGTTATTTAACAATACATTACATTCTTTATAAAAGATCATTACGCATGATTTAATATAAAAATGTGGAATTCTGAGAAAAAAAATTATTTGACAATATCTTATGGTTCTTTATAAAGAATCGTTAAGGATCATGTAATATAAACAAATATTTGACAATATGTCACTATTCTTCATAAAGAATCATTAAGTAATCTAACAATATATTAATATATTCTTTATTGATTTTAATTAATATTATGGACAATGCATTACAATTCATCACAAAGAGACATTATAACACTTTATTTCCATATTCGATATGATAAGTTTTACACAGCGAATTTGAACCACTAAACGGTATTCCTTTGTAAAGTTCTTTCAATTCTCAACCTCAAGACAAGACTCGAACCTGTAGTTGAGTGGATTTTTCTAACTATTTCAAAAGGTTTTAGAAAAGTCTTTTAGTGGTTCGTAACTTCTTAACTCATTGTTTCTTAATTCCTTTTATTATTATCAGAGTATTTCTCTGCTTAATAAATCTCTTTGCTTCTTTGACAATGTGATCATACCGTGCGATTACCCATTCCTAGATAATGAGTCAATACCAATTTAGAAATTTGAGAAAAGTTGGTAACTTTATATTTAGACCCGAAAATCAGAATTGGACTAAAGATAAGCCAAATTATGGAACCTAAGAAATTTAAGGAGTTGTAAATTAGACAACGTGGGAAATTTAGAGCCTATTGTGTGAGATTAATAGGATAAAAATTAACCCACACTTACATATACAATCATTTCTCTCGCAATACAAGACACACACATGGCATACTCAACACTCCTCCTTCTCTCTCTAAAATTCTCTCAAGCTTTCTCTCTCTATTTTGGGGTTGTATGTGTCAGTTTAGAGCTGTAGCAGGCAGAAGATGATGTTTATATTATATCCCATCATTTAATTAATTAACTATCCCAATGTTGGATTTAAACAAAATTCTGGCAGATTTTCTACCTAAACTTTGAAAAATCATAACTAAATTTGTAGACATCGTATCGGAGTGATTCTAAAGGCGATAGAACCCTTATTGAGTCTAGTTGCAATTATAAATATAGTATTTTATCAATTAGAAACACAAAAGTTCCATAATTAAACTCTTTGAATGTTGTTCCAAAAAATAAATAGTTTTTCCGGGCTAACTTCAAAAATTCGTAACTCTTTGTATATAGCTCTAATTGATTCATATGACCTATCAAATTAAAACTTATGATGTCTACTTTCATTTTGGAAAATTTCATAACTTTTTGTCATCATTTGGTCATCCAAAACCACATGACAAATGCACCGCCTCACTAGCGATTTCACTAGAACTATTGTTTGCCTTTAAATTTCCAATATTTAATTCCTATGACCATGAATATTCACTATTTTATTGAATATTTCCAAATAATTACAATATATATTGGTGAAGAAAAGTTGGGGTGTTACATAAGGGCCAATTTTATTGAACTTAGGGCCTAAATCACAGGGGTGAACGACTTCTAGCATGTCTTAAATTAGATACACACTGGATATAATCACAAGAGAGTATTAAAGATAACCAACTAATTTGAAATAAAGGACAAGAGTTATGAGAGGGTTAAGAGTAACATAATTTTAATTATGCTGATAAAATTGGAATAGTTAATGACCCATCTCTTCTTGAATTTTAAATTATAGGATTCGATATTTGTCCAAGCCCCAAAATGAACCTAACTCAAGAAGGTAAAACATTGGAAAGGCAGTTAGGTAGTAACTCTTTCTCTTATATAATATGTATTTGTTCTGCATGTATGTGTTTACCTTTGATTATATTCATTTTATGAATATATGGTTTGATGTTGGGACTGTCTGTTCTGAGGCTGTAAGACCTAAAAGTGCATTGTTGCATGGGTTGTATCCCTGACCTGTTAGACCTGATATGCATTCAAAGTAAGGCTATAAGACCTGAAAGTGAATTTGTGGCAATATTCCTCAAGTAAGCTTTTATTTTTTAATTAACATTTTTTGTTTCATTTTTTTATAACGAGAGCCCACTAGTTGAGGTACAAGATCATTTGATTATCTAGGAAGAAGAACACACACACACAAAAAAGTAATATCTAATTTTTGATGATGGCGGTTGGTTTGAAGATAAAAATAAATATAAAACATCATAGAAAACTTGAGAGCATGAAAAATTGACGAGGTAAAATTGTTTTATTGCCATGAAAATAATTCTGATTACACTAGATTATTTAGACTAAAATCTATATAACTTTCCCTCTAATTTTTAGCAGCTTGTGAATTATAGTCTTCTTAAACGTTCATACTCTCATGTTTCTAAACTTTAGCAAGTCTGTTGAAATTACATTTGTGGAATCATATCCGAGATTTGCTTTAGTTTTAATATCTGCCAATTTCACTATATATATTTTGATTTTCATATTTGAATTATCCTTTTGCAGTTACGGGAACTCCGAAGTATTAATACATGGTCGACAATCTACAACAAATGCATTGGAGAATATTGTAGAATTTTTTTAATAGATTTTATTTTAGAATTCAAAAAATCATAAGATATGTTCTAGAGTGTTTAAGTGATTAATTTCTTTTAAATTGTATGATGTTTATCTATAATGTATTGAATTTTGAATTCTATAAATAAAATTTTAAGCACTCTTTGGATAAGGCAAATTGTAATATACCAAATTTTGCAATACTAAAAACGTGTAAATATGGAAATAGTAGAATAAAATAAATATCGGTATTTACAATTAAAGGTAGAGTTACTTTCGGAATTCCCATATGTCCATTATGTCATTCACAGAAATCGAGAAGTCAATATTGTAACAATACAAGTGTTAGAAGTTGGAGTAAAATTCATTGGTGGCTGCAGGGTTCAGGGGCATCAGTTGCGAGATTGGAGGAATTTGGGCATTTCATGACATGCCTCGATATGCATGCCACAATCCCACATGGGTCCCACGTCGAATTCTAGGTAATGTGTAACACCCTGCCTTTAATCGCGTAATTATAATTCGATATTAGGTAATTAAATTAAATTAGAGACCGTCGAATAGTTTAAAACCCATAAAAGGTTCCCTTTAGTAGTAGGGACTTTACGAAATTTTTCAAAACTTCATTCCTCTTCCGGTCTCAAGTTCAATTATCGAATATAATCACCTGTGCAGTTTATCTACATTTACGTATGACAGAGTGTATATCCAAAATCCCGGCAACCGGGTTCAACTACATATATATATAGTTTCAAATCCTGATGAGGGAATTACAGGTTCAAGTATTCAAACCATTTACAACTCAACGTTATACAGTAATCCCCAAATAAACGATCTAACCAACATGTCCAAAATAAATGTCCCTACGGAACTCTACCCGCTCCGGGTCACGCGCTTCTCCTTAGAGCTACTCGCCCTGTCTGAAAGGTTAGTTCAAGGAAAGAATGAGATTCAAAAGAATCCCAGTAGTAACAAAACATTTATACCACATATAAGCACACAACATGTAAGCAAATCATCAACAGCAGCAGCACATATCACACTCCACCCTCATCCCCTTTCTCCGCCGGGAAGGCACACAGTCCTAACCCGAACCGTTGCTAGCTACTCAGGGACTATTGGCGTGGCAGTGCATAAATATAGCCTTATAGCTCATACAGCTATCCGGCTCTCACAAATGGCCCGTCGGCCTCACAAATAGCCTTTCGGCTCACATATCACATATATCACACTTCATCCTCATCCCCTTTCTCCGCCGGGGAGGCACACTGCCTAAACCCGAACCGTTGTTAGCTACTCAGGGACTATTGGAATGACAGTGCTAACACAAATCCACAAAGATCGCAGCATACGAACCCATTCCCAATCAACGATAAAACACACATGCAATGCATCATAGTTGGTACAAAAGAAAAGTCACTACCTGATCCTTTCCTGACGGTTGCTGGCACAGTAGGCTCACGAGGATAGCAGATGTCAAATCCTATAATCAAATAGGGACATTAAGTCAATCACTTTTCCAAGTTCTTAATTCAATAACACTCTAAGTTGGTATTCTTTTGGACTCTTTAGATGGCCATTAAATGCCTAAACATATGCCTAAAGGGTTGGGATACCTATCCCCAAAGATCCCTCTTTAGAAAGCTAAACACTGATTTTGGGTCCCCTCACTCGAGCACAGAAGGCCGTGCTCGAGCATGACCCCCCATTCTCACTCGAGCACATGCGAGTGAGACGCAGGAAGTGCTTGCCCGAGAGCAACTCCCGCGACAATTCTACACTCTCACTCGAGAAATCCTGACAGATGCCCAAAACGCTGAACTGATATGGTTTTCCCAGAATTTACCAATTGATTACCAATGGTCCTAAAACTCATACCATAACTCATTCTCACTTATTTCAACACAAGGAACCCATTGGCAACCACAACCAACCCAAATTCAACTCAAACATCAAGATCACCTCTCTAAACCATAATCCATCAAAACCACTACTTAACACCTTTCACTTATTCAACTTCAAGTCAACTTCTAATCACTCCCAAGTGTCAAAACTGACCAAATGAACAGTGACACTCTAACCAAACTCTACCCTTCATTTAACATCATAATTAGGTCAAATTTCCAGAATTTTCATTGATTAGGCAAACATCTTGACATCTATATCAAAATGCATTACAAGCCTACCTCTACAACTTGCTAAAATCAACACCTTGATTCCACCAACTTTCAGATTTGTCCCACAATCAAACACCACCAATGGAAATTCTGAAATCATAGAAACCAAGCTCTCAACCTCTTGGTCAACATTAATGAAAGGTAGCTAAGCATATAGGACCATTTACCTTGACAAAATTCAAGCCCTTAATTCCTCTTTCTTGCTTTGTTCGCTGGAAATGGAGAGCATAGAGAGAGAATGGTGATGATCAGCTTCTTTCCTTCTTCCCCATGCAAGAAAACCGACTAAGAGGAGAGAGGAAGTGAGTGTTGAAACTTTGACTCATCCAATGGTCATTATTTTGCCACTTGGCACCATCTCCTTCCTCCTACAATGATTTCACCTAAATCCACATGCACACAATTCCACCCCTTGATCTTTCAATCTCAACCATTGATCTTGATTACTAAAGAGTTTTCTCTCCAGTAACTGACCAATCGCTCGGTAAATTTACCGTTTTACCCCTGATTAATACATTACTCATTAAATCATCACTAATGATCTTGATATCACATTACACAATATATACTTCAAATATGCTTAATTAACATTAATTACATCATTTGAAGTTATTATCCCTTGATTACAATCCAGGATATTACATAATGCACCGATGGAGCAACTTTATTAAAAAGAACTTTAATAAAGTATGTAATGACAGCTCATTATGACTCATGATGACACATCTTTCGTGTTGGCCAAATAAGGAAATGACAAATGTCCCGAAATTATTACAAAGTAAAAACATGTTTTTGTGTTGGCCAAATGAGGAGGTGACATGTGTCCCTCATCATTAGACATCATTACACCCACTTTAAGCCTTTTGTGTTGTCATCTCCAGAGTACGCCATCTAGCGTCTGAGTCCGGGGAATTCACCGGTCTTCGGCCGGGTCGCTTACTTTACGAGTCAAGCACCGAACTCAGGAGTCCAGGGAAATTGTCAGGCCTCCCCTTCCCCTGACCATTTATGACCCACCAAAGAAAGAGAAAAGAGGAAGACAAATGGTTGCATGACACGTGGCAATCTTAAGCATTAAACTTGTGACACGTGGCAAGATGAGATGAGATCATTTTATG
Source organism: Inga laurina (assembly GCA_963855925.1). NCBI lineage: Eukaryota > Viridiplantae > Streptophyta > Magnoliopsida > Fabales > Fabaceae > Inga > Inga laurina. The sequence continues at coordinate 13,096,903 of OY979705.1, forward strand.
TGATTAAATCACAACCATCCATGCCTAATTAAATGGCAAAATTTCGTGCAAGCATGGAAAGAGAAAGAGGAATCAGATTTCTTAAGCTTAAGAGCACAAGAAGAGAGAAGGAGGAGTGAATAATGAGTTTTCTTGACTACCGGAGCCGATTGCAACCTTGAATCACCGTTATTGTCCAGTAAGTCCTTCAGGAAATTTCCTCTACTCACTATAAGCTTCAATTCTATGGTCTTAGATTTCTCATCTGAGGTGTTTTGTGCCAATTAGTCTACCAGAGTGCTGCTGGAATACCGAACCACTTGTAGACACGCGAAGAGGTAAGCGTAGGCTTTCTGTTGAACCGAATACTTAGTGATTTTATTTAGTTTTTCTTAGCTCATCAACCACCCATGTATTTCATTCAAGGGGTGTTTTTGAAGAAGGAAGATGTTTTAATCATATATATAAGATGATATATGATGTTTGGAGAAGTATTAGACTTGTTGGTAGTTAAAATCACAAAGTGGAATTTTTGTTGTTTTGGGAGGCAGATTTCGGTTGGGGGCTAAATCTGGTAGAAATAATTTGAGTTTGGTATTTTTGAGCTTTCCATTGGATTCTACACGAAAAATTGTGTGGGAATAGGCTCTGGTCATAATTTTTGACAAACTGGTTTAAAGATTCAAAAATTGGAAATTAAGTCTACTTGTGCAACAAAGTTGCCAGTGTGCGTTTTTGTCTGGCAGTTTTGTTGTGGCGAAACTTTCACTGTCCAAAATTCATCTGTTGATTATGAGATCTTCCAGAATTAAAGTACACTTATAGACCTTTAATTTGATAGGTATTATGAAGGATTTCGATAAGTATACTAGGAGTTATGAATGTTTGAAGTAGACCATTAAAACTGGTCAGATTTTCTGGCAGCAGGGAGAAAAAGAAAAACTGGGAAGTGTGCACAGTCTTTCGGCTACTAAGAGTATTTTTCACTTAAAATAGACTTAATAAGGGTTATATAGAATTTTGGATCACCCCAATTCGATTTTTCTAGAATTCGTTATGATTTTTCAAAGTTCAGTGAAAAATCTGCCAGCTTTTGGTAATTGTGCGAAAATTCAAAGCAAAGAGTTTTTGTAATAAAATTGGACATTTAAGAGTTAAGTTAAGCATTTGGAGTAGCTTGAGCGCATTAGCTTCATATTGGGCCTAATGTAGTGACCCTAATGGTAACCAACATAAGAGAATAATTTATGAAGAATTGGACTAAGACATAACTCATTGCCCGTAAATTATAATTTATAAGATTTGACACTTGCCCAGGAAGTTCAAAGCACGTCAATCAAGATCAAGATTTGGAAAAATTATCAGGTAGTAACTTATCACTCACATACTATGTGATATGTTATATGCATGTTTGTACCATTGTGAATTTAAAACATTTAGATGAGAAGGGCTAAGGCCCAGTAGAATTTCCTAGCGCTGTGGCAAGGGACGGTTGTCCTTGAATTGGTAACTTTATGCTTTCTGCATATTGTGAATTTATCTCTGAATGTTTAATATGTTGATTGTACTGTAACTTTGGTTGACATGGCATGACATATGCGCATTTTATGAGTGATATCTGTTACTACTGAGATTCATTGAATCTCACCCTATTTTTCCAAAACAAATTTTCAGCTCGGGCAAGTAGTTCCTTAGGCAAGAAGGTAAACACGGGCGAATGAAGCAAAGGACTTAGAATCTAGTTTTTTGTTAGTTATCTATTTTGGAGATTGTATGTAATTTGTATTTAAGTGTGGTCAGTCTCGTACTGACATGTTTGTAAGCGCCTGTATATAAGCAAACGCGCAACGACATTCGTACCAGTAGTGGACAGCCGTCCATCTAGGGCCGTTAATTAAACATAGTAGCTTGGGTTTCAACAGAGAACTTATTAGTAAATACTCTGATATGAATAAATGAACCTAAAATGGATGGCTTAAAATAAATCATAAAAAAATATGAGACCCAATCTGAAAATGATTTTTGAAAAGATTTTTGAAAACCCATTCAAGTACAGCTCCATACTCTGCTTGAAATTGGGACTTCCGCTGTTTACAAAAGATTATTGGTCTCCTTTATAAAGATATTACTACACTTATGCCATCTATATGCTTTCAAAACATGGGTGTTACAAAAATCATGTCCATTGTGTATGAAATTTGGCATGGAAATAGTACACATATAAAGCTTTAAAATGAGTCCTAGAATGTGTCAATTGGATATCTAGAACAAGAGTTTGGAAGTTTGGTCAAAAATCTGAGAACACTCTATGTTCCTGATTTTTTACAAGGGATAACTAGGCAAATTTCACGAGGTTTCTTTGGTAATTTGGCCATGTGATTATTTTTTTCTTTAAATAAGAGACTATTATAGCTTTCAATCAAGTATTAGAACTCAAGAATTGGATGTGCAAATAATAAGTTATGAATTTTTAAGCTTTGGGTAGAAAATCTTGGAAATTCTAACTTTAACATTAGACAGTTAGTTTGATCGTGAAATTTGGGAGATTAAGTCTATGAGTGGAAACTAGATAATATTTTTCCTGTATAGAGAACTTCAAGAGCTTCACATTGAAAATTGAACCACCTCAATTTGAGTTTCCTAGTCTAAGATACGATTTTTCAAAATTTCCTAAAGATTGGTGGTAGATAATGTTAAGTCTGAAATTTTCCAGTTTTGAAGAAAATGTGATTAGGGAATAATTTGAGAATTATGGGACAAGTTTGAGAGGCCAATTCAATTAAACTTAGTAGTTAAATCACTAGGGTGAAAAACATATAGTATGTCTTAAATTAGATACACATTAGACAAAAAGCATAAAAGACTATAAAAGATAACCAATTAATTCGAAATAAAGGATAAGAGTTATGAGAGGGTCAAGAATAACATAATTTTAATAATAAGATTGGAATAAGTAATGACCCATCTCTACATGAATTTCAAATTATAGGATTTGACATTTGCCCGAGCCCAAAGAGGAAGCTTATTGGAGAAGGTAAATTACTGGAAAGGCAGTCTAGTAGTAACTCTTTCTCTCATATATTATGTAATTATTCTACCTATTTGTGTTTACCACTGATTAAAATTGTTTCATGAATATATCGTTTGATATTTGGACTATGTGTCTTGAGGCCGTAAGTCCCAAAAGTGCATTATTGCATGGGGTGTATCCTTGGGATGTAAGACCTGATATGTATTCAAAGTGAGACCGTAAGTCCCAAAAGTTCATTATTACATGGGGTGAATCCCTGGGCTATTAAACCTACTATGTGATCCGTGTTGTAAGGGACTGTGTGCCTTAAGGTGGTAAGACGCGAAAGTGTATCTGTTGCATGGGGTGTATCTCTAGGCCATAAGACCTAATATACCAGCTATATTGTATTGGATTGTTCAGTCCTATGTATAATGTTTATGCTACATCTTGATTGCCCTATGCTTAATGTATGACAGTTTTATTGCAGGCTTCAGGAACTTGCATATCTTATGATTGACTGCTGTTACTACTAAGATTCTCATGCATCTCACCATTTCCATTAAATGACATACAACTAAAGCCAGCAGCTCAAGGGGCAAAGAAGTAGTAATCGCTGATAAATAGAAGGAGGAGAAGAAGGATAATTATTATGTTGGTTATCTGTATATTAATATTTGTTAAGACTTGGGACTTTTGGTAACCTCATGTGGCTATATATTTTGTGTATATATATATATGTATATAAAAAAACATAGTGAACTTAGTACCTATAGTAGTAGTATAGTAGTAGCAGTTGTAATATCCCAAATTTTGGGACTAGAAGCTTAAGAGTAAGTCTGAATCAAGCAAACTGCTAAGCCCTAGTTTAGCAAGAGTACCAAGAATGTCCAAGAGCCATAATGACTTTTAGAGATGAATTTGGAATTAAATATGGGATTTAGTTCCAATTAGTCAAAGGAAAATACCCAATTCCTTTATCTAAATTCAAAGATGATACAAAGCCTAACTTGGGACCAAAAAGAAGAGTTAATGGCATAGGGAAGAAAGAATAAAGAGGAATAAAAGAACTAATGGCAACTTAATTAATATTGCCATATAATCAAGGGCAAAAGGGACATTTGTCATTTGATCTTGAGGATAAAATTGAAAACAAAAATGAAGGGCAAGGATTTGTCCTTGAAAAGTAAGAGTAATCATGAGGTTGAAAAAGAAAATTAACTCCCTCACCACATGATATTAATTTCGGCCAAGAGGGCAAAATAGGAGAAAGAATGAGTTTGCTGAAAGAATCAACCACCTTTTCAAGAAAACTTGGTAAAAACTTGCGCACATACACACATAAGCTTTTGGCCAACATTAAACTTCCCTTTTTATTGAAGCATTTCGATCAAGACTAAGGGAAAGAAAGAGAATGTTACTTATTAGAGTGTAAGGATTTATAAAGAGAAGACAAAGAGGGACTATGACAGCAAAATCATTCCTAAGAGCTTTGAACTTGGTCAAATTGTTCTTCTTTACAACTCCAAACTGAGGCTCTTTCCCGGAAAGCTCAAGTTTCGGTGGTTTGGGCCATTCAAGGTGGTTCAAGCATCAAAATATGGTGATGTGGAGCTGGAGAATGACAAAGGAGAGAGATTCAAGGCTAATGGTCAACGGTTGAAGCACTATTGGGGAGGAGATGTGGATAGGCTAGTATCCACCATCTACTTATCAAATGAAGAGTGACCAAAATGAAGAGTCAAGCTAAAGACTATAAACTAAGCGCTTCTTGGGAGGCAACCCAAGTTCTGAACTTAATCTCTTTAGTTTCTTTAATTTTAGTATAATTTAGTAGGTTTACGTTTGGTCTTTCAGTTTTTGTAGGAAAGAAGGGACCCCAAGATTGAAAGCAGTCGAGAGCGAGAGGATTACAAGGAAAGGTGGTGGCATTTGGTTTGGACAAGCATATTCCAAGGAAGTTCTTCAATTCTTATGCTTGAACTTGTATTTTGATGCCTGTGATGTGATATGAGGGCTGTAGTGAATGTTAGAGAGGCAATGTGCATTGTATTTTGCTTAATTCTGTCAAATTGCTGATTATACCTAGTGAATTCTGCATTAGGGAGGCATCTTAATCATAAGAAATGTGTGGACAATGGTTGTTGCTTGTATGAGAGTCAATGTGGAAGTGTAGTGCCAATGATTCAAGTTTTGGTGTGCTGTATTGAGTGTTCAACGATTGTATGTCTTGTGTGTAGCCTTTGATATCTGATACAGCTGGGAATTACACCCTGGCCACAGCCAAGAAGATGTGGACCACGGCCCAAAAGAGCACAGAAGGTACTGGGCCGCGGCAAGTAATTTGGTGGCCGCGGCCAACCAAATATCAGAGAGTTTTGGGCCGCGGCCAATGAAGTTACAGAAGGTTTTGGGTTGTGGCCAGGTCATGGTTGGCCGCGGCCAGCTAGTGCCCAGAGATTTTTGGGCCGCGGCCCAAGCACGACAGTAGGGCTTTTAAAAACCCTGCTCAGCGCTTTTCTTTCCCCATTCCCCTATCTCCCAACTGCCGACCACCCTCCTCTCTTCCTCTCCTAGAGTCGACCCACCCCCCTAGCCTTTCCCTTCAATCCTGCCCTTAATCTCTTGTTTCTCCTTCGTTCCCCCTTTGATTTTCCTCCACCCCCTCATTCTGCTGTCTTCCCCACTGTGCTGTGAGTCGTTCTACGCTCCTCTGCTGCTAAAGAGCAACCTAGGGCACCGAACGAGTACCTCTCATCTTTGATTCCTCCACTAATCCATCTATTCTTCCACCATCTAAGGTAAAAAGGTCCCACTCTCACTGGTTTACTCACATTGAGGGTAGTTTAGTTCAAATTAGAATTGGGGATTTCGATGTAGGCGTGACTAATTTGTCGTAATGGCTGGTTCTCAGGATAATGTACATAATTATAGAGTTTTTCTGTCCTTATGACAGCAATTGATGCTTTCAATTAGCCTTGATCTGCCTTGTAAGCTGCTGCCCTATTTTTGAATGTTGCTGTTATATGCCATCTGTGTGTGGTCTTTTCATATGCTAATCTCATGCATAATCTTACAGAACTTTGAGTGTTTTTGTGTCTTAATTGGACTTTATTGTTAACTCCGTAAGCTATTGGCACTCTCACTATGCTTCTCCAATTCGATAGTGAGACTTCTATTATGGAAATTGAGGAGTATGCAGTTTTGGAGCACTTTCAGGCATTCTGAAATTTTGAAAACATTTCTTAGAAAATGCTAATTAGATTCAATTCTGGGTATTGATCGGCTATCTTGTAACTCTTTTGGCAACTTGCTGTTACTATCATAAATTTCTGCTGCTCTCTTTGAAGTTGTTTTTGCATCACCATTGCTGTCATATTTCTCAATTTCATTCATCTCAAGCTATGACATTGCTCTAGATGAGGATACTTCCCGCTGCTGTCCATTAATTATAGAGCTCCATGAAAATTGTTTTAATAGTGAAATTGCTGCAATAGAATTGTCTATAATATACCTCTGCCACTTCATTTTGGAAATGCAAGGTTAACTTCCTCAAGGTTTAGGCTAAATCATTTGTGTCCTGCTGCATCTTACTTGTGTCCTAAGCTACTGCCATGTTTTGTCTTATCCTATTGCATCGCACTCACTTGACATTACTTAATCATTGGTGTCTTAATCATTGGTATTTTGTGAATTTGATTTGTTTTTTTTCCAATCGCATGATGAACTGAAATTCCTTATTTAATCATTAAAATGCTTTTCCTTTTGGATGTGATTGGTCTTTTAGGGCACAAGAGGGTACTTTCTATGAGGTCAGGATAGGGGGTAGGATGGAATTGCACTGAGTGATGTGGTCTTGCTTAGGTTATAAGTTTGGGGGAAGTTCTCTGTGTCCTGTTTACTTCTGGTGTCAATTTTGAGTGCTGGTTTGTTTCTTCATCTGTTTTAGTTTCGCATTGCTCCTTCTCCAGCTACAATGCCTACCAAGCGTGTTGCTAATCGCACGGGTCCCAGGGCCATCGTTGAGGCCAAAACCAAGATCATTACCTGACCCTTGTTGTAAGAGCGGGAATTCCCATTCAACGTCTCTTATGAGTTTTATGATCTAGCTACCCATAATTATCGCTTGCAGAGGCTCATGGAGCCTAAGGTTAACCGAAATTTGCAGATTGTCCAAGAATTCTATGCCACTGCCAGTGTGAGACCTATTTCGCGGTTTCCCCTTAGGGGAGTCGACATTGACTTTACTCTGGCTAGCTTCCGGCAGTTTGTAGCACTCCCGGCTGTTGAAGAATGCAAGTACAAGCAGCTATTGGACAATGACGATGACATCCCTGAGGATGAAATTTCGGAATTGCTGGTTTACAACAACATGGTGGCGTGGCAGAGTCAAGGTGGGGCTCAAAAATATTTACCCCGTGCTCAGTTATCAGTTGAGGCTCGGGTTTGGTTGCATTTTGGCAATGACTACTTTTGGCCTTCGTCAAACCGGAATCGCCTTACTAGAGACCAGGCTCTCCTGATTTACCTTCTTATGAAAAAGGAGCCAGTCGATCTAGGCGCGTTGATTTATCATACTCTGCGAGACCATGCACATGATCATTTAGTGGGATTGATGTTGCCGCACCTTATTTCTTCCTTCTGCTCATCTGTGGGTGTCACTGCTATTGCTACTGATGTTCTTTTTAAGCCTATTAAGAAGTTCAACTACTGGAGCATCAAGCTGAAACTGGATGAGCAAGTTCCAGCCTCCCAACATTCAGCGAACGACCCTATTTTTCACCAGGGAGGACCTTCTCAGCCTCCTCATGACTTTCCATCTCCGTTGGAGCAGGGTGAACCATCTGGTGCCCCTTCCTCTTCTCAGTCTGCTGCCACGTTGGATGTGATCCTCGCGGCCATCCAGCGCACTGAGGCCACTGCCGCCCAATGCCTCACATATCTGCAAGACCATAGTGTTCGCCTGACCCGGTTAGAGGAGTTATTTGCTACCCACATACCTGCTGCAGCTCAGGCTGGTGATGGTGATGATGGCGAGGACGCTGGTGCTGATGGCAGTGATGATGATGATGATGGAGGTGGTGCCGATGCAGCTGCCAGTGACGATGATAGCGAGGATTAGTGCTCAGTTAGTTGTTGTTGAGATTTTTACTGTTGTTTTTCATTTTCCTTTGGCTATTGCTCATACTTTGCTTCAGTAACTATTGTTACACTTTCTCTTACTAATGACTAATATCGGATTTCGCTGGATATTGTGCCTCTTGATATACCTGTCACTATTCTATATGTGGATTGTTGTGTGCTATCTCTCATTGCAGGTGATATTTGTGACATGTTGTGCCCTGTGACAGTGAGGACACTGTCGCCCTCAAGTTTGGGGTTACTTGAATATTCGTATGCATACTTGTAAATCTGTTTTGTGCCCTGTCCTTATATTCCTGGAGTTAGATTTGATTAATCATATCTGAAATGGGTAGTTGATTTGTAGGCTTTCTGGGAAAACAAGACTGGATATTCATGAATGCTTGGTTCTCATTTTAAAAGCTAATTCTTAATACTGACCTGATTAAACACTGTGCACGAGGGTTGAAAATAATTTGAATGCTTTGTCAGGGGATTTTATAGCAAATTGACATGTATGAACTGTTTTCATTGAAAGCTTTTTGAATTTGTATTTGAATTTCTTGGAAGAGATTAGCATTTCACACACGTTGAGAGCATGATTGACATTATCTTTTTGAGCTAAATTTTGATGGAACTACTTATGCTCTTGGGTGAATTGTAAGGAATTGGCTGGTTATGGCATGAAGAGTTAGCATATGGATCAGTTAAGTTAATGCATTCGGATTAGGCTAATGTTGAATTAATCTTGGGGATTGTGCACGAGAGAGGAAAACCTCTGTTGGAAGGATTTTGAGCTCGAGTTTCATTCATTAGTGTGTTTGTGCCACTTATGCTAGCGTACCTCCAGAACTTGTTTAAACTCTTTTTCAAAATCACATATGCATGTGGATTAATGGAAATGATAGGGGCATTCATTTTTGAACCCATTAACCTAAACACAAACCTTTCACAAACCTTTCATACTCACCCATTGCTAACCCCCTTTGAGCCTTCACCTTTCAAAAATCTAGCATTCAACAACAAGCTATGCATGCATCCGTTCTACAGTAGTATGACACTTAAGAAGCATTGAAATAGCATGTGATTCACTCTTTGTTTCAATAGGTGCTAAGTTATGCAATTCACAAAAGAGAAAAGGAATTGGTGAAAGAAAAGCAACATATATGTTCAAATCAAAATCAAAAATAAAAAGAAAGAAAGAAAGAAAGAAAGAAAGAAAGAAAAGAAAAGAAAAGAAGGAGAGAGATGTCATTATATACGCTTATGTGTGCATAGCACTTGTTCCATTATTCCTTTCCATTAGACCATTTCCAACATTACAACCCTGTTAAAAAGCCCCCTTGATTCATGAATCTAGGTGTACAAGTTGTGGAGAGAGTAGAGTTTCTACAAACCTATGGCAGAACCTACTATAAGTGGTACTAAGTGAAATTACCCTTATTTGTGAGAGCTAAACACTTGAATCCGTGAGTGTTCTCTTGTGTACATAACTTTGATTGATTGAGCTTTAATCGAATTCATTTACATTGCCTCATACTGAACCTTGTGTTAGCTTCAAGCGATGACAATGAGCAATTCCATGAAACCCTAAAGTTCCATTGGCACTAAAGGTGTGTGGATTGATTTATAAGTAAAAAGAAAAGAGAATGCAGAGGATTAAGTCTGGATATTGAGGCTGAGTCATACATGTTGAAGTGTTGTTTCTGATCTTGATAAATGTAGGAGACTGTTATTCAACTCTTGTCAAACACACATTCAATTTGAAAAATGTTGGGGAATTTGTTTTTTAACTATGAACCAGGCATCCATGTATATTTTGTGTCATGAGTAGCTTAAGAAAAGAAATGGTCATGCATGAGCACTATATCTAGGATTAAATTAACCTTGCTTTTGTCATTTGACTGATTTTACTTGAGGACGAGCAAAAGTTCAAGTTTGGGGGTGTGTTAACCTCATGAAATTCTTGTCTGAATTGCACATTTCATCCTATTTTCCCCTCACTTTGGGTATATTAGTGGGTGTCCGAGAGTGCTAAAGTTGATGAAATGTGCTTTACTCATGCTAGGCACAAAAAGAATGCAAATGTGGAGGAAATATATCACTAACTGCTATGACTATTCAACTGTGATTGTTTGTGAGTTCTTTATGTTGAAAGGATACAGATTCAGTCATAGCTGGACCACAGAAAGCCAAATGCAATGAGAAGGAGGTGAAAGGAAGCTGGAGCCATCAATCATGCCAAGGAGAGGCAAGGAAGGATGAGAACAGAGCATAAAAGAGAGGAAGCTGAACTTCAGAGATGACTGGCAGCGGCCAACCTATTCCTGGGCCGCGGCCAACAAGGGGACAGAAAGTTATGGGCCGCGGCCAAGAGGAGGTCAGACAGTCACTGGCCGCGGCCAAGCATCCATGGGCCACGGCCCAAAGATGGACAGAAGCTTACTGGCTGCGGCCCACAGATTGCCTGGCCGCGGCCAACCCCCGAAAATGCTGTTGTGCGTTTTGTCATCTGAGGAACTATAAAAGAAAAAACCAGAGGCTGAAGACGAGATCCCAGATTTGGAAAGACCTAGGAGGTGGCTGAGAACATCCTCTGAGCTTGGGTGTGCTTTAAATCAAGGAGAATCACGGAGAGATTGAGGATTTGCAGAGATTTCAGCTCAGATTCTCTGGTTTTTCTGTATTTCTTCCATTTCTTCTCTGTAATTCTGATATGGCTGTAATGAGAGCTTATGTCTGTGAACCATTTGTGAACATGGATAGCTAGAGTCCCTTTATAGGATTGTTTATGATCTTTTGTATGGATTAAACTTGTTTCTTTTCTTCTCTAAAGATCTAATGGCATATATATGTTGATTTCATTCCGTTTTTACTGCTGTATGTGATTGGCCATCACTGTGGATGATGTGTTCAATTAAATTAAGCTTGAGAGAGTTAATTTAATTGCAGAACTAGAGTGAAATCATGCTAGACTTGAAGTTTGTAACTAAATGGATGGTTTGTTAGTAACATAGAGATATAGTTATTAACCTAGCATTGTGACATTAAGATTGGTATGTAATGAATATCTTCTCTTAGCTGTAGCAAGAGATTGTGCATGCTAATAGATGATATGCAACTGGTTATGACTTGAGAGAGCTTAATCATACGCTTTAGAATCTTAAACTGACATATATATCCCCATGAAAAGGATCCTTGGAGAGGGAAAGAAGTAAATTTATGAAATGCTAAGGGGATGAGCAATCCTAGGCCTATTATACTTGATTGAAATCATACAACTCCGAGTTTTGTTCAGCAACTTTTAGCTTTTCAAATATGCCTTTTGAAATTCCTTTTTCCATACACAACAACATGTTTTGGCTCAACTTACTCGAATTCACCAAACCTATTGCTTGACTAATTTGTTACTCAAATCCTCGAGGGAACAATCTTTACTCATCACTTTATTACTTGACGCGATCCGTGCACTTGCAGTGGCGAACAACCTTCTGCTTTCCCCTAATCTTTCCTGGAAGAAATGCTAACTACTATTATTCAATTTCCAAAATTAATTAAGAATATTTAAATTATATACATAAAAAAATTTATAATTTCTTAGTTAACTATAAACCCTAAAACCCTTAGTTGACTATAAAAAATAAAATTTTCAAAATTTTAATACACAAATATTATAATTACACCAAACCAATATTAAAAATAAATGGATTAAGGTGCAAAAATACTTATGAACTTTTCCTAAATGTGTGTTTAGCACCATATAACTTTCAGAGGTGCAAAAATACCCATAAACATTTAAAATTAGAGCAAAAATGCTAGGACCGTTAAATATAATATAACACTTGTGGTGGGGCCCACACTATTTTTGCATATGAAAGACATTAAAAAATAATAATAATAGAGACAAGATATATCGCCCATTGATTAAACCAAATTCTCCTATACTCAGGTGGTCTTACTTTCCAACTACAACATGAATGATCAAACTTTCCTGGAATTACAGGAAAAATGCCTCGTACAAAACCAACAAAAGGGTTGAATCTAATAATAATTTTTAAAAAATCATTATCACTTTTAAGCTATATAGTTATTTTTCCAATGGACTTTTCACCCGAACTGTTCCGTCAGAGATTTTCTTTGGATTTTCAGAGGGAATTTCTTGAAGTTAGAAACTACTTTTACCTTGCTTATTTCAATTTAGTTTGTTTTGGACCAAAATTTCTTTCTTAAAAGGAAAAAAATAAAAAATAACTTTACCCAACCAAATTAAGAGAGTGATTGCATAAAGAAACTTCATTCCATAATCTCCAAAATAACTAAACACCAATCGACCTTTGAATAAAGAAACTTCCTAACCCTAATGTGACTCAAAACATTAAAAATAATATTACAAGATATTCTAAAAACATTAAGGATAATATTGTTAGGATTGGCTAGCACAACGGAAGAATTAAAATTTTACCAATCCCAATTGTAGATCTATCAACGGCGTTTAAACCGAGTTAGAAAGATTTGTATCTTTTGTGTTTTGCCTCTTTCGATCTCTAGGAGCCAACACCTCATATCTTCTTCCTCTACTGGTATCCACACGAATGCGTCTCCAGCACAAACTGTGTGCTAGCGTCTCTAATGTCTCCTAGGGTTTCCTTATAGCTATGAATTCTCATCTGTATGTGAGTCCTTCTGCCCCATTGTTTTATAACCCATGAGGGCTATATTGGAATTTCAAAATTAATCTTAATTAATTTTAAAATCAATTAACACTTAATTATCTTGTTGAGCTTAATTAAATAAATTTGGTTTAATTAAATTTGTCCAACGGTTTTAATTTAACCGATTTATTTATTTCAAATAAGGAGTCAATAGATTTAATTTATCTTGATAAACTAAATCTAGGATATAATATATCTATCATGCTAGCTATTAAATTTAATTTATCTAATAAAACTAAATTTAAAACTAACACAAAATAATAATATTATCATATATATGTGTGTGTATATTTCGAAAATACATATATATATATATATATATATATATATATATATATATATATATATTATTAATTTTCTTTTTGATGAATTTCATATTATATACACATATATATAAATATAAAATGTGTCCATCCCAGATTAAACATTGTATTCATTGAATCTAAGACACTTCTTAGATTCAATGAACTTGGACATTATAGCTCGTGTTAGGCCATTCTTGTGTGTGACATTGTAGGCCCATACGCAGTTGGCAGTGGACCAATAACTATGCTAACCCACAAGTCGCAAGCGGCCTCTAGTAAGAAATTACGACTACCCAATTCATATGAGGATCGTTAATATGATGTAACCAATCACACAACCATGTCACGTCCCTTTTGTCACATGATATTTTGGTCAAGAATGAGGCATGTATAATGTCATCCTCATATTCTGGACCATTAATTTCCTAAATTCTGAGTAGTCTGACGACATAAATGGAAACTCCTTTCCATTGTAGTATGGCCATATATTTCTTAGACTCACTCATCGAGGGGGCCTATAATATCTCTCTACTAATGCGAAAGATAAATTTCATCTTGACCATTCACATTCCTCTACATGAAAACCACGAAGCTCGATTGTAGCCTTGATCATCACTTGGTCAAAGGTGACATTTGACTAGGTTAAAGCTCAGCAACTCTCATGTAGGAATCCATGATAATCTAAAGTCAAAGGGCATAGTGACATGATTATACATGAGATAAGCTTATGACTTGATCCATGCAACTTTCTCATAGTGGGTCAATCCAGCACCTTGTACTCTTACAAGTGCCTAAGACTTTGATTCTTATATCCATACCTTATCAAAGTCATACTGGTCTCACTTCATCTTTGATTCCATATAGATGACCGACCAGGGGCATTTAGGACAATCTTTATGATTTAACCAAGGATACAATTATCACAATGAACATGCGAATAATATGATAACATAATGGAGAAATTCATTAAATAATAATGTTCAAAGTACAATGAATGTCCCCTGCGGCACAATTTCTAACAAATATGTCAACTATAAAAATTTAAATCAAGGATATAATAATAAGATATTAAATAATATCCTTGACATTACTATTTGGCAACTCATATATCAAGAATAATATCCTAAAAAGAAAAACTACTAAAAAATTTAAAGATTCTTAGGATAATTCAAAATATCTAAAAGATATATCAAATCTTCCTAATAATCTACTAAATACAAAATGACTCTCTTAAATAATAAGACGACATAAAAAAAAATGATTTAATTGAGAGCCCTCTTGGATAGGTTATTTTATTTGTCTAGCTCCACATGTGCCTCTTGAAAGTTGAACAACACACGAAATACCTAACGTACTTGATATAATTGCCTTCTCGATTCATATTACAAGATAAAGAATTGATGGCTGAAAATCATCTAGATTCCATGCTATATACTCCCTCCGTCCTTATATATAGTATCATTTTAACCAAACTGGAGGATTCCAGAAAATAGTTAAAATTAGTTAACATAATAAATATATAGGAAATATAATTTTTTATCCAATAATGGCCTCATTTATGAATGAGTAAGAGGGTGAGTAATAATGAGAAAATGATGAAAGAGAATGTATGGGGAATAAATTTTGTGCGATAAATTGAGGGCAAAATGGGTAAAATTGTATTTATTATTGAGACAAACTGAAAAGGGACCTAATAAAAAAGGATCTAAAATGACTGTACTTATGACTGTCCTTATCAATAGATAAAGAAGGTCGAGAATGATTTAGATTCCACGCTATTATAAATATGTGGATCTAAAATGACTGTCCTCATTAATATATAAAGGTCGAATGTAATTTTTGACTCCATGCTATGTGTGGATATAAAATAATTGGTACGGAATTAATCTACCTAAAGAACAAATAAAACGTCGTTATTTTCGGAGAAATTTCAAAATGGTCCCCATTAATAAAATTAAAGGGTTATTTTCGAAGAAATTTCAAAATGGCCACCTTTGATAAAACATAAAGGGTTAAATACACTCCATATCCCTATATTTTTAACAAATTTTAGTTTTAATCCCTATACTTTTTTTAGTTACTTTTTGTTCATATACTTTATGTTATCCAAAAGGTTATATAGTTCCTAAAGCTTCATAAAGATTTGGATACTAGCTTAATAGGCATCCTTTTGGAGGCATGTTCGAGGCACTATCGATTACTAAATGTGGGTACCTCTTTCAACAGGGGTTTGAATTCATAATCAGATGCTTCAACAAATTCATGGATGAAAAAATTGATTTTTGTGCTTTTTATGCATGGATATAATTTAGATTCCATTATATGTGTGTGATATATATATATATATATATATATATATATATATATATATATATATATATATATATATATATATATATATATATATATAATTGGTAGGAAACTATTAAAATGTTAAGATCAATGCACTAAAAGAACAAATAACACGTACGTTGTGATTTTAGGAAAAATTTCAAAACGGTCTCCTTACTAAAACATATATAATTATTTCAATCTCACTCGGAATAAATTAACTAAATTGCGTATAGCTTCTTGGTGTTTTGCATAACAATCCCATTGAAACAATTATTAAATGGAAGGCCTCTTTTCTCAAGTAATACCCCAAAATTTTGGACTAGAGGCTAGAGAATGAGCCTGAATAAAGCAGACTACCAAGCCTAATTTAGTAAGAGTCCCAGGAATAAATAAGAAATATAATGACTATTAGAAACCACGCCCAAAATAAAGTATGAATTTCAGTGCAAATTAGTCGAAAGAAAATGCCCAATTTCTTTAGGATGTGTCATTATGACATAAAACTTAACCCAGATCCAAAGGAAAAGGGAAGTAGTGTCTAGAAAGAATTAAGAAATAGAGTTGATAGAATTAATGGCACAAGAAATAATAATGTCATAATCAAGGGCAAAAGAGACAATTGCCACTTGATCATGAGATCAAAATTGGAAGACAAATTGAAGGGCTAGGATTTGCTCTTCAAAAGTAAGTAGTAATTATGCGAATAGAAAAGAAAATTTTCTCTCCCTTAAGGTCACAAAAAACGTCCAAAATTAAGGGTAAAGAAAGAAGAGAATAGCTTGGTCAATTAGTCAAAGTTTGAAAACTTTTCCAACTTGGGAATTTATTGACCAATGCCAAGCTAAAAGAAGCAAGAAGTTCAACATTTCCTCTCCATTTGAGTAGCCCAAATTCGTCCAAAGAGCAAGAGAAAAGATGAAAGAAAAGTCAACAAAGTGGAATTAACCACACTTGGTTAGTTAACTTGGCTTGGAAAAGAAGAAGCATTTTTTGCCACATGATTCTTTTTGGGCTTTTTTAGCCATGTATTAAGTGGCCAAGGAAGGCAAAAATGATGATTTTTCCTCTCTTTCATAAGCTCAAAATTTCGGCCAAACTACGCAAAGAAAGAGAAAAGAGAAGACAAGAAGCAAAGGTGAGTTTCTATCTTGATTTTCACATTCCAAACCACCTTTCTTGCTCTTGAGGTCTTCATGAATGTTGTTCCTCTCCCTAAGAGCTTCATTCTATGGTTTTAAAATTTCAAGGGGAGGCATTTTGTGTCATCTAGCAAGTGCCAAAGTTGGAGAATCAAGAAAAGAACTCAAGAAAGAGTAAGAGCTTCCTTTTGACCTATGCATTGTGTTATTTGGTGGAATTTTTGGGCCTTTTTTTCGCTGCCCTAATTTTGGCCAAATGGTGTATTTAGGGTTTCATGATGCTTTGCTCATATACTTGTGGTTATATGAGGTTTGGAAAGTATATGACCTAATATAGTGAATAAATTGTGAATTGGTGAATTGTTGCTTTGTGACCTAATTTTTCGGTCAGAATAGGGCAGGTAGAAGGAGCATGATTTTGATGTTTTTGAGGTCTCCAATGGATTCCCTGGGCAAAATTGTGTAGGAAAAGGTTGTTGGAACAATTTTAGAAAGAATGGAATTGAAATCCAAAAGTTGGAATAATACTACCAATTAGGGTTTTCTGCGTGGCAGTCAGAATGAATTGTGTTTTTCGGTAATAGAATGTAGTCTAATGGCCATGAAAAATTTCCAATATGAAAGTAGACTTATCAATATTTATTTTGATAGGTCATTTGTGCCATTTGAAGCAGTACACTAAAAGTTATGAATTTTTGAAGTTAGGTATTAAATCTGGACAGAATCCTGGACCAGTATGGCTTTGGTCTTGATTCTGGATTTCAGTGGCTGGAATTGGCTTTGAGTAATATTTTATCTTTAAAGTACATTCAAATAGATTTAATTAAGAATTTGAACCACCCCAATCGGAGTTCTATAGAATTAAATATGAATTTTCAAAGTTTGGTTAAAATGCTGGCAGCTTTTGGCTACCATGCAAATTTAAGAAAGAATGGGCCAAATGTAATTTGTGTGAACTCCAAGGGTGAAAGAAAGCTCATGAGGCTAAAGTAGCCCATTGAGAATTTGTTTACCATGGCACTAATTATATGATTATATATCTAAGGCCATGAGAAGCCAAGAAAGAAGAAGCATGGAAGAATTTCCAAGAAGCTTCAATGGTTGGAAGAAAAGTGGACAAGAAGAAGGACTTTGTCCACAAGATAGTGAACTTACTTACTTATATGTATGTGATATTTTTGCTATGTATTGATTTGATGTATTGCTTTGCATGATTATGTAATGCATATATGAATGAATGAAGCTCTGTTTCTATTTTTGTTATGGCCATAAGTATGTTGCATGAAACACTGAGCATGCAGAATGTCATTATGTGAACATGAGCCTAAGTAAGGCAAGCATATCATGCACTAGCATTCATCTTACATGCATTGTTTGTAATGTGTATTACTAAGATTCCCCCGAATCTTACCCTCCCCCACCAACCATATAGGTATGGGAATACGAAAGAAAGGAATGTTGAAGATGAACAAGAAGGAAAGAAGATGAATAATAGAGAAAGAAAGAACGTGTATTAATTTACTTTATGTAAATTATCTGCATGGCAAGAATATGTATGAAGAGTACGAATGCATGCGTGTAATAAAATTAAGTCATAATCAGGATTGCTAAAATCATTGCAACTACAAATAAGAATCAGAAATAGAACGAACTCTGATATCTGGTAAGAATAAAGGCTCAATAGCCACAATTCAGAAATAAACTCGTAACGAATTGAATAGAAACGCTTCCGTATAGATAATAAAGGAGCAGAAATGTAAGGTGTTACATCTCATTCAAATGAATTCCTGAATTGTTATAAAAAAAAGTACTCATAAATTACTGTAAAGCAAACTATCATTCGTCTATTAGATTATCTTATTTAAACATGTTATTTTTCTATGATAACTGGGGTGAAAAAAATAAAAGAATAGTTCTTTTCCAGTTAATTTTAAATTTTGAAACGAACCTACAAGTTGACAAATCATTCAAATTTGTCAAACTCACGAGTTTAAGCAAACTCGTGATAGCGATGTAAATTCGTATCGTGAACTCGAATCGTAAACTTGTAAGAGTTTAATTTTACCATTAAATAGATATTATTATTATATAATTATAATATAAAAAATTGACAACAATTTTATTTAAATATATTTTAAATCCAAATAATTGAAATTAAATCTATCAACATTCATAATTTATCATATTTAACAAAGAAATTTCTATGAAATTCATATATAAAGCTGTTGAGTATAATCAAATTGAAAAAGTTAACACGAGTTTAATGATGCGTTAACATAGTTTTGTAAGCTAGAAACGTAAAAATGGTAAACTCGGTATATAAACTCATGAATTTAACCGACTTTACAACGGTTACGAGTTTACCAATGACTCGACTCGATTTTATAAGTTAGAAACGTAAAAACGGTAAAATCGGAGAGTCAACTTGCGAGTTTGACAACAATGAAATCATTGCATTCAACTTCAAGGTCCAAGACTGAATTTTTTGGGAGAATGACAATTCAAGACCTTATAACAAGGTTAACGCTAAATTGGAATCTTATCACAACTTAATTCCCAAAATTTAGTCTATTTATTGGAATTATGAAATCTATATTAGGATATAGGCCAGCTGGGTTCCATATCTCAAAAACAGAATCTGATGGGGACAGGTTTGGAACCCCTCCTCTTCCCTTTCCATCAACTTCCCTCCTCTTCATTTTCTAACCATAAGATATGATCGATATTTTGAATGGTTCATATTTAGTTTTATACAAAATATGATTTTTATTTTCTTTATTGTAGTATTGAATTATTCACATCAAAATTTAGACATTTCTATTTAATTAATTTTTTTTTATAATTTAATGTTTTAATAATAATTTTCTAAAACATCAAATTTGAATGATTTAAATGTTGATCTAACGGTTAAAAACAGATAAGAGGAGGAAAGTGGATTAGAAGGCAGAGGAGGGGTTCCAAACCGATGATGCTGAACATCCTCCGTCTCTATATAATACCCTTAGTTTCTCGTTTATTATTATCATCTATCATCGGGCCATTAGCTTGCAACTTGAGCACCTCATCTCTCAGAATAATGAAGTTTCCACTCCTTTCCATCGTTGCTTTTCTCACTGTGAGCTTAGACTCTATTTGTTTTCACTTTTTTATTTTTTCCCCCTCCCCACAGAATTAAGGTGAATCTGTATCTCTATATGACTACACACACACGAAATTGCAGGTTGTGCTGGTGGCAACGCATGCTGCCTTACCTCCTGAGATTTATTGGA
This sequence comes from Inga laurina, assembly GCA_963855925.1. Classification (NCBI taxonomy): domain Eukaryota; kingdom Viridiplantae; phylum Streptophyta; class Magnoliopsida; order Fabales; family Fabaceae; genus Inga; species Inga laurina. The sequence goes on from OY979705.1 coordinate 13,116,772, forward strand.
AGTCCATGCTTCCCAATACTCCCATGCCTGAACTCCTCAAAGATCTCCTCCACTCAACTGGTTAGAATAGTTCATGGCTAACTTATTTATGAGTTTCAAAATGGGTTAAGCTCCAATTTTATACCTAAAGTTTTCGTGTAGGAGATGTCGATATCCAAAAATTTTTTTCTCTTTGAATCAATATTGCCCCAAAGTGTTAGAAGAGGAACAATGTCGCCCCTGCTATTAAAAAATGGTCGAGTTTAGGTTTTTAATTTGTTCCTTTTTTTTAACACATCTGAAGTGATATTGATAAAAAAAATTTCGGATACTCATAGCCCCTACACAAATATTTTTGGGGAAAAATTTAACCTTCACGATAAATGCAATATATTCCGCTAAGTGCTTTCAGTTAATGTTGGCAACTCAGGTGGTGGCCACACCATGCATGGTGTAGATTGGAGGGATACTGTTCAAAGAAGGTACACTCAAATTCGCTACAGAGTTGGCTACGACAAGAGCCAACTACTCGAAAATTACAACTCCAATGAGACTCTATTCTTTTTGGAAAAAGACTTGAATGCTGGTAATAAAATGAACTTGATCTTCCAGCAGACCTCCAACCATGCCTCCTTCCTGCCTCGAGAGGCTGTAAAATCCATTCCCTTTTCTTCAAGCAAGGTATAGCGTCAGATTCATTCAACAGTGAACCAACAATAATCTCAAGAAAAGAGATGTAACCAAATCATGTGTTATCTAATATGTTTCTTTTGTGGTTATTTACTAACAGATGGATGAAATATTGAACAAGTATGACGTGAAACGTGGGTCAGTAGACGCCGAAGAAATGAAGAACATAATTAACATTTGTGAAGATGTAGGGATCAAAGGAGAAGAGAAATACTGTGCGACATCGTTAGAATCCATGGTTGATTTTGTGATTTTAAAGCTTGGGAAAAGAGTTAATGCTTTGTCTATGAATTTGATGAAGCAAACAAAGGAAGAAGAATACACAACAATGAAGGGAGTGAAGAAGGTGGGGGAGACACAGGTGGTGTGCCATAATCTCAATTACGTGTATGCTGTGTTTCTCTGTCACAAAATAGAGAATACACTTGCCTATACGGTGCCATTGGAGGGTGCAGATGGGAGCAAGTTTAAAGCTTTATGTGTTTGTCACAGAGACACATCAAATTGGAACCCAAAACATTTGTCCTTCGAATTGCTAAAAGTGAAGCCAGGGACTGTTCCAATATGCCACTTCCTTTATCAAGGCACTGTTATGTGGGTTCCCAAACAAAACTAATTTCAGTTTCAGTGCTATGCTTCTGAACTATCACCGCGCGATCCATGTAGCCGACCCCACTTAGTAGGATAAAACTTTGTTGTTGCTGCTGCTACTGCTTCAAAAATAAAGGCGCATAGTGTGCGAAAGGCCCATGTCAAATGAACTTCAATACTCTCTCTCTCTCTCTCTCACCCCCCACCTAAATAAGCAATCTCTATGTACATATATTTGCAGGTGATAGCGTGGCTTATTTATGTATTTTGAAATATGTATGGTATGCAATTTGGATATTCTCAATTTCTCATTTCCTCATTGCTATCACTGAAAACGCATAAAGAATCTCAGATTCGCCATTGGCATGCAACTTGGTAATTCTTCTCGAGACACAAAAATGACTCTCTGAACAAAAAACAAAATAGTAGAAAGCAAATAGATGATATGTATAGATATGAATCTCATATGGAGCATAACTCTCTTTACGTCTTTAGTATATGTTTGCAAAGATGCTAAGTATAATTGATACAATTTAGATAATATGGGAAAATTAATGAGTAATCTCTCATAAGTAATCTAATCACTGAAAAGTCCAATGAATTGTCAACATGCACTAATCCGTTGCCATTACCATGTTGCTTACTTATTATGAGACTACTCAGTAAGTTTTCTTAAAAGTAGTGCCCAAAATATTTAATAATATTGAAGCATAGAAACCTACCCCTGTATTTCACGGCCATATATTATATTCACATAAAATAAATTTAAATGGTGGTAAAAAACTCAATTTTTTTAATAAATATATAGATTAAATATACTACATAAAAGAATAGTTCTTTTCCAGTTAATTTTTAATTTTCAAACGAATCTAAAAGCTTACAAATTAATGCATTCAACTTCAAAGTCCAAGGCTGAATTTTTTGGGAGAATGACAATCCAAGACATTATAACAAGGTTAACACTAAATTGGGATCTCATCACAACTTAATTCCCATAATTCAGTCTATTCATTCACACTATGAAATCTATATTAGGATCCAGGTCAGCTGGGTCCCATATCTCAAAACAAGAATCTAATGGGTACGGAATCCCTCCCCTTCCCACCCCATTCTCTTGCCTCCTCTTCATTTTCTAACCATATATAAGATAAACATATGAATGGTCCAGAATTTGTTTTGTACAAAATTTGATTTTTATTTTCTTTTTTGCATTATTGAATTATTAATTAATTAATTAATTTCATTTTATAATTTAACATTTTAATAATAATTTTCTAAAACACTAAATTTAAGCCACTTAAATGTTTATCTGATGTTTAAAAATAGGTAAGATGAGGAAGAAGGAGGATTGAAATGGAAGAGGAGCGGTTCCAAACTGATGCTGGACATCCTCCGTCTCTATATAATACCTTGGTTTCTCATTAATGATCATCATCTATCACCCGGCCATTAGCTAGCGATACTTAAGCATTTTGTTTCTCCAATAATGAAGTTTCCACTCCTTTCCATCATTGCTTTTCTCACTGTGAGCTTAGACTCCCTTTCTTTGTTTTCTTCACTTTTTTTATTTTTTTCTCCCCACAGAATTAAGGTGAATATGTATCTCTATATGACTAGACACACACGAAATTTGTCTACACATGTTTCCATTTTGATATTCGAAGAGTAATAATGATAAGTTTCCATGGGCATATAGAAAAGTACATATATACTGATAACAGTATTCGTTTACAATCCAAAGTCGTCTATGGACAAAATACAGAATACAGCAAAAATTCCAATATTTACAGAATTCCCCAAAATATCTTAAGCATAAACTAACTATAACCACTAACTTCAACCTTGCCTCTAGACATGTGCCAATCACTTCTCTGCGTCTACGCCTTTGCCTTTCTACCCATTGCACCCACTGAGATGTTTGTTCTTTGAAAAAAAGGGAAAATTCCAAGGAATCTCAATAGAAACATGCTATTGTTAATAGAAAATGCAAAAAGTAAATATGATATGCGTAATGTATGCACCAATTAAGAAACAATATAAACACATCATCATCATGTATACATGAGTAGGGCCCAACCCCACTAATTTACACCGATTGGATTCTCACCAACTCCTAGTGCAAGTACACCTCTGGCACTAACTGCCCCTCTCTAGGCAAACCATGTTGATTAATATAGCACATTTACAAACAATGGCATCCACACAATCATATAACTATGGCATGATATATGAAAAATAATGTTCCTACCTCAAAGTTCTTTCAACCCCTTTTTAATGTGCCTCATAAAACGTGTCACTTCCGGCTTTTGACTCGGTCCTAAAATATTAAATGTACGAGAAATAGGTCATAACATATCCAAGTATCATTTTAGAATCTTCCATAGTATTTCTTGTGGTTATATTAGTCTATGGTAAAATTTTACGAAAATGCCTTCGGGACCCCGGCCCAGCCCTGCTGTACCCGGCCCAACAGCACGTTTTCCCAAAAATTTGACTAGGGCTATCCTGACATATTTTCGCCCCAGGAATCCATTTCTGGGCTCAAAATTACCAAATTCAGTTTCAAATTAGGAAATTGCCCCTGGCAACCCCGTTTTAGGGTTTCCAGGGCGTTTTCGTAATTATGTTTTTTTGGACTTCTCCAAAAAGGTGACCAACTGTAACACCACATGTTTTTGCCTCCTGAATCCAATGGAACCATCAAATCATTGAAAATCCAATTCCTTCCCCTAGATCTCCACTTGACCGAAACTTCACCAAGAAAAAGGGAAAAATTGGAATTTTGTGTTTTAACCCTTAAAGCTTATGCCTTTTCACTTCTAATTTGTTATTAAGTCATTTAAACACATTCTAACCATGATTCAAATAAATTTGGGTAGCATAACCCCTTAGGGTTAGGACTTTTCCAAATTTACATACTTAACAAAAATCACCAAATCCAACCATACACTTCAACAACTACAACATATATACTAGTATGGATTTGAGTTCTGTGAAGTTACCTCTTGAGTTCTTGAGCTTTCTCTCTCTAGGCATCCTCCTCTCTCTCTCCTTTAGCTCAAGATGTGATTTATAAACTATTGATTCCATAGAGAAGAAGAGTTTAGAGAGGATCTTATGCTATGTTACAAGAAAATGCTTAACAAATCATTCTTACCTTAAGCTTTCTCTTCTTCCTTCTCTCTAGAACTCAAGATCTCCAAAGCTCTCTCTCTCTCTCTCTCTCTCTCTCTCTTCTTTCTCTCTTCTTGGCCGAAAATGATGAAGGGAAAGAGGATGGAAGAGTTTTATAAAATATCTCCCATTTCCCTTAATTACTTTATTTCCAACAACTCATCTTATGGTGACACTTGGCATTAGCCTTATCTCTTCCCAATTGGTGTCATAAGGCTTCAATTAGCCTTAAACTAATTTTCCTCCTCTTTTGGTTAGCCCAAAACACGTCCTCCCTTATGCTTTCACTAACCAGATAGCTTCTTCCAATTAATCTAACTAGATACTGAAGTGTTATACCATAATCATGATTACCATGTCCAAGAGGTATTATTTTAATACAACTAGATATGTGCTCATCTTCATCAATTACAAACTAATCCCTTTACCATAGGATACTGACACTTGGCATATTTAATTCCAATGATCATTTTTCCCTCCCATTTTCTTATGCTAGGCAAAATTTTATAAGAAAAGGGAAATAAAATTGTTTCAACATTTCCATAATTTAATTAAAGGAATTATGCACAAGTCCTTCCAATTTCACAACTCTTGATTTATTCCACCAAGAATATTCCAAATATATATTCTCCTTTATTTTCCTTAATTAATTGAAATTAACTTCCATTAATTGGAAAATAATTAATCTTGTGCTAAATTGACAAAGTTTCAATTTGCCACTACCTTTGTACTTTAATTTCGTTTCTTGAATTAATTTGTCCATTTTCTCATGAATATGAATATTTCTAAAATTTCATAAGTTACAAATTTCATGAATATTCACCATTTTATTGAATTTCCCAAATAATTGCAATATATTTGGTGAATATAAAATTTGAGGTATTACAACATTGCAAGTTGTGTTGGGGGCAACAAATGCTTCCTTGCCTCCAAAGATTTATTGGAAGTTTATATTGGAGTTAATGCATTGTATGTGGGTGTGTTACATAGGAATAAAGTCCCACATTGCTTGGGGGAGAGAGAACACAAGTGTATATATTACACCTTTTTAGTTTATGCCCTTCATCTTTCAAAAACCACTGGTTTAATTTTGTTTATTGCCATTGGTTTTTGTCTAACATTCGAGTGCAAGAGAGGCCTATAAAAGGCATTTCCTGCAAGAGGTTCACGCATCTTGCTCTAGAAATCTCGAGCACTCTCATCCTCCTCTGAGTTCTCTCTTTGTCTTTATATTCTCTACCTGCTGGTTGTTATTATATTTTGTTGTTCTGCTTACTCGATATTTGCAAGAAGAAGCCGTTTTATCTTAGGGAGTGCTACTACCTATTAGCTAGTGGTAGCAGAATGGCTCTTCAGGGCAGCGTCCATGGACATAGCTGAGATTACACACTTCATTTGTAGGAATTACGCTAACAATCTTAAGAGCTATTATGGCTTCTATTCCTTTTGCTGGTACTGGAGGTAACAACACTAGTACTAAAGCTAAATCGGTAACAGTGCCTATGATTTCCAAACATTTTCAAGATAGAGCAGTTTCACGGGAAGAATTTTAGGAGCTGGCAAGGATGTGTCTACACAGTTTTTGACATGCATAGAGTAGCTGATGTGCTTACGCAACCTGGCCCTTCTACAGATGTTAACCAAGCTCAAAAGAATGCTTTGACCTATGCTAACAAGGTTTGTAGACACACTCTCATTACTAGTTTATCTAACGATTTATTCGATGTATGCCATGTCTACATAGAAGCAAATGAGAAATGGGGATCGCTTATCCTCAAGTATACTGTTGAGGACGCTGGGAAGCAGAAGTTCATGATAGGAAACTTTTACTGACAAGCCACGTCATAGGGGACTATCAAATAAAACTAGAATAAATATGCATTACAGTGATGCTAACCTAGGTCTATCTCTTTGAGGAGTCATTTATTTAGTCCTTAGATAACTAAGTATTAATTAACAAATTAACCAATAAGTGTAATGACATTAATTAACTATTCTAAACCAAGCTAAGCTACTTTTTATAGGTTTTTTTTATGTTTAATGAGTGAAATAGAGTGATGTGAAATGTGAATATGAACTTCCTTGATGAGTGAATTCACTGGCTTTCCTTATTCCAATTTAATTGAGTTTAATTCCTTTGTTAAGTACTTAGGCTTGTGAGAACAGACCATCTCCAAAAAATTCCTCTAATTAGCTAAACCCACCTAGAAACCTAGCTTGAGTTTAGTTCATTATGTTCACTTTAGTTGGCACTTAATGTACATTAAATCTTGTATGAGGCATTCTCAAATCAAATTGACAATTGCTAGAGACGAAGCAGGCTAACTAAGAGTTTTAAACACATGAGTGATAGAAAAAGGGTAACAGTAGGCTAACAATTCATTTTACCACATCATTAAAGTACAAAATTTTATACAAATTTTAGTCTCGGCATGAAACAACTGAAAATACTACTCAATACAATCACATATCATAATTCCTGTACACCCAGGTTTAACAATCTATAATCATACTAAGTGAAACTAAAATTAAGGTAGAAGAAACTCCCTAGAACCACAAAGAACTCCAGCTAGCTTCATCAATCACCAAGGATCAGCGAATCAGCCACTCATAACTACACGAACAGCTTCATCGAAGCTTGAAGAACGCTTGGCCATGGCAGCAATAAAGAGGAGAGAGTGGTGAAGATGAATGATGGAAACCGTCGGTTTTGGAATGGAGATGGTGATGATCAGTGGTGGAGGTGGAGAATCCATAGGTGGTTGAAGCCGAAAGAGATGGAGGTGGTGTGCTTGCGTGTTAGTTTGCTGAATAATGAGAAGAGAAGCCCTTGAAAATCTGATCCCAATGGCCTAAAAAGCTTATTTCTGGATTTTAAGACTAAACTATCATTTTCTAAAATTCAAGTACAAAACTGATAATATCTTTAAGTACTAAAATGTCCTTTTCTGGAATTTGGGGACTAAACTGAAATTTCCAAAATTTGTGCTTGACCAAAATACCCTAAAATGAAATTCAAACCACTATAATACCATGCATTTGGATAATCATGAAAATAATGACTTTTTTACCCCTTTTATCAATTGATTCAAGCAATCACTTTTAATCCCAATTAATCAAAATAAATGCATTTTAAGCACAATAATCATAACAAAATCCCTATATAAGATATGAAAATATATAACAAAATGGATCTTTGTCAATTCCCCTACATTTAAACTCTTGCGCTCCTGAGCAAGACCTGAGAATATAGATGAACAAGTATGTTCAAGCTTCAACAATCACATTTGTTAAAAAAATGAAGTATCCACTTATCAAAAGTCTAGGAGTATGCCACGTGTTAAAAGAACTAAAAAAATGATACATGGCTTAATCAAAATGAATTCAATATGGAAACCTCACAAGGATAAATGTTTACTCTAAACTCTCATGCAAGCTAAGGTATTCTCACTTACATCCACTTAACCATGCTCTACCATAGGCTTGTAAAGTTTCTAAACTCTCCACTTCTTTTTGCAAATAGCACAAATAGATCTAAAGGACTTTGTGGGGTTGTAATATTGAATAAGCCAAATGATGGGAAAATAGAACAAGTTACAATGTATGCATCAAAGTCGATTAATAGAACCACTATCACTAATCACAATAGCACATCTTTCTATATTATATGAGTGAATTGTTACTGCTGAGATTCATTTGAATCTCACTCTTGCCAATGACTAACCTACAGCCAGGGCAAGTGGATTGAAGGAGAAGCAGGTATACAAGGGCGGCTAGTGCTCCCGGCTAGGAGTCTAGAGTTTTTGTGTTGGTTATCAATTTTTGGGAAGAATATATATGATGTAAACTTGTGGTGTTGTATGTAATCCCCGGTATGAGAACTAAAATAGGCAAATATGCCTTGTAGCCTTTTAGTGAAGGTATATAACCCATGTGTCATGGGGGAATTTTTTTTATATACTCTGATATTGATGAATGAAATAGTTCTGAACAAGCCAAATAGATTGGAAACTGGAAGCGAGACCGTACTAAACAGGTTTTGAAAAGTTTTTGAAAACCCACTTTATCACAGGACCATATTCTGTCTTGAAGTTTGGACATTTAATAAGTTTTGAATTAACCGTTGGTCTCCAATTTAACTTAATGACACGTTTTTGAACCATATTAACGACTTCCAAGGTAGGGGATTACAAGTATGCCACTTACAGTGTTTATTTTTTAATGGATGTTGTTCTCAAACTTTATAATGTCACTCACATATGCATTCCCCTAGAAACAGAAATTAAAAGTGCTTTTTGTAGTAGTGAAAGACTGTGGCAAATAAACGACTAGAGCATCACCAACCAAGAACAAGGGAAGGCGAGTAACAGCCACCTACTAGGTTCACCAAAATGGGATTTCCTCATTTTCAATGGTAAGACATCATGGGATGGATCCAAGTATGCGAGTGCTATTTTGAGTTAGAGGGAATACCCTATAATTAGAAGGTCCAGCTAGCTAGTGGGAATCTTGATGAAAGGGGCTACATATGGCATTTGGCCTTCGAATAAGAAGAAAAGGGTAGGCTGATTTCATGGAAAAAATACAAACACGCACTAAGGGTCCATTTTGGGTCACAATTAAATGAGGGTAAAAGTGTATGTTTGGCCAAACCCGAGGACCTTACGTCAGATTTGGGTTTGCTTCCCCCAATTTCTTCAAAAGGCGACTTTGTCCTTTCCAAAAATAGTGTAAGAATTGCATCAGGAGTCTTCAACCTTTATCTCTCTTGAACATTTTTGGGGTATTCTACCATCAATTCCATAATAATGCAACATAGAGCATGTGGTAATTATTCAAGAAGATGACTTGGTTGTTCAAGCAAATTTTGGGTCGAACGAATTTTCTGAGCAAGAACCTTCTCTTTCAATCATTGATGTTAATCAAGTCTTTCACCCAAAAGGGGGTAAATTGGGTGATATTTAAAAATTTAAAACTTAAACAAAATAAAAGAACAAGACAAAGTAAGAATGATATCACCAAAGAGAGTAGAAAAGATGAACATGAGACATTTATACTGGTTTAGTCTAACCACTTGACCTACATCCAGTCCCTAGAAGTCCTTCTAAGTCTCTCAATAAGACTCCAAGATTCATCGGGTTCTTAGTGCCTCAGTACAAGCAAGCTTCTTTCAAAGACAACTTGATTCCCCTTACACTTTGTAATTAATGCCCACTCAAGATCCCACTATTTTTGAGCAACTTACAATGAGTGTAATAAATGAATTTTAGCAGTCTCTCTTAAAGATTAAACAAGATGAACACTAAAGTACAAGGAATATCAACAAAATAGAGCACAAGACTTGGAGAAATTGATTGCACATTAAATGCTTGTTGTAGATAGGTAGCTATGTCTTGATTGTTTGTGTATTTACAAGCTAGGAGAAGTTAAGGACCATTAAAGCTTTTGAATATAGCCATTAGAGAGATGATATAGTCATTGGAGAAATAAGGCATTCGGATTGGTTAAGCTGCTTTACATTTAATGCTTCTAACACAAAAGTGCTTTATGTGTTTTTGAGTTTAACCTATGTGTTAGCACCTGAAAGGAACAAGTTTAAGTATGTTTTGAATCAATATCAAAAAATCCGAGACAATGTTCTGAGACTAGACTCATTATCACTCGTGTAACACCCATCTCTAGACCCTTTTATTATCGGTCACAGAAGCATTACCGGCTTAGGGGAACATTGCTTAAACCCCCAAACCCGAAATTACATTTGTCTTCTTGAGGTCATTATTCATTTGGTGAAACTATATTTACCAGATTAACTTATTTATGGGGTTACTTTTTTATTTAACTCATCAGTTCTTCCATTCATTGAATCAAAGTTTTCTCTGCTTATTAATTCCTCTGGTTACTTAACTAATGGGCTCGTACTATGCGATTACCCATTCCTAGTTCAATTATCGTACTTACAAAACAATTCATCCGTCATGCAAATTATACAATTAATCACTTTTAACATTATTTTATACATGACAATTAGCGCGTAATAATCTTCAATTCTTCTTTGGAACTTCTTCACCTGGCACATCGTCCTACACTCCTGTTCTATACTCATATGCTTATATGGTTGGTTGAGGAAGGGGTGAGATTCAAGGGAATCTCAATAGCAAATAATACCACTTAGCATGCAAGATAAATGCTTAATGCATGACATGCTTGCCTTACTGAATTTATGTTAACACAATGACATATCTGTATGCTCAATGTATCATACATCATACTCATGGCCATAGCATATATAGAAACAGAGCTTCAATTAGTCATACATGCATCACATAATAAAGCAAAGCAATTACTCACATCAATACATAAGCATAATATCAATGACATGTAAGTAGGGTAAGTCCACAACCTTTTATCTTCGAGTCCTCTTTTTGGTACCTTTTCTTCCAACCACTGAAGTTGCTTCCATTGTCTCTTCTTTATCATCTCATGGCTCTAGATAAATAGCCATATTATTAGAACCATGGCAAATAAATATCCAATGGGCTACTTTAGCCTTTAGGACATGTCCCTTATCTTTGGACCTATACCTGTCCCAATTTTAATAACTTAAGACACTTTAGTTGGTTAACTTTAAAGTTAACACATTAGGTCCAATGGGTATTTAATGGGCCCACACTAACTCCAAGTGTTTAACTTAACCCTTAGAGGTTAACTTAATTACCAAATGCCCTAACATTTTTATTTTCGCACAATTTCCAAAAGTTGGCAAAATTTTCAAGAAACTTTGAAAATTGATATCTTTTTCTAAAACTATCCAAATTAGGTGGTTTAAAATTATATTTGTCACTTATTAAGTCTATTTTAAGGAAAAAATGTCTCCTTCAGCTAGTCCCACACACAGAAATCTAGTATCATCAATAAACTCACACTGCCATAGAACTTTGCTAGTTTTAAAAGTCTAAATTCAAAAATCCATATCTCTTAATATACTAATCCAAATAATACAAGTGACCTATCAAATTAAAGCTTATGATGCCTACTTTAAATCTACAAAGTTTCATAGCCATTGGATATCATTCGCTTAGTCAAAAACACTTCACAAGCATACTGCATCACATAACTCAAATCCGGCATCACTTAAACTAGTCTTATATTATCATCAAACACCATATATCATCATATATTCATGATTAAAACATCATTAGACCTCAAAACCTCCTTCTGGATCAAACCTTGGGGTGGTCTAAGAGTCCACAAAAACTCAACAAATCCAAAAGACAATCGGTTCAAAATGATGTCGAGGCTTACCTCCTCACGTTTCTACAACTAGTTCGGCATTCCGGTTGCACTCCGACTAACTAGATGACACAAAACACCTCATATTAGAAAACTAAGACTATAGAAATAAAGCTCTCAGTGAGTAGAAGAACTTTTCTGAAGGGCTTACCGGACGATAGCAGCAATTCAGGGTCGGAATAGGCTTCGAAGCTCAAGAACACAATATTATTCATCCACCTTCTCTCCTTTTTCATTTTCTCTTGATTTCCTCATTTTCCCCTTCATTTTTTAGCCCTTGGCCAAAATTTAATAAGAGAAGAGAGAGAGAGAGAGAGTTGAGTTGTCTTAATGTGACATGTGTCACTTGCTTTAATCCTACAGTGCCATGTGTCCTGATATTACTTCAGATGATGACAAGTGTCCTAAAAGCATCTTCTTTTCTCTTTTTCTCTCTCTTTATGCGTCCTTACATGTCAGGGGAAGGAGAGGCCTGACAATTTCCTTGGACTTCCGGGTTCAGTGTTCGGGAAGTCAACTATGCAATCGGACTGGAGATCGGTGGATTCCCCAGTCTCAGGTGTTAGGTGGCACGTCCCGGGGATGCCAACACAAAAGGCAAAAGGTAAGTGTCATCATGAGGGACACTTGTCACCTTCTCATTCACCCAACATAAAAGTGATCTTGTACTTTGTCATGATGAGAGGGCACTTGTCACTCTTTTATAAAGCCAACCAAAAAGTAATGACATCATTAGTCATCAAAACTTGCTTTATTAAAGGTACTTTAATAAAGTCACTTTATTGGCGTCTACTCGGGTTTCACTTGGGATTGCATCATCGTATCGGAGCCCGCAAGATGACACCAGGTCGGAGTATGTGTGTGGGCCCTACATGACGCCCCATACTAATGTCTTCTTCAAAAAACGCAGGGTGCAAATGTCTGCCTTGAAAATGCTACGTGCACACCTATACCGGCATATTTCTCTCGACCAATCAGTCTCATACCTCATGACATAGCTGGGTGGCATCTCTCAACCAACCCAAGGAACCCAATGACACCGTATATGTGTCATATGCATATTTGCGCAAACACTTTGTGTAACACCTTACTTCCATAATGTATTCAGATGAGTTTTACGAAGCAAATTCGAACCACTAAGTGATATTCTTTTCAAAAATCTTTTAATTCCAGATAGGATTCGAACCTGTAGTTGAGTGGGTTTTTTTTGCAAATTTCAAAATCTTGCGGAAGCGTATTCTAGTAGTTCGCAACTTTGTTATTACTCATCAACTCTTAATTCCTTTTATTAACATCAGAGCGATTTTCTGCTCATTCTTAAGTCGTTCATATATATATATACACAAATTCCAGTCAAATTACATAAATAGTGCATTGCACTTCACTCTTTGATTCTCTTTCGTACTTCCCCCTTGCATATCTTTATGCATTCTTCTCCTGTACTCATCATACCTATAGGGTTGGGTGAGGGAGAGTGAGATTCGAGAGAATCTCAGTAACAAACTTTGCTAACTAGGCATACAAGATTCAAGTTTAATGCATGACATGCTTACATAAATTCATACTAGCATAATGACAAACTTGCATGCTCAATGCTTCACACATTATACCTATGGTCATAGCATAAGTAAAAATAGAGATTCAATCATACATGCTTCATACCATTCATCAAAGCAATTAACACATCAATGCATAAGCATACTTATCAAGTGAATGCAAGTCAGGAAAGTTATACTACCTTTTGGACTTGTGTCCTCTTCTGTACCTTTTCTTCCAACCATTGCAGCTATTTGGAAATTCTTCCATTCTTCTTCCTTGTCATCTTATGGCCCTAGGTTCATAAACATACATTAGAGCCATGATAAATGAATGTCCAATGTAGCTACATGGGCTTTCAACAACTTTAAGGGCCTAATTCTAATCCTTGGAGTTCCTAATTATTACATTTGTGCCAATATGGCTTAAATTCGCATGACATAAAGCTGACAGATTTTTTACTATACTTTGAAAAATCATAACTTATTCTACAAAACTCCAATTAGGTTGGTTCAAAGCTCAATGTGATCTTTATTAAGTTCACTTTAAGGGAAAAATAGTTAGCACTGCCATTTAACCCTCACATTTCCAGAATTCTCAATTATTCACTTATGTCACAAAATTCTGCCCAAAATTAATGTCCAACTTCCAACAATCATAACTTTTTGTGTGCTTATCCAATTATTACAATCTACCCATCAAATTAAAGCTTGTTGGGTATGCTTTACTTTTTGGAAAATTTAGTGGACATTGGAATTCATTTGGCTAGACAAAAACACGTCATAATCAATCTGCCACCATTATCTTTCCAGAATCATTATCAAACTTTAAAAATGCATATCTCTCAATCTACTTGTCCAAATGATACATTTCATATATCAAAATAAAGATCTTTAAGTATATTTTCAGGGAAAAATATCACCATCTGGCAATTGCAGCCACAAAATTCCTAGAAACTCGTCAAACCCTATATATTCTAGAATTCATTCCATAAACAGGGCTTAACTTTGAAAAATCATAATTTTAAATTCACTGATACAAAATTACATTCTACCTGTCAAATTGAAGCTTAGGATGTCTACTTTCATCCTATAAAATTTCATAGCATTTGGACCAGGTTTGTCCTATCAAAAACATGCCAAAACATCGCTGCCTTCCAAAAAGCTAAATCTGGTAGCACTACTATTAAGTTCCAAATTTGTGATTTCTCATTTCTAAACCTTATTTAGCACCATTTACAAAACTAAAACTCAATAAACCCTAAAAATACTCAAAGAACTGAAATTAGGGCAGCAACATCCATTCCATAAAACTCAACCAAACCACAGAATATATGGTTTAAAAGAAAGCTTTTACTCACCTCTTGCTTCTTCTAAGCTTTATTTCTTGATTCCACAACTTTGGACCTTTATAAATGCCTCAAAACACCTCCTCTTGAAAAACAAAAACCATAGGAATGAAGCTTAGACCAAGAGGAACAATGTTCATCAAGACGCTTTTGGCTAGAAAGGTGAGTAGGAGGGTGAAAATCTAGAGAGAAGTTTCTTACCTTTCTTGAATTCTTGAAAATTCCAGCTTGCCGTTCTCTCTCTTCCTTCTTGTCTTGGATAAACAAAGTGATGAAGAATGAAGGTAATGATGTGTTTTAAAGTCACTTAAGTCCCTCTTAAGGCTACTGACCGAAATTCCAAGAGAGAGAGAAAAGAAGTGATGATGTGTCCTTAGTTAATTCCTTCTTGAAGTTTAGTTTAGTTAGCCTAACCAAATGAGTTTTGGTTGGACCAAAGACAATTATTTCCTCTTCCATGGGCCTTCTTGACCAAAAATTAAAGGGAGAGAGAAAAGGAATTGCTTTACCTAAAGGTTCTTAGCTCTTTGTACACAAAGAAGCTTATTATCCATTATATAATAGGTTGAATTTTCTTGTCTTCTATTTTCTCTTCCCATAATTACTCTTACTTTTTCAAGAGCAAATCTTGACCCTTCATTCTTGTTTCTAATTCTAACCTCAAGATCAAATGGCAATTGTCTCTTTTGCCCTTGATCATGGCAGCATTTATTTAAGGTACCATTAGCTTTTCTTTCATTCTAATTCCTTCTCATTTTCTTCTTCTTTTTGGATCCAAGTTAGGCTTAATATCATTTTTGCTTTTAGATAAAGGAATTGGGCTTTTTTTTTTGTTATTTGGAACCAAATCCCTTACTTTATTTTTTTCCCAAATTAGTTCCTAAAAGTCATTTTGTCTCTTAGACATTCTTAGGACTTGCAAACTGGGGCTTAATAGTCAGTTTGAGTTAATCTTAATCTCAAGCTTCTAGTCTCAAAATTCGGGGATATTACACTTTGATCCTCTTGCCTACGCATACTGGGCCCTCTGCCCTATAGGGCTGGATCACATAGTCCTCAAAAGTCTTTCTATCTCTCGACATTCTTTCGACCCTTCCCAAACTAGGCTTAATAGTCTGCCTGATATAAGCATATCCTCAAGTCTCTAAGCCCAAAATTTAGGATATTACAACTCGAGTGTTCATTCGAGTGATTAGTCTTTTTGACTAAGAGTGTGCTGGGGAGTTCTTTCGAAAAGAATAATCACTTTTAGCATCATTGCAATTGACATGCAAGTGATGATCAATGGAGAGCGCCATTCGTTGCTCACTTGAGTGATAGAGTAATGGATAGTGTTTTTGAAAAAAGATCACTCTCAACATCACTCTAAGTGATATGCCAGTGATAGCTAATGGAGTGTGTCATTCGAGTGATCCTCCTTGATTTTCAGAAGTTCACAAAGTATCACTATCCAGTGAAGTCCAATGACCTGGCATCACTTGAGTACTTACTCAAGTTATCAAGACTTTATGGCAAAAATGAGGAGTGTATCACAGCAAGTGATGTGATAGTGATGGCCAGTGATAAGCAACAAGCTTCACCACTCAAGTGATCCCTTTTGAAAACTTTTGATAACTGGTTCATCGACTTCCAGTGACTACTCAATGATCATTCATCCTTTCACTGTCCAATGCTTGTTAGTAATCCTTGGAAAAAGTGCATCACTTGAGTACTCACTCAAATGATCCTGCTAAATAGTGGATCACTGTCCAGTGCCCACTCAGTGATCTAGCTTTTTCAAAGAGCATCACTCGAATGCTCGCTTAAGTGGTCAACTTAGATTTTCAAAACTAGATCAATCATTGGCAATAGGCTTCAAGTGATGAAATTTGGTCACATCACTCGAGTGACTAGACAAACCAAGTCTTTTCACATCACTTGAGTGATTAGCCTCAACATCGTTTTCAAAATGAATTCTAAATTTTTCAAGCTTTTCTCTTGCAAAACCAAAACTCCTAAGATTTGTTATTATCAAAACATGAAATCTAACAATTGATGGCAGAAACATTACAAGCACATCGAGTTTGAGTCTTCTTGGGTCTACCCAAAACGAGTCGAATGAAGTTGGGGCTGCGACGAGTGGAGTTACCTCGGCTTCTTGCAATCCAGAAACAGATGGAGAAGAGTCTGAACCTTTGTATCGGGCTTGGGTGGGTCATCGGATTACGGTTCTAGTGGAGCTTTATGAGCACATTTGCACACAACAGACATGAAGGATTTGACAGAAACATTGTGTGGAGTAGGTGAGTCTTCAAATCTCGATTTCCGTAGGCATTTTCAGTGTGGGTCGCGCAATGTGCCTTCAAGTTGCCCACTGTCATCAACTATTTCTGCATTGTTGACATCGGCTGTCTCAGTTTGCTTTGTGCCAATGAGTTCTTTTTCTTTATCGCCATATTTGTTTTAATTGTTTGGCCGAAGGGATTTGCAAGGTAATGATTATGCACATGCTCCAAGAAAAATGGAATTGGTTGTGTCATATGGGTGGGAGTACACTTGGCTGAGTAAAGATCAGTTTAAAAAGTCAAAGGCAAAGCCAGCAGCAAGCAGGAAAAGGAATGGCCTGACTTTGACTTGGTTTTGTGATAAACTCCTCCCTACTCTAAGCATGAATCTAACTTGGTTCAAAGGGAGTTTAATTAAGATGCTCATAGACTCAAGTCTAGTACAGTGCCTTATGTACTTGACTATTGAGGATAATATCCAGTGGGCAGTAGCTTGGCTTCTGCGACATGTAGAAAAAGGAGCAAGTTAAGTTTGTATTGCATATGGTGGGGCCCTCAACAAGATCAGAAGAAGCTCATAGCTGGTTCCCCCATCTTCTCTGAGTGCCAGAGATATTTTGATGGTGCATTGGGGTTTCTAAAACTGGAAGAGTATATAGGCTTTGATGGTTTCTAGAGCCCAATAACTTGGCATTTGGGTCTCACTATTCCTAGAAATATCTTCATTGTTGGAATGCTTCAAGAATTTATTCAGTTTTCTCCTACACAGTGTTTGATTCTAAATTGGTTCAAGGGGAAGTTGATCAAAATGCTCTTAGGATCTGGACTAGATTTATTACTTCAATTTGTTCTAGCATAAAAGCGAACTGTACTTATAACAGTAGTTTTCAGAAGTTTCCTAGCTCAGTTTTTTGTGTAAATCTTTGAAGTTGTATTCTTATTGCTTAGCATCCTTGAGGGCAAGGATGTTTTGGGAGGGGGTATTGATATGTTAAGTGTATAAAATATTAAAAGTTGGCTTAGCTAGGTAGTTAAAATGTAATGGTTAGTTCGTGATGATTAGAGATTATTAGAGAATAAACTGTTATAGATGTTTCAGGCCTATACAAGGGAGATAAGCCTTCTCATTGTTCTTCTATGCTTTATGATGAATGAATGAATAATAGTAGTTCTAGTTTCTCACTCCCCTTCCCTTTCTCTATTCTTCTCTATTCCTATCTCTTTCTTCTTCTTTCTCTACACTTTCTTAACAATATCCACGATTTAATGTGATATTGATGACAGCAGAGCCATGTACAATCTTCTACAAAGACAAACAAAATGGTATATATTCATTTATTTCTTATATCAATTATGTACAGTGAGTTCATCAATATGCAGCACTTCACCCTCATACAATTATGCAACGTGTTACATGAAGAAAAATTGAAAATTTAGAAATTCATATCACTTTCTTGTGAGTAGCTGGAAGATATTATTTTTGTGTTCTTTGGTGCTTCAACATCACGTATATTCATTTATGGTTATGTGTGCTTATTGTTTATATTTTCTATTAATGTATTACCCTTTTACATGCTCTTGCATTTCCTCTCAACTTCTTGTTAAATAAATGTCAATGGTATATTTAAGTCAGTTTATTACATTGTTTTGAAAAACCGGACTGGACCGGTCGGTTTGGGCTAGAAACCGGCCAACTGGTTGTTCAACCGGTCCGATCCAATAGTTAAACGGGTTTGACCGGTTCAACCTTTTAAAATTTAAAAAAATAAAATTAATTCTTTTTTTTTAAATCTTATTCAGAATTTCATATAAATAACCCTAAAATCTTCACTTCCTCATTAGTCTAACCCCGGGTTAGCTTCGATTTGACTCTGATCTAACCCACTAACCCTTAACTCAATACCTCAGTCGGTTTAATGGCCGGTCCAGGTTTCAGAACCTTGATTTATTGATTCATCATTTTGCTTAAGAGTTTGTTTGGTTTAATGGAGGGGAGGGGGGATTTTACTATTAGCTAGTTTGGATTCAAGGAAGGGGAGAGATTTTAATTTTACCTTATTTTGGTTCGAAAGGGAAGAGAAGGAAAAATATTTTTACATGAATAACTTTGCCATTAATTTATTTAAGTTGTTTTTTTAAACTTTGTAGAATGTTTAATAAAACATAATTATAAATAACATTTAATATATAAAATTATAATTTTAGAATTAGCAAAATTACATAAATATAATTACAGTACATAATTAATAATTAATATGTATAATAATATAACTCCAATAATTATAATTATACTTATAGGATATATGGTTGTAAATATTTTAAGTATAATTATCTATAATACTTCTATTTTCTCCTATCACCTTCTTCCTAGCTCTACCCATCGCCACTTTCCCAATATTGCCGTTGCCCCAGCTAGACAAGCAAGGATCTATGCTATTTGCGGCACTTGTTCCCATTGGGTGGAGCCTCCTCTTCAAAAAAAAATTTGCTTGACGAAGCAATAGTTTGCAAATTGAGGGAACAACGCAAAATGAAGTTGGGCAGGGTTGGAGCGGATTGATTTAATAATTACGAAGGTGAGTGAGTTCACAATGGTATGAAGGTGAGACTGAAAAGAATTGGAAGATGACAGAGGTGTGGTTGGTAGGTGATGGGTAGAGATTTTGAGTGGCCAGTCACAGATGGTGCTGACGTTGGAGATGTTGAGAGGACGATGGGATAGACGAGAATCACGAGATGCATGAAGAAGGACCGGAGTGAAGCAAGGTAGTGAGGGAATATTAGAAAATTTTATGGGTAAAATAGTCACAGCATGCCAAAATATTACCCTTCCCCTCCAAATCCCCCAAGCTGGAGGGGAACAGTTTTGAGAGGAGGGAGAGGAAAATTTCAAAAAAAAATTCCCTCCCCTCCTAAATTTTTTGTGTTGCCAATTAAAAGGAGGGGAGCAAAATCCTTCCCCTACCCTACCAAATAGACCCTAAGGCTATAGAAGAGATTGAGGTCTATGGTTTAATTTATTGCAAATACAATTTCTTCTCTCCTTGTGTATTTGATCATCCTATTTCAGCACAATTTAATTCATAAATGTGGATAATCTATAAATATAAAATAGACACATCAATTAGTTTACAATGATCATTTATGTTTAGACAGACAATATTTGACTCAACCTTGTTGTTCTACTATTATTGAAATTTGATTATGAATTAATTTACGTTAGTGTCAGAATTTATAATCAATTGTATTTTAGAATCAACTTTTTTTTTTGGCTGTGTCTACAAAAAAAAAAGGCTAGAAATGTTTTAAACACTTATCACTCCTGCCCACTTGCAACAAGCGATTCAATTAAATGTGATAGAGAATCGGTTATATGCCAATATATGAGTTGGTCAAGCAGTATAAGGTCCTGTTAGATTTCTTGGGGTCTCAAGTTTGAATCCTAGAGGAATCACTTGTGTTGGAAGAGACAGCTACAAATCCTGAACCAGATATCAGATGATAATATATATATATATATAAGGAGAATCGGTTATATATATCAATAAAAAAAAAATTGTGATTCTAATCATCCCGTCGCTTCGCCTTTTGTTGTTGTGAACCTGAGTGATGATATTCTTCACGAACTGGATTGTGATCTGAACTCCATTGCTGCCCGTTGGGTCTGGACCGTCGTCCTTTTCACAATTCAGATGCATATATATTTACAACTCATCAGATTCAAACACAGCATTTTGCTGGCACTATATACACACACACACCGGTGAAAGTGCTGATTCAAATCTGCAATAACATAGAGAGGATGAGAGTGGTAAGCTTGTTGTGCAGCTTTGTTGGCTTCCTCAGATCGTCTTCGCCATACTTTGTCATACACTCCGGCTAAGGACGTGGGGGGGGGGAATGTTGGGAGGTTTTTTTTAAAAAAGTAATCATTAAAAATAAAGTGTAGAGCCCATTAAATCAAAAAGTAATGGCAATTTATGACGTTTATCTTGATGATGGCGAAAAAAAGGGCAGTTTATCTCATCCAACGAAGGTGATATTTTTACCTCATTTTAAAAAACCTATAAACACTTTTGCACCTAAATAAAGTTTAATGCTAGGTACACTTTTAAAAAAAAATATATGGATATTTTTACACCTTAATCCTACAATATTTTTATAACTAAATTTTATGATAGATTCAATTTGATGATCAAAACGAGAACAATAAATGGTGCCCTTGTATTGTTCAAATCAATCAATCCCATTTTGCCATCCATTACAATATCTTATCCCACATTTAAACAAGTAGCCTTATTTTACTAGGTGGGGTCAATTACATAAATTGTATGATATCATTGTGCTCTACCAACAACCAAATCTTTAGTTAAATTGTTATCCAACATTTAAACACATTTAAATTACTCTTGACCTTACTTTTTTCTTCACAAAATGTTTAAATATTCACCAACAGAAAAAGACTAGCCCTATGTTTGAATGGAGAGAAAAATGAGAGGAAAATATGGGGAGAGAATACTAAGAAAGAAAACTTCCATAAATGGTAAAAAAATTTACCATTTTTGGGAGTTTTTCCTCCTAATTTTCTTTCCCCTCTAATTTTTTCCCCATCCAAGGGTAAAGGTTCAGTATATTAAAGGCACCAAAATCGTCATAACAAGTGTACATCTAAGCACTGATCAACCATATAATGCAAACCATGGCTCTTTGCTATCCCTTGATGTCTTAGTTGGATTCCATGTCACACTGTCTTTGGAATAGTTCAAGCCTGTAGCGCTAGCCAAAATCTCGCCAATAGTGTGAGTTATCTAGCAAAAAGCAACAAGGATTAGATGCGGAAGATAAATCCATAGATTATAGAAGAAAAAGGAGTTAGTTTCTTTTCTTTGCAAGGCACCCAATGAAAATATATAAATAGCTAGGCTAACTCAATTGTTTCCCATTTAGTTTATTTTGCATCAGCATTTAACCATCCTATGTGCATTTAGAAATTGCTCACTTAATACTAGTCTGTAACACCAGAAATATTGAAGATAAAAAGGCAAACATTTAACGTGGAAATTTTTATCACTTGAACAAAGAAATATTCTCATCTGCATGAATAATTACCATGAGTATTTCTCAATTCTTTCTTAGAATGGGGAAAAAAGTAATGCCTACAATAAGAAGAACTAATCTGTTATTTTATCTCTTTCATCATCCCAAACATGCCAATATTAGCACTGATGGTATGTAAATGCAATTCATTGTTCAAGCAACTATCCAGAGTTCCTAGAGCTCCCTGTAAGGCCCTGGCAGTTAAACAGTAGTTGAACAAATCAATGTTGAATAAGCCACTTTAAAACACAAGAGAGTGAACTGACTAGGGGTCAAATGAAATGGGGTGAATTGTAATTTACCCTTATCTGAGAGGATGAGGGTGCAAAATGTAAGTGCATACGAAGGCACCATTTGCACTGCACAAAAATTTTGTCATGGATATATAATTGCACAAAATCCATTATTAAGAAAGAAAAGGCCCAGGGAAAATATATACCTCAAACTCTTCAGTAGATTTATTCTGTAAATTCTGTCCTGTTTTTCCAATGAGAAAAAAGGTTGGTCGCTTCAACACATTAAGTAAGTGAAGACAACATGCTAATGTCTCATGCTGAATCCGCAGTGTGGATGGTGGTTTCACAATTTTGAATAGTAAGGCCTCATTGGTTTCTCTTTCATGACCTATCTATATGCCGTAAACTAATGCTCCACTCTGAGATTTGCTTTCCCCTTTTATTTGGGATGACTCCACAATAATTGGTACATACAGTTTTGGTATTAGGGATGATTTATCTCCTGCTATTTTACTCAGAACCTCATTGACAGCACATGCAAGCACAGGTGGTTCATAATGTTGCATGATCACCAATGACACCTGGAATTGAGTTTATTAGATTCTGATATATAATAGGAAAGATGACATATGTGCACATATGAAAAAGAGATATCCAAGCCAATGGCCTTGTTATCTAATGGTATGAAAAAATCTTCTGTATGTAACCTCAAGTCATTAGTACATGCCCCTTTAAATTTATTTTTAAAAAAAAAAAAAAACAGAGAGGGATATATATGCAAGATTAACTATAAGGGTTACCATTACAGTCTCTGCAAATACTCTTGCTCAAAGCAGGAGTTACAAAGAATGTTAGGTAAAGAAATTTAAAGCGTATCTCCTAAAATTAATCATCCAAAAAACTGAAAACTAGACATTAGCTATAAACCAAAGAAAAATCATGAGATTAGTTACCAGGCGACCAGAGTAAAATAGGGTATATGTATGGGAAATGCAATTAGTAAAACATGTTTATCGTTCAATATACATTTATCTTCTTTCCATTCCTGAACAAAAGTTAAGCACATCTTACTCTCCCCAACATTGAAGATTCCACTCCTAAAACCAAACACCCCCTCTCCGTTTATTTTGCTTTCTCAATGATACCAACTTTCTTTCCTTTATTTCAGGAAGCAAGACGAGTTATTCAGCATCCCTGTCATATCAAGGGTATCAATTACTTCAAATCTCCATATGCACCTTTTGATTTCATTAGGCATATTAAAGCTTTTGATGTTGTTAGCTTTGTTGGGAAAAATGATAATCATAGGAATCTATTATTAAAAATGGTTAAAACACTGACTATCTTCTAGATTGGGTTTTTGTAATGTTTATGGAGACGAGTTTGGGACAATAAGACCATCAAGTTCAACTTGAAAAAAAGCAGACGGTGACAAAAGGTTCAATGGTAAGGAAATAGGTGCTTGCTTTGTGTCAAAATTGGGAAAGTCGAAGTCAAACCATGTGGAGGTGTTTGAGTGCAAGGGGATAAAGGAGGATGGCTACTCTTAACAAGGAAGATTTGAAGAGACACAAGACAGGCAGTAAAACTCAATTCGCATGAGTACATTTGGAACAGGTAGCACAGATCTCATAGATAAATAATGCCCAAGGGAAATTATAGTTCCAAAAAACTTTTATTAAGAATTTAAGCAAAACATGGAGATTTTAATTTTCTGCATGAAGGATACAGAAAAATCTTGAGAAATTTTCATATCATTAAGCTCATTGTGGACCACTTGTTAACCTTCTTAACAAGTTAGACAGCAAAACTGTAAGGCGTATGGTGCCAGACAAAATCCACAAGGACACCCACTGTAGTAGCATTCACGGTAAGGTAACAAATAACCAGGTAAAGAGGCCGATGAGCAGCTATGAGATGCAGGAAAAGCCGGTATGTAATATGAGGGTGTGTGTGAATTAGTTGATTGGATAGTTTAACTGTTGGAGGGGCAACTGCAATAAACAGGAGTGGAAAGGCTTGTGTAGGAAGGCTTTTGACAGACATACAGTGTTATGTGAATCCCCTCCCCCGCCCAAAACCCCCCCGCCCCAAAAAAAAAAAATACTATTCCTATTTATCAAGGTTCTGAAATTCAGACCGGCCACAAAACTGGCCGGGGTATAGGGTCAAAAGTTAGTGGGTCAGACTGAAGTTAAACCAGTGAGAAATTAAAGATTTTAGGCTTATTAATATGAAATTCTAAAGAAAATTAAAAAAAAAAAGATTTTTGAAAGAAAAAAAATTGGCAAACAAGTTTGATGCTCAGACTGGACCAGTTTTCCGGTTTCCAGGCCGGGCCAAGTTTCAAAACCTTGCTATTTATCAAAAGCATTCATGAGCTTTTATTTCTCCAAGCATTTTTTTATTGTTGCTGTCATTTCTCCTTTACATGACTTGTTGGATAAAAGGCCTGGTGGCTTATCACCAATTCACCATGTTGCATATCAATGTCAGTGTGTATGATCAATATAATCTTGAGCATTGAAAGAAGCCATAGAAAATGGCAGAAGATATCAAGTTGGCCTGTGTTGGAGTGAAGAGACGAACTTCAAAGTTCAAACCTTTATTGAATTATCCAATTTAACACTACTCTTTCCTTGTAGTGTAAAATCAAGATCAAGCTTCCATTGTCCAGCCAAAGCTTCACCTATAACTACCCCAAGAACATTTCATTTTGTTAACTAAAGTAAATAAAGGTTGCTGCCAGCAAAAATTGGTAGCTAAAGAAAAACTACACACACAAACAACTACAGCCCCTTTTCTTACGTTCCTTTATTTATAGCATTCTGAAAACAGAGTTTTATAAACTCCTATAAAAGTCTGCTTGCAAACCTCCTTGCAATTTTAGAGATTGAATTAAAAAGATGTGCATTTTGCAAGGTATTAAAACCCGGACCGGGTACTGAACCGGTCGAGGTACTGGGTTAAGAGTCAGTGGGTCAGATCAGGGCCAAACCGGTGAGAAATTGAAGATTTTAGGCATATTAATATGAAATTCTAAAGAACAAATAATTTTTTTTTTAAAAAGAAAAACAGTGACCTGAACCAGACCGGTTTTCCAACCGGTTTCCGGGCCGGACCGGTCCAGGTTCACGAACAGTGGTATTTTGTCTTTATTTCATCTCTTTATCCCTTTACTTCTCTATTTATCTCTAACTTGTCCTCTTCCTCATTCTCTTTACATCCCTATTTTTTCTTCCTCCAACATCAGCTCCCAATTCTACTTGTATCTCTTCCACTTCCATAGAAAGAAGTGCACTCTCCAACTCTTCCGTTATTTTAGTTTTAGCTTTCATTTTCTTGGGGACCATGAAATAAGCAACAGACTTATAAGGCAGTGGGGGCCTTAAAAGACCCTGAGAAAAGCTACTTAGCCTTCCACATAGCATTATTTTTTCAATGGCTCAGGTTAACGTGGAGAACAGGTCCCTGAAGACTATTAACAACGAAAACAAATGTTTATGGTAACAGAGCTACTGACCTTACTACTGAAAACTTAGACTTACTAAATGACTTCAAAGCATTGCTTCTACAGCAGCATACACAAGTTTTAATCTTAATTTAACCTTTAATTCATGAAGGGGATCGCATTGGCATAACCCAATTCAGAGATGTTTCCTTTTTCTTAGAGACAGGAAGAACAAGAACGGTTATTACATTATCCCTCACAATGGCTATCTACTGCTTAATTCATTAAATACAACTTCTTTAAATAGTTAATTTACCTACACATAATTTGGCCCCCTAATAAAAAATTATCAAAGCGAGAAAGGGAGAGAAAAGAGAACCTGGTAAGTGCCCTCATGATAAGCAAAATGAAAAATGCTCCCTGATGCCTTGTCATCTTTGATTCCGTAACCCTCCAGGGGCAGCTCAAAAGAGTCCTCCCTGTAACAAAAAAAAAAAAAAAAACCCTACGATTCACTTGAGATGGATAAAATTTGACACAATTGATGGAATCAAATATTAATAACAAAAATGTGAGAGATAAACACAGAAAGACAGCTCACAGGCAGCGGAAAGACGGGGAAGGGTTTGAGCGGAAAGCATCGGAGATGGCAGAGGCAAATCCTTTTGTGTCTCTGAACAGAAAGATGACCTTTGAGGCTACCTTCATGTTTGCTTCCTCTCTAATATTTTTGCTAAAAACAAACGCGACGAAGATGCTTTTTATGTGTACTTCTGAAATTTGAAGGACGAAGAAACTTTGTCTGGAATCTGGATTTGACACGTATGAGTTCTAATTCTAAATAAGAACAGTAACGCTAATCTAGACGGTTAAAAATACAGGTATTGCCGTCAACTTTATATTATGTACATATGAGCGCCTAACTTTTGAAACTTTATACACAACCCCTCCGCTTTATCTCATGTACTGTACATAAAACTTCTAAACTTCGGAAATTTTACCATGAATCTCCAAAACCCTTATATTTACGCATAGAACTCTCATATGATTAGTTTTGCACATTATTTATGCGCACACATTAGTTTATTATTATAATTTTACTTAAAAATTTATAAATAAATATAAACGGCTCAAATTTGATCTAAAGAACTCATCGGTAGATTATTATTATGATGTAGATTTTCTTTCCGTTTTTTTTTCATAACAGTTGTGAAATGTTCCGATCAAACTTTAACAATCTTAAATTTATTAAATCTAAAGCATCAAAATCAATATATATATATAATTTGTTTTGGGGAGCCGATCTCTAAGCAGCTTTAACTTTAATTCCAGACTTAGATTATTGTTCAATAACCAATCATTAATTTCTTGTATAAAATATTTTGCATCGGATTCCTGTGTGTGAGATAGCAACCTTCTATTGCAACATTGGACGCCATGAAAGCTTTATAGTAATATTTTTATATTCGTGTCATCTACATTTAAAATTCAAATTGACTGGCTTAATTATCATTTCATCACTGGGCTTTCTATTGACCCAAACATATAGTTGCATGCTAGATAGGGAGTCATCCTTCTCTGCTTCTATATCCATTTATATCTATATAGCTATCTAATATTTTAAACCTAATTATAAAAATACAAATTTCATTTCTCTCTTCATTTTTAAAGGGTTAAGGGGCGATTTTATCTCGGAAGTTTTCACCGATAGGCAATTGTGCCAAAAGTTTTTCGAAGAGCAATTTTGTCATAGTTGTCATCCTAGTTAATATTGACCAAATATGCGAAGTTAACAATTCACATGTCATCCACATAATTTTTGTTAAGGGGCAAATTTGCCCTAGAAATTGTAAATATAACTTTGAAAAATAAATAAAGTAGATAACACATAAACTTTCGAGAAAAATTTGCACCTTAAAAAAATGACGAGAATGAAAAATGGACTGTTAGCTCAGCATATTTAGTTAACTAGTGATCAAAATTAATTGAGATAACTGGTAGAACAAAATTGCGCCTCGATAAAAAATTTTAGGGTAAAATTGCATCTTAACCCTATTTTAAACTACTCACACATGTCACCAAATGTCATTTTAGTTCTTGGCATCTCTCTCCTATCCCTCACTCTTCATACCATTACACTCTTTCTTTTCATGCTTCATGTTTACCCAAGATTGGAGTGATCATGGGCAGATTTGGCGACGACTCTAATGGAGAAGCAACGATAAGGGTGACCATGATGGTGGAGAGGCAGAGATTAGGATGCCATGGTGACAATGGGGATTTGAGTTTTCTCTTCTTTTTTAGGGATCGAGAGGCAGAGGTGCATGGGGAAATGTTGTTCAATGTTTATCATCTTCTTTCTTAAGAATCATTGTTTATAGTATTTATAATCACATTTTAACAATTCAATTTAGAAGAAATAAAGTTTTAAAGTAGTCATTATAAAAAGGACAAAGGAGAAAATTTAATAATAAAGTTATACGTAAGGGGCATATGGCAACATAATATTTTTAAATGTGGAAAAAAGTACATAAAGATTCATAAGTAAGGCAATTTTTACACTTTCATCAAGTGTGTGTTCGGATAGATGTTAAAATCGATTATTTAACTAAAATCAAGGTTTTGTTAAAAAGGCACCGAACACTCATCAAAAAGTCACAATTCCCTTTTTTATTTCAAACCATGGTTTCAGTCTAAAACTATGGTTTTGTCCATAAGCTTTTTTTTTTTTTTGCCTTTCTTGTTATGTGGGACCCACTACCTATTTCTTATTGGCCCCTTTTTCACTATGGGTCCCAAGCCACATACACTCTTTTTTTTTTGCTTTTCTTGCTATGTGGGCCCCACTGCCTCTTTCTTATTGGCCCTTTTTCATTGTGGGTCTCACGCCACAGACACTCTCTCTCTTATGTTTTTTTTTTTAAATTTCACCATTTTTCTCAATCTCGTCTGTCACTTTGTTTTTTTAAAAGATTTTAAAATTTTAATACTCCCTTATCTTTAATATAATACCTATTTATCTAATTTAATTATATTAGAAAAAATAATTAAGTTAATTAATATTACATATAGGCAAATTTATTTCATTTTTGGTATTAATTATGAAAGTTAATGTTAAATAATGGGTTAAGATGCATCATTTTTAATACCGTTAAGGGTTTTTTTTCTCTTATAATTTAACGTAGATAGGTAAAATTTAACGGTTTTGTTAAATTTACATCCTTTTTAATTGTTCATTATTATTTTCCATCTTCCAAAACTTATTTATACCAGACACCCCTCGGGAAAAACTTGGCTCTTAAATTTGAATCTTAACCCTTAAATAATACATAAAATATAATATTATTCTTTATATGTAATTATCACAAAAGTTAATGTACTTTTTAGTAATTTGACCATGAAAAAAGCTATTCTGATCACAACATCCAAACACTCTCATTTTATCAAAACCATAGTTTTCCATAATCTATTCTCTTTATACTCTATTCTCTAAAAATTATTCTCCACTCTTTCTTCAAAAGTTATTCTCCAAAAGCTAATCTTAAGACACCTCTGTGTTTGGAAGAGCGATTGGAAAAATAGAGTTTCTCAATTTAGCTTTTGGTAATTTTATTTTTAGTAAAAGCCCAATTGTATAATGTGATTTATGTTTGGAACATCGATTGTATAAATGACTTTTGCAAAAGTAAAACTTGTTTGAATTGACTTAAGCACAAATAACTTTTGTGATAATAGTAAGAGAGAGTGAGTGGAAAAATATTTTAAAGGGTTAAAAACACCAAAAAATATTTTAAAATAATTTTTGGAATTGAAAAAGTACATTAAAGATAAAATTGAAATCAGTCTGATAACACACTGGGTACAGTTGAAAAAATATTTTAAGGGTTAAAAACACCAAAAAATAGTTTAAATTATTTTTTGTAGCCGAAAAAGTACATTAAGGATAAAATTACAATCAGTCTGATAGCACACTAGACACAACTGAAAAAATATTTTAATCATTCCCACTTTCCCCAAACACTAAATCAGAAAAAGCTGAGAAATAGAGCTTATGACAAAAACTATTAAAATTGGAAAAAGCTCAATTGATTACTTGTACCATCAAATACTCACTTTTTTTTCTCAAATTACCAATTGACTTTTACTCATCAATTGAGCGTTTGGGGTTCAAACGCTCCCCCCGTGACTCCACCTTAACTCCATTAATTCACTGGGACCCACAAGCCCTAGCATGTCACCTCTTCCTCCTCTTCCCAAGTCTCTCCTTCAACCAGATGAAGATGGAGAGCTTCGCCACTACTACCCTCCACCACAATCCTCGATGACTCCGCCACCGATGGCTGTGTCTCCTACTTCACCTCTTGTTTTCTTCAATTCACGCTCTTGAGGAAGCATGGTGCAAATTTAACAACAATTCCCGCCCCTAACATGTGACCGCTTCTGATATTCTGAATTCTCAATAACACCACGAAGCTCTCTGATTCTCAAAATAGTGGGTTTGAAGCATTGACTCTCCGGTGTTTAAAAGCTTTCAGGATTTCCGTATTGATTATTCTTCATGTATTAAAGTCATCATTTGCTTTCCTCTTTTATTTTTTTGAGTTTCTCTAGCTTTAATTATTGAAGAATTCAGCGCCATACATTGTGATACTTATACTGGAATTCAATTGACTAGTAATGTTTGTGTAGAATTATTTGATTACGGCATCAATTTTACCCTAAGAAGGAAAGATGTGTTATCTTTCAACTTCTGAACTATGGAGGTGTCAGGTGTGGAGACCCTCTCAACTTCTAAGCATTCTTTCTCATTCATTGTGCTTTGTCAAGAGAGGGGATTGAAGAAAATAGGAGACGTGGCCGTTGGTGCAGAGTCAGACTGTGTTGGAGGTAGCAGTGGTGAAGCTCTTCATCTTCATCTGGTCGGAGAGATCTGGGAAGAGGAGGAAGAGGTGAGGTGGCGTGCTAATGCTTGTGGATCCTAGCAAATTAACGGAGTTAAAGTGGAGTTAACGTCAAAATTGTCCTATTTTTTAACATTTATGTACTTTTTTGTATCTATAAAAATTTTATGATGTCAGACGCCTTTTACATATAACTTTATTGTTATATTTGCCCTTTTGCCCTTAAAAGAACCTTTAATATTGATCATTGGAAGTGCTACAATTGCTTAAATACTATGTTTCATATTCAAATAAATGTAAAAAACAATTTTGGTATATGAACTTTCTTGAAGTGAATATCATCCACGAATAGCTTAGAATAGTTCTTTGTACACCATAATTGAACAGCTGAAAGAAAATTAGCATATACTTTTCACATCCATTATACGTTTTTGAGTTTTGGAACATATACTGAATGAAACAATTTTATTACTTTAAATTTTAAAATGTGAAGATCACAAAAACGAACAAAAAAAATTATATAATTGTCCAACACTAGGTTTCTACTTGCTCCCTTTTTTTCTAATTTCCTCCTGCATATTTTGTTGATTTGTCAATCTCAATCAAAATTCCAAAATAATACAGAGTTCCACTCATAATAAATAAATAAATAAGGCTGCTTCTAGTTCGCTGAATTATTAAAATAATAGTGTAAAACAGTGCTCTAATTAGTGTACAAAGCAATTAAAAGAACAAGATTATAAGGCTATGGACCTGTGGTAATGAAATGACCAACCCCTGTTATCTAAAACTATATTAGCGAGTATCAAGAGCATGTCAGTTTGAAAAAATGATTCCATCATCAAATCCCATTCTACAACATTGCTTAAAAATGATTAATTATGAATATTCAAGACAAAAAGAAAGCCTGATAAATGAGAAAGACCCATGATAATAAAAGTGGCTCTGCACAGTTTCCTACTTGAAGGGCCTCGCATTGTGATGAACTTAACGGACTTCCATCATCTGACCAAACTGAACCCAAGTGTGTGAGAATCTAGCCGCTAAATCTGATACAACAAAAGGAGGCCAGAATTAGCACAGCCAAAAATTCTGCTCATCAGGTAAAGATTTCCCTGATACACAGTCCAAGTGGTAATGTCAGAAATGAACTCATTAAGCAATAATAACTATCATCTTTCACTCTTTCTTTTAAACCTTATCCTAATAGGTGAAGTCAGCAATATTAATTACATAATGCTATTTTGCTCTGTTAACAACCAAAACTTTAGATAAATTGTTAATTTAAAGAGTTTTAGGTTGATTGTTTGGCCAAAAAAACAAGAGTTTTAGGTTGATCTGTGTCATAAAAGATTCAATAGAGTTTTACAATGGCTATGAGGGCTTAACACAACCCTCCTCCTCCTCCTTTACTTGGGTTAAAATTGGCTATAAAACATAGGCGGAGTTAATAACAACTATCATCTACCAATGGTAATTTGGCATACTTCAACCCTATATTTGTCAGAAAACTTTGCACCCTCCTTCTCCATCATCTTACGGAATTTTTCTATCATGCTTGTTACTTTCCTGCTCTAATGTCTGATGCAAGAGCATTCAGCAATAAAGACTATCATCTATCATTGATATTTTGATATAACTCAACCCTGTTTTCCCACTGTAGAGTTCATGTGATGCCAAAATAAAGGAAAGACAGCTTCATGAAATTTGTTCCTTTTACTTTGCTTGGCATTATTTCCTTTTTCTCCAAACTTCACAAAATTCATGTTTAGAAGAAAAATAACACATCAGAATAATACAGTTATTGAGATGATGGGATGGTTCATCTTAAACTCCTGTCCATGAATGTCCCTTTAACTAAAAAGACAGTGACAAAATCTCCCCTGTAAACGCACATATTGCTTAGTAAGATAGTTCACTAGGGAACTAACAAGGCTATTGTCAAACAACAATAATTAAGCCTTGAGCAATGGAAACTATTGTAGTCCGGAGAGCAGCCAATTTGTAGGATATATATAAGAGCATTGAGCAATGGAAACTATTGTCAAACAACAATAATTTGATATAATTAAGCCTTGTTTTTTGGCTCTAATGTTTATGTGATGCCAAAATAAATTGAGGAGAGGCTTCATGAAATTCTTTCTTTTCACTTTGCTTGGCATTATTTCTCATTTCTCCTAATTTCACATGAATTAAGTATACAAGTACAAATATAAGAATAACAGACAGCGGTTGAGATGGGATTGGTTCACCTCCTTTATTTTTCTCTAGGGCAGATGTGTAACTCAGCACATCAAAGGAACCCTCCTTCCGCACCAGCCAAGGTAACAGAAGCATAGATGATAGATCTTTTAGCTGCTTTCAGATTATTCATTTGTTTATAATAACATAACAACTCAAAATTAGGAGCCATAAGAGGGAGAATTTGCCACTGTCCTATCAGTTGGTAGTCCTAAAACTTCTGACAATGAATGCCCCCATAACTGAAAGGACAGTGGCAAATTCTCCCACGTATGGCTCCTAATTTTTAAAAGGATAATTCACTAGGTAGCTAACAAAGGCTAGGTGATGATAAAGTTTGGACAGCAGCCAGTTGAGCAACTAACCAGCAATGTTTATATTCTCCGTAGTATTTCAAAAAGTAGTTCGCAGCATATTATACTGAGTGGTTTTTCTTGCTAACCATAACAGTATGGTTTTATGTTTCCAAATAATTCTTACTCTACCAAGCCTAAAACCTTGGTAATCCAACAGTAGAAAGAATTCAATTGTGTTCTCATTATTAGTCCTGGAACCAATTCAAATGCCATTCAACATACATAAATTATAGCTTGAAGACACGCATACATGAAGCAAATCAGAGAAATACTGCATATGGTGAACATGTAATTACCTAATTTATTCCATTGTTACTTTAGCGCCAGCCTCCTTCATCTTGGCAATAATCGTTTCTGCTTCCTCCTTCGTTACACCTTTCTTCAAAAGGGTCGGCACATTCTCCATCAAATCCTTGGCCTCCTTCAAACCCAAACTGGTAAACGTCCTCACTTCTTTAATCACCTTGATTTTCGCAGCAGAATCAAATGCTTCAAGCTTCACATCAAATGTCGTCTTTTCAGCCTTCTTCTCCTCTCCTCCTCCCTTGGGACCACCACCCTTGGCCGCACCTTCAGGCCACCGGCGACTCCCATTCCGGGCATCATCACCATCATGAGTGGGAGCTCGTTGACGCCTCTCTTCTCCCTCATAACTTCAACAAGGTCCATTACTTCAAGCAGCGTGAGTCCCATGAGCTCGTCCACGATGGCTGAGACCTTCTCCGATTGAACAGGCTTTGAATCTTGTGAAGGAGTAGTGTAATAGCGCGTGAAACCGGAAACATATTGGATTTTCTATTGGCGATCCGGAAAGTTAATCTGTGTAGAAAGTGATGGAGCATTGAAGCTGGAGTTTGACCTACAGATTTGCGAAGATGAGAAAACCGTACGAATCGCAAAAATCTCATCTTTTGGAGAAATTGTTTATGATAACCGAAATCTCATAAGATAAATCCATCAATTGAATCCAGAGTGCGCATTGTTAGCAAACAGAAAGAGTTTGCCTGAGACCCTCCTCGATCGAGCTTAAACCCCACTGGAGAGTGGATACTGCGAAAAGAATAATCGAGTTTAGGTTTGGCGTCCAACAACACTGAACGCACAGCATCCTGGATTATATTAATTTTATTGAATTAAATAGTTATTTTTGTCCATCATATATAAGTTTAAGAGACAATATAATTTATTTATTTTTTATTTGATTAAGAGTTTCCCTCTTAGAGGATAAATGTTTCTCACCTCTCTCAACAAATATGCTTCCCAGGATTCAAATTTATGTTCTGTTCCTTACGAGGGTGAGGCATCTCACAACCGCAACCAACAACTTATTAGTATGTATAATTTAAATTTTTAAACATATTAATTTTTACTAACATTTATAAGCACATTTAGTCAAGCATACAACTACTCCTTCCAATCCTAAATATAAAATATGGTTGATTTTTTTTTGAGAGATTAAGGAAGCTAAATAAATTACTTAATGATATCATATGTTGTATATTATTAGATTATATATCAGTTTATAAGTTAGACAACATAATTTGAAGAAAAACGATAAATATAAATATTTTAAAGTAATTTAGTTATCTTCATTAATTTTCCTAAAAAAGTCATATCTGCCTTATATTTAGGATCAGAGGGAGTATTAACTAATTTAATTAAATTTCAATAAAGTTTTATATTTAGGTTAACTAACTTATTTGAACTTATGGGACAAAATATAAGCAAAAAAATAAAAAGATAAAAATAAAATTGGGAAAATACTAGAAAAATATATTTAAAATATGAAAAAAAAACAAATCAGGGAGTCCAATTTTACATATCTCAAGTTAGAGATATAGGAGGAATTTAGGATTTACAAATGTTTTCAAATAACCAATTTGCCCCCGACAACATTTGGGGAGTCCAAGTTATCAATATATACACTGAAGTTGTTAATTGTGATTCTTATATTGTTATTCTCTATATTTAAGTAGTCAATGACGCTTGATATGTGTAGCTTCAAAATATTACCTACAATGTTGTTGATATTTGGGGAGCTTAAATTGTCAATATGTATACTGAAGCTATTAATTGCTATGCATAATCAACTTAGTTATAGAAAATAACAACTTAGGAATCGCAATTAACAATTTTAGTATACATATTGACAACTTTAACTCTCCAGATGCTATCAAGAGCAGATTAGTCATTTGGAAACATTTTCTAATCTCATATTCCTTGTAACCCCCTCCATAATTATATCCAAAATACGCGATTAAAATGAAATAGAGA
The DNA here is from genome assembly GCA_963855925.1 of Inga laurina. Lineage (NCBI taxonomy): Eukaryota > Viridiplantae > Streptophyta > Magnoliopsida > Fabales > Fabaceae > Inga > Inga laurina. Next base: position 13,152,200 of record OY979705.1, read on the forward strand.
CCAATAATAATCAAATAACATTTACTAACTTATCACATAACGGGGTTTTCACAAATACCTTTCGAAATCATTTATAAATTTGGTATCATATTCACATTTCGAATACAATTATTACATGAAGATAAATCACATTCATATAAATATCAGAGTGCACAACATAATCATCCGGACAATCCCGGGTATATACCTTCGCTAAAGATACACAGGGCACAATTGCCCACTACAATTCTTCAAATAGGGATTAAATAATCTCATCTCAAATTCATAACCCTATATTCAACCGAATCATATACAGTCTTCACAACTCATTGATAACCAACTACCAACTCTTATCTCGAAGGAGTCCTAGCCGCTCCCTCCATGAGCCACTTGCCCTGTCTAAATTGTTGGTAGAGGAGGGTGAGATTCGAGAGAATTTCAATAGGGAAAAATTATCAATATGCAGGCAATATAAGTGTGTAATACATGACATACTTGTATCACATAACTCATGCACACATATAATAACAAATCTATAAGCTCAATGCTTCGAACGATACATATATGGTCATAGCATATATTGAAACATAACTTCAAATCATTCATACATGTTCCACATAATCAAGCAAAGCAATAACATGCATCAACACATTAACACAGTTATCAGAGCATGCATGAGAGATAAGTTCCTTATCTTAACCCTTTTATGCCTCGAAACGTGTGCCTCAATCTACGTGCAAACAGCTCGGGGCTTCATATTCGATCCTACAATATCAAATGTACTATTTAGACACTTCCTAGTGTTTCTGGGGGGGTTATATGAGGCTAAATTGAAAATTTACTAAAATGCCCCCGGGGACCCGGTCCGACCCCACCGTACTTGGTCCAGCTGTATTTTTCCTGAAATTTTGACATGGACTATTCTAACATATTTCCGCCCAAAGAATCCATTTCCGAACTTGAAATTATCAAATTCAATTTCAATTACAAAATTACCCTTGACAACCCCACTTTAAGGGTTTCATGGGCGTTTTCATAATTATGCCTTTTCGGCTTTTTCTGAAAAAGTGCCCAACTGTAATTCCACCAAATTTTTGCTCCTGAACTCAATGGAATCATCAAATCATTAAAAATCCAACTCTAAGACCCATTTCTAAAGCTGGCCAAAATTCTCAAGTATTCCGGGGAAAATTGAGGTTTTTTAGTTTCGGCTCCATAAACGCGTTCCTTTCTACTCCTAACCACTTTATTGACTATTCCATTAGGTTACAACTACCATTTAGTACCAATTTGGGCAGCATAACAGCCCCACACACCTATTTTCCATTTTTGAAACCAATTACAATCTGGCGAAATTTCACCGATTAAATTGTCCACAGCTGCCAGAATAGTTAATACACAAGAGTTTGGAAGTTACCTCAAGCTCCCACTAGCTTTTCTCAAGAGTGGCTGAAACCCTAGCCCTTCTTAACCATGAAAATTGAGCTTCCAACACCTTAAAGAACATGAAAGAGAAGCTTAGGGGCAAGGTTATACGCGTTAGGAGCTAGATCGTCGAAGAAATCGGCTTACCTTGTGAGATTTCTCCTCTTTCTCTCTCTAAGAGCTCTCAATTTTCTCTCACTAGTTTCAGCTGGTTCAGCACGTAAGAAATGAGAGTTGAAGATGATGAGAAAATATTTAATTCCATACTGATGTCATCTTTTATCTCGATGATGTCATAATTCCCATTTTCGATTTTCTGGCAGATTTTCTGCCCAAACTTTAAAAAGTCATAACTAATTATAGAAAAATAAAAATGAGGTGATTCCAAAGTCAAATGAAAGGTATTTAAGTCCTATTTATAGGAAAAATATGGGCCATTACCCAAAATTACCACAAAATTCCAGAATTACATAAAACTCATCGTTGCCCCAAAACAAAGTTCAGTTTCCATCCCAAACTTTGGACAATCATATCTCCTAGCTCACAAAACGAAATGGCACAAATTATATGTCTATTTTGAAAATTAGGATGTGAAATTTAAGACTGGAAGGTTTCATAATTTGTAGACACCATTTGGTCATTCAAAACGTTCACACAAACTGACTGCCCAGAATAGAGTTTCACTGGACAAAATTTCAGATTTTGCATCTTTGCTTCCAATGGTCCCATTTTCATACCAAACATCATTCCCACATAAATTTTCACAAGAAATCCATTGGAAACACCAAATCAATCAAATTCACATCACATTGACATGTTTTCACAACAATCTCAATATGTCAACACAATTCACATTTCAAAACCTAACATTGCAACTTTTCCATTCTAAAGTTCCAAACCAATTTCAATGACATCAAAACACACTATGACATCATTTCCAACACAATACCCCATTCGATTCTTCCCTTTATTCTAAGTCAATTTGGATGTTAATTCACAATTGAACTCAAATATAAGGTTTCGGCGCTGCTCACAACACACACAAATCACATTCGAGTGCCAAATCACATCATATTCTCTAAAAAGGTTATTTATCACTAACCACATCCACTTTTGGAGTCATTAACCCTTAATCACAATTTGAGATCTTGCTAAAATGGGGCTTAGCAATCCACTAATCTCAGGCTTATTTTCTAAGCTCAAGTCTCAAAAGTTGGGGTATTACATTCCTCCCACATGTCTCACTTGAGATTTGTGATATTGGACTTCCTGATTTGTCTTCTCCCTATTTTAAACATATTTTTTTTGGGATTTTTCCAATAAAATTAAATAAAAAAAAATCATATTTTTCAAAATCATTTTAACCAAAATTAGGAATTTAGTATGATGATGGGTAGAGTAGTAAATAAAGTTAACTTTAAATAAGTTTTTAGAATTTTCTTGCATAAACACATTTATTCAAGTATATAAATATTAACTAATTTAATCAAAATTTCAATCAAGTTTTTTATTTATGTTAACTAAATTATTTGAACTTATGTGATAGTGTGATAAAAATAAAAGCGCATATCCATTTGAAAAAAATAAAATTAGAGAAAAGAAAAAGAAAACTATTAAAATTTCAAAATAATTTTAATCAAAATTAGGAATTTATTATGAAGAAAGGTATATTACTAAATAAAGTTTATTTAAATAGCTTTTTATAATATTCTTAACGTATAAGATTTAGATTTAACTTTATGTTTTTAAAATAAAGGAAAGGTTCATATAATTGAGGTAAATTTCAAAGAAAGTTAGAGCATTTTATTCTTATTCTTATTATTTTTTATTGACCACAAAAGAGTTTGGAATATACCTAGTACATCTTTGATGGATTAGGACTAAAATCCAATTCCAGTAGGGCTGTTATGTAAATATAAAAAAACATGAGTTTATAAAAGGAGCTTTCCCTTTATGGTTTAAATGTTAAACCCACTAATACTTGATAAGTTGATATACGAATGAGTTGAAGAATAAGTTTTTAAGTTGATAACTCTCACATAACTTCTCTATTTTGGTTCGCCTATTCTTTTGTCCTTCGATATACGTTGTTGGTTATAATTGGAGTCCAAACTTGTGATTCGATTCACGTGTGTTACTAGGATACTTCATCAGAATTTAGTTACGCACTGAATATCTTCAATTATTATTTGGGCTCTTTCCAAAGCACTTCTATGTGGTTAGTTGCTCAGCTTAAGTGAAAAATCAATATCACTTTAATTCGCAGATACGCCGAGTCAAGCTACATCATGTTAATTAAAAGACCTTTTTTTTTCTACTAATATGATTAGGAAATATTGGTTTGATTTGTGGTGTTAAAATGGATTTATTACAAGGTTAATTAATTTGGTATGTTTTTACACTGAAAAATTTATTAACATGGCTTGAAGTTAATTTTATACATCAAGCAAAAAAATTATACAAAATTTTCCTTTTCTTTCCCGTTTTTTCTTACCTCGCTCTTTTTCTTCTTCCAATTTGATTTGCTGATAAATTTTACATTTGTTTTATATTACTTCCTTCATCTTAATTATAAGAGCTAAAAGAGTTTGTCTTAGTTATAAATACAAATTTTTCTTAGTTATAAACACTCACATAATAGAGTATATGAGTATTCTTATAAAATAAAAGAAATTTGAGATAAGAGTGTAAGAGATTTTTTTTTTTTTGGACAAATAAGAGAGTAAGAGATAAGAGAATAAAAAGTTCAAGAGAGAAAGTAGGAGAGCAATCAATCAACTTTACTCTCTAAATCTCGTGTGACCCGCTCTATAACCCAATTACGATTGACCAAGGTTGAATAATCACAATCCTAATTACATTAAAATATATTTATGATGATTGGCAAATAACAATTGAACATAGTCTTTTAAATTTCAAATAATGATTGTAATCTTCCACGATTATAAGAAATAATAACTTTAACATTTCAATCCTAATTAAATTAAAATACATTTATCATGATTGGCAAATAATAATTGTGCATATCCTCTCATATTTCAAATAACCTAATTAAACTGAAATACATTTATTATGATTGGCAAATAGTAATTGGATGTATCCTTTCAAATTTCAAACAATGGTTGTAGTCTTCCATGATTGTTGGAAATAATAACTTTAACATTCCAATCCTAATTAACCATTCAATCAATACAAGTCAACACTATTTCCAACAATTGCACTCTAGCAGGACTAAATTGCGGCATACAATATTGTGAACAAAATTGATCTAAAAGGAATAATTAGGAAGGAAAAAAGCTAGAGGTTGTATTTAGAATAATTAGGAATAATAAAGAAACATTTTGCACCATTTTAATTCTCACAAAAGAAACTGGGATGTATCACATTAATTGAGAAATCTCTTCATCTCCGTGTCCCAATTTGTGCTTTGATCATTAATATCTTTTTGCTTGCATATTTTTTACCGGCAAACCAATATAAAAACGTTTGGCAATTATGGTATTATAATAAAATCATACTGTAATTATAGGGGATAATAGCTAACATTCCAATCCTAATTAAATTAAAATCATTCAATCCATGCATGTCATTGAAAGTTGTTTTTTCAGAAATTCCTTCACCTTCAATACTTTTACATGTACACTTATATATCTCAGCATAAGCCTCCTATCCTCATATACAATGTAATACCCCAAATTTTGATTAAGGGCTAATTGCATTTATTGAGAATGATTTTGTGAATTAAAGTTGATTTGATATCTGAATTAGTTATTGGGAAATGCCTAACACTCTGCAATTTAGCATAACTATGTAACAAAGTAATTTTTGGGCTAAAATTAGAAGGAATTATGCATAATTCATTTATTGAATTATGGAAATGTTGAAAACAATTTTCTTCCCTTTTCCTTTCAAATTTTTGCCTAGCACAAAGGAAATGGAGAGAAAAATGATCTTTGGGATCAAATATGCCAAGTGTCATTATCATATGAAGAGGGGATTAGTTTATAATTGATTTGGATGAGCACATGTCTAATTGCAATTTAATATGGCTTCTTGAACAAAGTAATGATGATAATGGTAGACTACTTGAGTGCATAGTTGAGTGCAAGGTTGGATTAGTTGGAAGAAGACTCATTTGGTTAGGAAGACATAGAGGGGGACGGTTTTCTATGCTAACCAAAGGGGGAGGAATTAGTTCAAAGCCAACTAGAAGCCTAATGACACACTTAGAAGAAGACAAGTCCATTTGCCAAGTGTCACAACAAGATCTCATCTTGGAAATCAAGGGCTCAAAGGAAAGAAAAGCTATTTTATAAAACATTTCCCTTCCTCTTCCCTTTGTGTATTTCAGCCAAGCATAAGAAAAAGAAGTGAGAGAGAGAGAGAGAGAGAGAGAGAGCATGGAAGAGCAAAGAAATCTAGAGAGAAGGAGGAAGAAAGCTTTGAAAAGGTAAGCCATTTGGCCATCAAGATGAGTTCAAATGCAAAAACTCTCTTCTTTAATCTTGTTCCTTAGGTTGTGGGCTTCATTTCTATGGTTTTAGATTTTCCATTGGTGGTGTTTTGAGAACTCAAGAAAATCTAGAGATTGGAGAAGCAGGGAACACCTTTAAGAAAGTTGTAGAGGTGAGTAATATGAACATTACTACTTATGTTTTATGGCATTTGGTTGAGATAATAAATTCTAGAATTTTCTGCCTTATTTTAAAAAATTAGGGTCATTGAGTGTTTGGTATATTGTGGTCATGGAAATGGTGTTTTGTTGTGTATTTTGGATCGATAGAATTGAATTGAAGCTTAAATGTCAAGTTTGACAATTTTGGATTTTGTGTTAAATATATGCCAAAAACAGAACATAAGATGGAGTGGGAAACATTTTGACTTCTCAGGTACAGTAGGTAAGCTCAATTCTTTAGCTGGAATTCCTACTTCATGTGCAGCAGAAGGAGCATGTGAGTTTTTAATGAATTTAAATGAGTTTGAGGTATTTACTAAGGCTTGCACTTATGTATTAGTCTGGTATTTTGCATCATCTCCTTCTTGGTCATCAATTAACTCTTGAGTTGCTTGTGACATTATCCACATGAGGTAATTGGAATAGTGATTTAACCATAGCTTAATCTCTATACATTCCTTCTTCAATTCCTCTAAATTTCCATATAACTTCACTTGTCTATTCAAACTTTTCAACCGTTCTAACTTTTGATCAGACACATGGCTCAAAGCCATGAGCTCACACATATCACTGTCCATCATCAAACAAGAGCATATATACTAATAGTGTCTAAACAGATCTCACACCATCAAATAACTTCAAGGTGATTTATTATAATCAAACCCAAAGTCAGACAGTGATTATTACTTAATCAGCAAAAATAACTTCTAAAGAGCAGTGTCAATTGAGTCACCAAAATGTGAGTTCAGAAGGAAAGAACCTCAACAACACGATTAAAATATTATGGGTGACAAACTATGAGCCTCTAATAAAGCAATTTCACCATATCACAGAGCAAATCACTTTCAGTTAGCAGTGAAATAAATCACCTCATCAGAAAAGTCCAAACCACCCAAGAACATAATTAAAACTCAGTAGATCCCACAATGAGTTCATACAGAAAAAAAAAAAAAAAACAAGTGAAGTGCAGTCACAGTGACAATTCGCGCCAAAGACAGTGATTACAAATCCAAATTTATCTCACAGACCAAAGTTCCCACACACACAGGAAATCTAAATGCAATCTGACCATAAAACATCAAGCAATTCCTTAACCACACACTTCAATTCAGATATCAGAACTAAATATTAGCAACTTGAACACAGTAGTACCACTCAGCAACTGAGATTTATGGCTGCAAAAGTGACAGAAACTTCAATCTCCACTACTACCAAAGTCCAGACACAAGTCTCAGCCGTTATCCTAACTTCTATCAAATGCAAATAGCGATTTCATTAGGGTATGAGCTAATGCACAATGACAAGGCACCAGAAATGCAGCCACAATCTCAAAATAAATGAACTTTCTCAGCAAAATTATGCAGGACACTCAACAAGAACCAGTTATACGCAACTGAATTCAGTGGAGTAGAGCTTGGAAAATTCAATTCACTTATACCAATCAAGTTCCAAATCATTGAGAGTGCAGTCAGTAGATGAATAGCCAAGGTTCACGTCATGCAGCAGCTTTATGCAAAAGAAAAATTCAGCAAAATGACAATCGAATGCATTTGCATATATCTCAGCTAAAGGCAAAGTACTGCAGGTACACAACCCAATTTCTTTCACAGAGTTGATTATATTCAAATCCAAATTTGAGATCACATGCAGAATAATATTCCCCAAGGAACAATGTCAAACAATTGGCAAAAATCTCCAGGATTTATGAATGGCAACAATACTCTACAAGTGATCAAGTGCTTGGTACAAGTTCTCAGCAGGTTCATCAAAGTTACATGTTTATGTCTTTTAGAGCTCAAAGCTAGCAAGTTGATACAGCAAGAATTCAGTTCAATTTGCAGCAGAAGAAATTGACCAATTCTTGACAACTTGAATATCACAGTTTCAAAATGTCTGAACGCAAAACTCACCAGTCAAGGAGCAAACATTCCTTTATATGAAACAGCAATCCAGATTTCTGTTTCTTTTTTCAAAGCAGGAAGTTGTAATAGCAAGAATTAGCTAAATCCACAGCAGGCCAGACGCAACTAACTCTGCACAATTTTAATGATCTAATAATCAAACAAACCACCAACAAATACTTGCAGCAAATAGCAAAATATTGTCCAGCAAAATGGACTATCAGGAAAGTCACAGCTTTTCAGTCAGCAGCAACTCTCACCAGCAAACATCACAAACCAGTTCAATATTCAATTTCAAAAATTACGAAGCTCAACCATTGATAAGAAGTAGTAGCTGCAATTCACCTAAATGAATGTGATCACGGCCCAAATCAAAATCATCAATTGCAGAATTTCAGTTCTTAATTCCTGTTCACAGCAAAAAGTCAGAACCATGCGCACAAGTTGAACTGTCCAGAAAACCAGTTTGAAATCCAAGAAATTAGGAAAATTGCTGTTAGGTAGAGAAAAATAACTCAAGGTGCACCAATTCAAACGAATTACAGCAGATAAGTAACAGCAAATGAGTTCCAACAGCCGCAAGCCAATTAGATTCCAGTTCTGAACACCAATTATAGCAAGGCACTTCTCAACTCAATGAACAAGATTTTAAAATAATAGACTGCAGAATACAAATCTTTAACAGTAGCACACAGAATTGCAGCAACTAGCGCAGTAAAAAACAAGTGCAGTTTTTTGAAACATCTTGATTCAAGCCAAGTGAAATCATATCTTTAACATCAGCTATATGCAAACAAATTTGAAGTGCACTTGCAATTAATTCAATGATTGTTGAAAGTGAATTAGATTCAGAGCAGAAACCATGCAAAACACCTCAGCAATAATTGTTTCAATTGGGTTCACATACTAGAAAACCAGTTTGCTGCAATGAATCAATTCTCAGCAAGGCAGTGAGTAGAAATTTTAATCAACAATTCAGTAACGAAATTCCAGAACTACTCATATCAACAAGTTAGGCAAGCCATAATTACTAAAAACCAGGAAAAGAAAAAAAAAATAAACATAATCCTATCAACTAATTTTTAGTTGAGTTTATGTTTCTCTCTCTCTCTCTCTCTCTCTCTTTTGGGGACCCAATTGATTGCTAGAGAACCTCAAAAAGCAAGGCTCCCCGGCAACGGCGCCATTTTTATAAAGCTTGTCGTTAAACTCACCAAAAATACTAAGCTAATTATAGTACAGTGATAACTAGCCTAGGTCATTCTTCTCTAAGGAGTCTAATGGATGTTAAAGTTCCTAACAAATCTGATGAGCCACAATTTAAGAGAATTATTACAGTAAAGAGGTAGCATTTGTGAGATCTAAACGCTGAATTAAAGTCATAAACTATTCTCTATAATTTTCTGGTTTATTTAGATAGGATGAAGAAACCTTCCCTAGAACAATGACTCTGTCATCATAGCTAAATAGGATATGGAGCAAATTCATATTCGTATCCAAGAATGCAACAAGTCAGACGCAATGTGACAGAAAATTCCAAAGATATAATCAAACGATTCATACCATGAGTTTATCAATCTAATCACCATGAAATATCAAACAGATATTCGAGAGTAATCAAACCTACACGAAATCAAGGAATACAACGTCTATCACAGTCACAATCGAATCTGTCTATATTTTAGAAACATAAATATAAAATTCCTCTTATGAACGTCCAAAGCTAAATATACAAACGCATACACCAGCTAAGAACATAGAAGAAGAAGCTCCCAACGAGCTCTATAGCTCCGGCATAGATCATAGCTCCAGGGAAGAATTGAATCAGCCACGCATGGTTAAAGAATCAGCTCCTCTAAGCTTTGGTGTTGCTCCAGCCATGGCAGAAAAACAATGGAATCGGAGATGGAGGTGGAAGATGATGAAGATGGATGAAAATGAGAGAAAATAGATGGAGAGTGAGTGTGGAATGGACCCATTGTCCGCCTGGATCAAGAGTTGAGCCTTTTGAGTTAATTCCCAACCAATTCGGATGGCAGAAGATGAAATCTGGACGCTGGAGACAATTGCATTCGCACTACAGAAACTTTCTGCGTTTTGCACTTTGGTCCCTTTTTCTGCTTCCTGCAACCTTTCTGAACTTTACAGTTTAATCCCTCTTCCTATTTTCAGCACTTTGATTCCAATTTCTCCCAAGTTTTCTACAAAACAATTCATATAAATTTAATACCATTTGTTCCATAAATTAAACACTTAAGAGAAATTATAAAATGTATCAATTAAGCTCTTCTAATCATTAATTCCACATAATCATCATTAATCACAATTAATCATCATAAATGTATTTCAAGAATAATATTCTTAATAAAATCTCTAAAAAAAACTACAGAAATACATAGTAAAATTAGGACTTATCAATTGGGTAAATGAAAATTGATAAAACCTAATGTGAATTCCTTAAAAAACTTGTCAGTGAGTTAAAGCCAAAGATAAAGGGTTAGCTTATATATATTTGCTTGTACAATTGGCCACCAATTCTTTTTGCAAACAAAGTGGTGGGGGGGGGGGGGATGTTTTCAAATCGCACCCTTGGCACTTTGAGAATATTTATTCTCATCAGAATATTCCCATCGGAGCTCTGGTGCTTGGCGACCGGCCACTAGAAGCTCAGGCTGCCGGCAGGGGGTGGTTGTTGGTGCCCAGGCGGTGGGGGTAATTTGGTCATTTCTTGTAATTTCAAAAAAGACTAACATCTTTATGGGATTATGAATATTCGAAATACTTTTTTGCCTTTTAGGATTTTTAAAGTTCTTTATTAGGGATTTTCTTTTTCCTTAAAATCAACTACTATCCCCTCTTATTCTTATTATAAGGTACCAACTAACAAGTGTGTTTAGTCATTTTTTTAAGGCATTTGATTATTTCCAAGAAGCATTAAATATTTTTTCTATGTATTTCCATATTTACTAAAGGTAGTGGGAGATAGTATTCCCTCTGTTCCTTATTATAAGAAATATTTAACCAAATCTCATGGTTTGAAGTGGTGATTAAGAATAATAAGTGTGTCAAAATTATAACATTTTTTTGACTAAAATACCCTTATTTATAAAGAGATGTAGAATATGGGAGAGAATAAGAAAAGTAGAAAATAGATATATGGGGAAGGGAGAGGATGTGTGATGGGGAAAGAGTGTGAGTGAATGCAATAAATGTAATGATATTAATATGAGTAATTAAATGAAGGCAAAATGGGAATCAACATAAAAAATTTGAGACATTCTCTAAATATCTCTTATAAATAGGAACAAGCTATAGGTGGTAGTTGTTTCTTATAATAAAGAATGGAGGGAGTAATGATTAATGTGATATTAGAGTTTAATATAATTAGTAGGGGTAACATTGGAGATTATTTGAATTTTAGGGTAAATTTAATGACTTTAACTGTTTTTATTGGTTTGTCAGAATTATAAGTTAGTGCCTTATAATAAGGGTCAAATGGAGTGCTTACCAGTTTTTATTATCCGAATGATTTCTGTATTGGTCTTTGGGTTTAAATTTTCTAGTTTCTATTAAAAGGATAGTGGTTTTTATTCCCTCCGGTCCCTTTTATAAATAACTTTATCTCTTTTCGGGTTTGTCATTTTTATAAGTAACTTTCCCCTAGGTCTCAACATTTAAACTACTTTTTTCTTTCTATCTCTATTAAACATGCGTCTTTATATTAATTACCCCTCACTCACCACTAATTCTCTTTCATTTTCTCATTTATTACATGTTTTCTCTCATATTTTATGCTTATATTCTCTCATATTTGTTACCCATTCTCTCTTCTAAATAGGGGCGTATTTGGAAGAAACATGATATTTTTGACATATTTATTATTTTTAACTAATCTTAATTATTAGTATGCTTTACTCAATAATAATAATAATTGTTTATAAAAATGACGGGAAGTATTAATTAAGAATTGATGTCACATGGTATGCTTCATGTAATGAGCCCAACGTCAAGATTCGCCGTTGCTTTTTTGATAAGCCATGCAGCCTCTGGTTTTCACTGTGTCCATGAACACTGCTTGGGGAAGGAAAAAAGACGTTAACAATGAGATTAATTAGTGGCTAAGGGTACCCGTAAATAATATTGGAGGATAATTAATAAAGTTTCTCCATCTGTAATTATCTTATTTTAAGTCTTCTTTCCTTTGTCTTTTTTTTTGGGTCAGTTTAAGGCCAAACGCCAACATACCAAAAGCAAATTCCTTCACCCTATCCGCAATTTGGGGGGTGTAAAATTATGATATTAACCTCCATTTAATGGACCTTGACAAGCAAGCCAATCGGCACAAAGTTAATTATTGAGATATTAAAACTTTGACACTTGATGTAGCATCAACCAATAACTTTTTAAGAAAAATGGAAAAAAAAATATCCTGCTACTTCCAACGCAAGAAAGGGAAAAAAACAAAAACTTAAAAGGCTTAATACTATCTCATAACGATCAAAGATTATCCAAGTTAATTATATTATCATTAAGGCAGTAAGTATTGGAAAATTCTCTATCAGACTTTTCCAATGCTCCATCTAATGACTCGGAGAGATTCACCTTCCACAAACCTAACCTGCAAACTGTCCTGTAAGTGTCGTAACTGGCTACTCTAAGGCCATTTGATACTAATTCCCTCAACAATCCGCTAATTTGTTCACTACTACTCATTGCATTAAGAAAAGCTTCTGACATCCCAGTTTGCCAGAAGACAACAATGGCACAATCTTTATCCACCAGTTTAACATCAAACTCTCCAGAAAAGATGCCATGGGATTCATGAAGTAGATTCTTCAGAGTGCTTGCTGTGATCCTGAACTGAACTCCCCATAAGAAAACCAAATGTTCACAGTTAACCTTTCTTGTATTATTTGCCCAGATGCTTATGCGCTCATCAACCAACTCTTTTGAGTCAGTCGTCCATGGATGGAATACGTTGGTTAAGTCTTGAAGCTCAGGGGCCAAATGCTTGGTGCCAGGTTCAACACATGGAGAAATTTTCAATATAGAGCAGATCTTCATGAACAAATAGCACATCCTTAACGCATCAACTCCATCAACCTTGCCTTCATTTATAGTAGCTGGAAGGAATCCAAAACGGGAAAGGACAAAACAAAGAAAGAAAATATATGATTAAGTTGCCAGCATGAGATTAACATAAAAAAAAAATTCAAATAAAAATTCGTCATTTACCCAAAAAGAAAATGAAATAAAAAGGGAAGAATTCACACAAGGCTCTCAAATTTTAGGAAGTTGAGCATGCGAGGATTGATGACATAAACATGCAGGAATGACTGTTCTGAAAGTGATACAAATATTAAGGATAGGTGCGGATATGAAGGTAAAGGCTAACCTTGGTCAGGAATTTCCACATCAACAGATGTGAAAAAAATGATTCTTCAAGTACGATAAAGCAGCAGATATGCTGGTCACATTTCTCATGGATCCAAATTTCTTCATCATATGATTCACATCAATTACATGGGAGAAAACTGAGCGAAAAGAGTTTATAAACTCATTTACTTCAGAAGGCAAGGGAGCAATGAATTTTGAATGAATAAATGCACAATCTGCAAATATCAATAATCAATAATTAATAAAAAGTTAGTAAAACCAGGTCAGCAACATAAGAGAACTAAATTAAATTGGGAATTTTTTATCTCGGATATACACCATCAAGGCAATTGCGGGAGAGAACAGGTTTCAGTGAAGCAGAAATCAACTCGATCACCCCCCGAAACCCACGAAGTTTCTTGTTCTCCTCCCCTTTTAATTTTTAACTCTCCCTCTGTCAGGTAAAGTCATTATTATTACAAGAGAGGGGAAAAGTATTTCAGCAACTAGATGGGATTAAAATTTGGGTAAAGGTGCGACCAGCACCCCAAACTAATTTTAAGGGTATAATTAACATCTTAAAATATTTATGAATACAATTTTAACCCTAAAATAATTAAATTGGAGCAATTAGGGACCACGGTTAACCCCGTTAAAAATGCCCCCCCTTTGCAAAGAAATGAAACTTGCTCTCCCCCCAATGTGAATGCCTGGATGAATCTCAGGAAAACCTCTAATATTCCTTGTATATGATCTTTACAATGCCATTTCTCTCTCTTTCATCTTTCTTTTTATGACTCACTAAGCACCTCCACAAGCCTTCTCCTCACTGTTAATTCATTTCTTTGCATCTCAGTTTTTGGTTCAAGAAAAACCTCCTAGCTTTTCCTATCTGTTCATGTCATTTCCCCACTTCTGGTTTCACTTTCGTCTCATGATTTTGTTTACCATTTTTGTTTACGAATATTGTATAGTTTTATTGCTCACTTTGGGCCCTAATTTAAAATGAAAAATTTAGATCCGAAAACTTATGTTACAGATCCCATGAGTAGAGCTGATGATTATTACTTTATTAGCATTTAGCAGAATGCCCATGTTCTCCATAGACAATTCTAGAGCCAATTCTTCTCATCTTCCCACCGTGATTGGATTGCTCTGAATTTCAAAAGAGATTTGGGAATGAAAATTATATTGGCTAGATTCTATTCTGGGGTGTTTCCATTTGGAAACTTCAGACATGGAGGAATAACGCCATTTTTTATCCAGATTCTGTCAAGCCTACGGACCCAGCAATTTTTGTCGTGCATAGTTGCCGCAACTTTACCCAGGTCTATGATAGAGATCTATCCTTAAATCCTACTTCTACTGTTAGCATTGAGTCGCTGGCAGAAGATTGCTTAACCAAGAGCAAGAAGAAGGCAGTGGTGGAGAAATAGTGAAGACGGATATGGAGATTTGGAAGGGGCGAGTGAATACGGTCAGAGGGAAGCATTTTTTTAATGGTGTTAGCTGTCTGTTAGGATAAGGGGCATAATTGCTCCAATTTAATTACTTTGGGGTCAAAATTACACCCTTAAATACTTTAAGGTGTTAATTGCTCCTTCAAAATTAATTCAGGGTGCTAGCTGCACCTTTACCCTTAAAATTTTATCATAATCTCAAACAAAACTTTATCCTCTTTTGACTTCATCAAAACAAGACAGATGGCCAGAGCAGTATCACCCTTCCCAGGTACTAGAAAAGGAACAACATTGCCAAAGTTTACCAGCAACAAATCCAACCCCGAAGTCAAGAAAGTGAGAAAAATAATTTGGGTAGTTGAATGAAGTGGGGGAAGGCATGCATATCACTTGAAAAATCAAGACATTGTTACTTCATTCTACCTCCAGAATCAGCTGTACTTGTCAATCACTGCAAACATCTATTGTGAGACAATGTCTTGAGCCGAACATTTCACTTCCCATCACAATTTTCCTAAGGGAGTTGAGGAGAGCATCTGCATGGTTAAAGAATAAAAGAAAGTTCAAAGAACAGCGTTCATTCAAAAGAATCTACGGAAGTTATACTCACCATCTTTGCTTGTGCTTTTGCCACACTTTTCACAACTTTTTATCCAATGTTTTATCCTTGATTTAATCGTTTCAACAAAAATAGCATCAGCAGTAGTAGAGGTTGAAGAAGATTTGTTCACATTAAGAGGTGTGTAATTCCCTTTCTGCGTTTTAGCTTTAGACTCTTGTACTCTAGATAAATATGATACACCTGCCACTCAATGTTAAGAAAGCTCATCAGGGTCTCAAAATAAGTAGCAGATTTGTAGTGTCTCTTTTCAAAGTTGTGGACTCTGTTTTCAAATAGCATAGCATTAGCTATCCATATCTACATATTTAAGTTGTCCACATATATTGCTGGAATGCAGATGAAAAGAATATCTGTCCAGGGGACAAACAAGTCCTCAAATCCCTCTATTAGGGGAAATAAAGCAGTAATTGATTAATATAGAGGTGGCACAAATTGTTGACGTTTTCAATCTAATTATATTTTTAGGTATACATTCAACTTGTATTAAAGAAAAAATGGTTTTAACCAAGCCTTATGCCAACTAAGGTTGAAGAAAATATTCAATTTTGGTTTGCAGTCTTACTAACACTGAAGGAAGAAAGGAAGATTAAAATAGACTTCATTATTAAAATAGCTAAAAAATAACAGTTTAGCAGGATAACTTGGAATTGCATAGCAAGTTTGCAAAAATAAAAGGACATTTACAAATTTAAAAACAAAAATAAAAAAAGTTGAGTGCTGCAGTTCACTTGCTTAGACCAAGACATCAAAATAAACAGACAAAAACACTAGTATCAACGTTGCCTGAGCGGTTGGAAACTTTGTTCATCTTTTGTCATAATTTTTATATACCCACAAAGGTAAGCAAAAAGCTCCAAAATCACACTACGGTTGATTGTTTTATAGAACATTACCAGCAAAAACCTCAGCAAGACCCTAAATCACTCAGTCAATGTGCTCTTACAATTCCCCTTAATAAGAATAGCTTTTTACGGACCATAAGAATTTGTAAGGAGAAAAAGGACAAAAAGAAACTTTACCATCATATATGCAAGCATTGAATCAAACCTTCACGAGCCATGGACGTCAGATATGATGTTTGGCACAAAAATCTATAAGAAGGCATCCCCATTCCCAGATCATCTCTAGGAAACAAAAGAAAATTGTACCTGCACCATATCCATTAGGTTACTTTTTAGTCCCCCCTTCACTCTACAAGCATCACTCCAAAACGAAACTCTATTTGTCACCGTTGATAGATAAGTGCATTTTGGAAAACTTACGGAGGGATCACTTGGAAACTGATGGCCCTGTCACTAACAAATTAACTCAAAAGATAACAAAATGCTCACTTGGAAACCAATGGCCCTGTCACTGTCATTTTCTAACTCAATCTCTCCAAGCCATCTAACATGTTAAGTGAAGCATTACAACAATGGAGGGATCAAAAATCAAATTGAAAGAAATCATTTCCGATGAGAATTTGAAATGCACCATCCATTTGGGAAGATTTCCTGTCAAAGAAGATTTGAAAATGCACCATCTTACTTTAATAAAAAAAATATGAATATACTCTTCGCTAACGTCTTCCTGACACTATTTCTCATCATCTTCAGAGTCTATCAACAGCATTAGAGAGTCTTAATTAGGTTTATCACATATCAAAGTGAATAAAAGTGAAAAAAAACAAATTGTAGTGAAGCATGCTTCTCTACCTATATTCTACTAAAATGTATAAAACAAAGTAAAACGACACCAAATTTAACGTGGAAAACACTCTAACATCTAGAGAAAAATCCACGGGACCAATCCGAAAAATTCTACCATATCAAAAGTCATTACAATGTTCTTAGGATTAAACATTCAAACAAAAAGATAAATATAGCAAGTAAAACACTCATATACATATAATTACAATCAGATGTGACCGTCTTGCACAGTTCCAATTGATCTTCAAAACTCAACCTTATTTATGGTGATTCCACAACTTGAGTGATATTACTCTTCTCATTTCTTCTTTGCCAAATATATGAAACTTGAGATTTACAAACATCAGCTCTTCACCCTGCAAACAACCACAAATTAATGTCAAAAAGTTCACATTTTTTAGTTATGAATTTTCCATTTTCTCTAAATCTTTCCCATTAATTATAGGTAAATAAGAACTTAAGCAACTAATCATTCTATTTGTAGGAAAAGGGATAAATGGAAAAGGAAACGAAAGGTCGAAAGGATATTGTAATCGGACAAACTGAAACTGTAGATTTAAAAATAAGTACCTAGGACCACAGAGACAAACTCAATAAATTTGATGTTTTTTTTTGTTTGTTTGTTTGGAGTTCAAAATATGTAAGTTTTCAAGCTTGAACAACCAGCGATATAAATTATCATTGCAGTTGAATTCAAATTTAGAATATGAATGTAGTTTCCTTATCACATTCATCCAATTCTGAAATTGATCAATAAACCAAAATCAATTGTAACCCAAATTTTTTTTTCTAGATACTATTCTTCAAAATAGGTTTTCATCATAAGTATATACATATTACCTTTTTCGTATTTAAACTCAATAAGAAAACAACTTACTTGCAATGCAGTAAACCATTACTCACGGGATCAACCTGCACATATAGCCATCTTGATCTGGAATATTTTCATTGGGAAGAGATAGTTATTAGTGTTAAATTGATAGCAATATTTGTTGAAAAATTAGATTCCTTTCTTACTTGCCTGAGTTTTTAATTTTGTCCAACAACATTCAATAGATTTGAATAAGCCTTGCCTTCACTAAACGATCAAGCATGTGCTGGTATGAGTAAACTTAGATGTCTAACAAGTTTTCCTCTTATTTCATCCCAAATTGAATAGCTGCCAAGTTATAAAATAATTAACAGATCATAATTCCTTCAATTGCAAATAAATTTTAATTTCAATTAACACCATGAAATGATGATCACTGAGTAAGAAAATGATTGAAATTAACTAAAGTAGCTATGGAAGCATCAAATTTGAAGTAGGCCGGATGTTCTATAAATTTCGTAAAAACAAAGAAACTACAAGTAATCATCAAGTAATCCATTACCTCTTTGAATGTTTTCAAAGTTTTATAGTCCATGTAGATGAGCATAACCAGTTTGAAATATAAAGGGTGCAAAATTTAGTTTGTTGGTGAATACTAGAGTAATCATCAAATAAAGTAGCAGTGGAGTCCCTTGTTTTAAAGTTGAGCGAGCAGAGCATGTTTTGTGAGGCCATATTCTATTGGGAAAATGGTTAGCTGCGATCAAATATTAATTAGTATGACAAGTGGAGTTCAACAACTTTCAAGCATCCTAATAACGAATTCTTATATTAAGGTGAAAACGACTAGAGTGGCATTTTTTTAAAAAAAATAAGGCTAAAGGAGCAAAAATGTCCATGTTCTTTTCCTTCAGGAGCACCTAACATCATATACAAATTTAAGGTTCAAAAATGCCCATGGGATCTGAAATTCGTTGCAAAAATGCTAGTGCTGTTTCAAGGGGCAAACGTTGACTGTGATTTTAAAAAATGTGACCAAAGACACTGATGTGGGCGGTGAGTTGGCAAAGGCTGTGTGGGTAAGTACGCTATTGAGGTGGCAAAACGCGGTAAGACAAATTGTGAAATTTCAATCCCCTCCAACAGAACACCCAGTTTCTCTTCTTCTTCTAACTTCATCACTTCCTCTTCAGAGAGTTCTTTCTCATAAGTTGCAAGAAGCTGTGGATCAAACAGGGGAGTAGGGCTCCTCTTTCGAGACGAATGCCCAGAATCAATGCCAAAACTGCTCCTTGAAGCACAAATTGGAGACCCTTTCATTGAAAAATTTGAATTAAGGACTTGCTTGCTTGACTTAGGAGAAAAATTACTTGATTTCAGAACCCCTTTCGGGCTATAATCCAAGCGTCTCCTGCCGCCTTTGACCATATTGCCTTGAACTTTATTCTCCTTACCCCCAGGACTTCTTCACCGTCTTAGGCGACCCAAATTGATTCAATAACTTGAAGGGACTTCTCGTATCGGAACCAATAAAGCCGAGAATTAAAGGACTTGTTTTTGGACTTCTCTTACCTTGATTTGAAATGGGAACACCATCTTCAAGGCCTTCCATGAGTTCCTAGGCTGCAACCACGGGTTCCACGTGGAATGCACAGATGCCTGGCTTTCCAAGCACCCTCTGTGCCCGGTCTGTAGATCCAAGCTGGATCCTCAGATTCTCAAGCCCTGTGAAAATCCTTGTTAATCAGCCCTCAACTCGCTTAGATTCAAGTTTCAAGCCTTGCCGTTAGGGTAATTAACTATAAAACAGACTGAAACCAACTGGTTTCCCTAAGTTCTCTACGTAGTGTAGAATTTAAGTGGTAAATGGAGTGTATGTTTTGGTTTATGGAGGAATGTCAGTGTGAAAATTCATGTTTGTGGGATTGTCACATTGATTTGCTGATTATGGGTGTGGCGGCGGAAGATGCATGGTGTGATTGATTGTATATGTTTTCTTCAGAGTTTAATTTTTCATTTATTAATGAATTTAGAACGTTAACGATTTGTCAATAGAGTGATGCTATTGTTGTTAGCATAAGCAAATAGCTCTAAATCTCTGGAGGGATCCAGAATTTTCATGGCTAAAAAGGGAAATGAAATTAAAGTTTGGGAGTGACTGGGAAAGATGACAGAGAAAGGCAGGGGGAGAGAGAGAGAGTGGTGTATTCATGCAAAGGCATGTAAAATCCTCAAAAATGTGAAATTAGGCAAGTGGATGTGAGAACCATCTCTGGGTGGTTTATCATGAGAAACAGCAGTCAGACTGTGGTTTCTAATTAGATTTGATTTTACTTAAAAGCACCAACTTGACTCACAGTCAGCAATTGCAGCCAAATTTCTCAACCATTAAACCAATGTTTGCTCCTTCAAATGGCGGTAGCATTTTTGCAACGAATTTTAAATCTCGTGGGCATTTTTGAACCATAAATTTGTATATGGTGTTAGATGCTCCTACGAAAAAAGAACATGGCATTTTTGCTCCTTTACCCAAAAAATAAAGTAGCTATATATATCATAGGTGTTTTCTATAAATATAAAGTTGATCTAGCTGTACAAGGCCCTGATAAATCCCTTTGGGTTGTGAGTTCGACTATCAGATGAGACACTTGTAATTGTGTTGGGAGGTGCAACCCCGAATCCCAAACCAGATACCGGTGATAATATCAATGAAAAAAAGATGTCATAGGTATTTTCTTAAATGGAAGGTCCTTTGAGTAGTATTCATTTTCGATGTATCTATTAATCAAAATGAAAAAAAAAACAAAAAACACATAGTGAATCCTCTATCCAATAATGCATAAAACAAAGTAAAAATGACGTTGTATTTAACATGGAAAACCCTCAAATACTGAGAGAAAAAACCATGGGAACAATTTTGTAAACTTCCACCATATCAAAAAGTCATTACAATGTTTTTAGTAGTAAGCACTTAGACAAATAATTAATATAACACGTAAACACTCCTAAAATAATAGTACCACTTTAGTCCTATATATAAATTCAGATTGAAAAAAATTTAGTCTTTAGTATAAGTGCGCTCAGAAAGTAATTAATAATAGTATTACAATTTTGCCCTATTAAATGTAGAGAGAGAAGAAAGATGTGAAGCACAATTTATAAAATATTTTTTTATACCTATTTATAAATGAGGATCAAATTGGGAAAATTCATCTATTTAGGATATATTTAATGAATTAACTAACTTTCCTTAGTATGTGAAAATTAGATAAAGTAGACTTATAAAAAGGATCACAGTGATATATAGTTGTTTTTCATCGTTCCAAATGAATTAAAAACTCAACCATATTTATGGTGATTTCACAATTTGAGTGATGTTAATGTTACTCTATTCAATTCTTTGCCAAATATTTCTTCTGATCCACAATATAGGGCACTTCAACTAATTCGTGGGAAACAAGAAAGGACAGTTAACTCAATAAATATATCATAAATTGAAATTTTTTTCCACTTTTACCTTTGTTGGAAAATGTGTTTGAAAATTTATTGAGTGAGCAAATTGGAAATGAGTATTAATTACAGGGACAAAATTGGAAAATAAGCATTAATTATTTTACAAGTGGCTTATATTGTGGACCAAGTTAGTTTTCTCTAAGTGCCCTATATTATGGACCAGATGGAGTATATATGAAATCTGACATTTACATATATCAGCACCTAACCCTTCAAAAAAAGAAAGAAAGAAAGAAAGAAAACACTAATATCAAAAGGTTCAAATTTGTTAGTTATGAATTTGCCATTTTCCCTAAAACCTCCCCACTAATTATAGGCAAATAAGAACTTAACATCAAATCATTCTACTAAATTAATTCATAACTCCAAAGAAATAGCCTCATGCATACATTAGACTTCCATGGGGAGCATGTATATTATAGTTCAGTAACTAAAGGAAGCATCTTTATACACAATATAAGTATTGATTAAGGAAAAGATAAAGAGGGTGAGACGTGGAGTTTATTCTCATTTGGCTTCAATCTTCTGAAAGCAAATCGTTGGTTCTGTATTATGAATATATATTGAGAGAAAAATTCATCAGGTTTGAACAATGTAGTAACCATAACTCAAACGATCAACCTCGACAAAGCCATCTTGACCTGGTATTTTCATCGATGAGAGATAGTAATTAGTGTTAAATTGATAATATATAAGTAACACAACAAACCATTATGTTGGAAAATTAGAATCCTTTCTTACTTGCCTGAGTTTTTAATTCTCTCCTACAGCATTCAATAGATCTGAAGAAGCCTTACCTTCATAGAAAGCATAAAGTATGTGATGCATGAATAAGCTCAGGTGCCTAACAAGTTTTTCCCTTCATCCCAAATTGAATATGTGCCAAAGTTATATAATGATGAAAATATCATAATTCCTTCCATTCCAAATAAGTATTCCCAAGACTTTTGAATTTAAATTAAACCATGAAATCATGATGACTGAGTAGAAAAAACGGATCAAAATTAACTAATGTAGCAGAGGAAGCGTCAAATTTGGAGTAGGCTTGAGCAACCTTTATTTGTTCTATAATTTTCATAAAAGCAGAGCAAATACAAGTAATCATCAAATAATCCATGACGTCTTTGAATGTTTCCATAGTTTTAGACATAACTAGTTTGAAACTTAAAAGAGTGCACAAGTTAGTTGTCTAACACTACAGTAATCATCAATTTAAATAGAGTAGTAGAGTGCCTTGTTTTAAAGATTCAGTGAGCAGAGCATGCTCTGTGAGGCCTTCTTCTCTTGGCAAAAAAAGGTCATCTGCAACCAAAAGTTAATTAGTAAAAGGAGTAGAGCTTAACAACTGGGAAGCATTCTAGTAATGAATTCTTATATGAAGGTTAAAACAACAGGAGTAGATTTTTTCAAATGCAATAGCTATAGATATAATAAAAGGTATTTTTTAATGTCACAATAGTCACTCATTAGTATGCCTTTAAATGCGCATCCAATGAAGAGTTTAGATTTGTTGCTTATCTATCCATACATATATTTGGGATGTGAGCAATTTTACGCCATTCTACTCCTGTTTTTCTCTTGCATCTTTCCTTCAATATTGGAGTTCCAAGAAGTTGTAGTGTTTTTAAATTAGGGAGGCGACACATTCCTTTCGAGAATGAATCCAAGTTTTGACAATCCTGAATGCCGATAAATCGAAGTGACTGGAGATTACAAATCCACTGTGGTAAATCCATGAGGTGATGACATGTAGTAAATTGGATTCTTTGGAGAGAATCTAGGCAACAAAGTTCTTGAAACTGTATGTTATAGTCCTCATCACCACACAATGAAACAAGGTAGCTAATAGTGAATTCTTCAAGTGTAGCAGATAGATTTTGCATATGACGAAATAGTTTTTCTAAACTTGAAAATCTAGCAATTGAAAGATGTTTAAGAGAGAAGAGATTTTGCATCCATTCCTCTGGCAATGCTTCTATGTCTATCCCTTCAATGTGAAGAAACTTAAGCATGGAGAGAGATGCAACCATATGATCTGATGTTGACGACCCAGTTGTGGTCACATTTAATGTGTCTTGCAATGGCTTCGTGCTAGAGTCTATTAATATCAAACGCCTCACAAGATTTGGAAAAGTGGGGATGCAACTTAAGTTTGGGCAATTATTAATTTTTAATGATTAAAGACGTGAAAATGGAGGGAGTGAATGATGCCACTCATTTTCTCTTGTATATTGGACATTTGCTTCATTTGGCCATCCCCTCAAACTTCCACACTGCCGAATTATTAGTTCATCCAAAGACGGGAAGAAGTTAGTTGATGAGGAACATCCTTTAATGTATATGTACTCCAAATTAGGCATAAACCACAAGTGAAGAATCTTGAGAGAAATAAGTCCTTCTAGTGCTGCCAAGTATTGACAATTTATGATACCACAGAATTTCAATTCCACAAGATTTATATATAACAAAAGTCAATCGGAAACGCATACCCCAGGTAACCTTGTATTGTCAACGCCTTCAAATTTTGACGAGAGCGAAGATTTTCATATTATTGCGTGGCATCACTATTTTTCATCTTTGAATGTGGTCCCCATTTAAGGGTCAAGGAAATGAGGTTTTTCTTTATTCTCAATTAACATCCTTGGACTCCTCCTCCACATCCCTTACTAAACTAAGGTTTTGAATGGTTAATCTACCTCTAAGGTTAAGTTCTTTCAATTCATTCAACTTAGCCCTCTTTCTCTTCTTATCATCATTTCCCATTATGAAATGTGACAAACTTTGTAGAGTAGTCATCTTGCCCAACCCAAACGGCATCCCATCTTTAAATGAGATGAGATATTTGCCTAAATCAATAAGTTAAATGAGTCATTTGAGATATCTTAATCTCTCATTTTGTCCTAAATTGACTTGTTTATCCAAAAGCAATAGCAGCAACAGCAACAGCTTCCAAAGTTTTAAATTTTGGGATTCAAATAAAAACCTAATTAATGTGAGTTATGATCTAAAACTAATATCAGAATAAATACGTTAATTTAGAATCTCCTATTCTTATTCTTTATACTCTTTTTTTTAAAAAAAAAAAATCTAAAAATAATTACTCTTTATACATCACAAATATGGGACACTTAAGTGTCATAATTGACCACATCAAACTCTAAAAATAATTACTCTCTCTCTCTATCTCTCTCGTGTGAACTCAGAGTATCTCTAAATCACTTTGGACTTGAGTCTAATCTTTGTCCGGACATGAGTATTAGGGATAAAGCCCTCCTAATAAGTTGCTCGTTTGAAATAGCTTATTTTTGGGTAATAAATACTTATAAATCGTGATTCACGGTATACGAAGTAAATATGTAAAAGGAGTTTTATCTCGGCTTGCGTAATAAGGACTTATTGCCCAAAAATAAACCCAACCAAACACACACTAAGTTTCTCAGGATTTAAATTTGTGCTTTCCTCTTTACAGAAATGGGTCCACTTCCCATCTCAACCCCCAACTTGTTAGTAACCATCTATTTTTTTTTATTTATACCATCAAACCCACGCAAGCACATAAACATATCAACGCTAGGTTTGAACCCAGGATCTCATCTAAATGTGGCGGGTGCTGTTATCATTTGGACAAAACTAGCCATTGACATCAACCGTCTCTTTGAACTCGCTTGTGCATGCTCAAGTCCTTAAGCTCAGGGGCCTAATTTCAGGTATTAACAATTACAACCATGTTTCAAACATAATATTATGAAATGGTTTCTTATCAAGCTATTATTCTGCTTTCCAAATTTTAATCTCCCTCCATTAAAATTATGAACTCTTGCGCTGCTGTCACCAACCAAGAAAATAAAATACACTGTCCTCTTGCTACGCCTAGCATATATATAAATATATATTACCTCTCTGCGTGCCTCTCTATTATAATATCCTGGTTTATCTCTCTCTCTCTCTTTCTATATATATATATATATATATTCATTCCTTTTATTACGTTATATCCACAGCTTCTCTCTGGCTTTTTTGATTTTGTGGATCCGGACATCTTCTAATTCTTTTCCTTTTATCGATTATTATATAATATAGATATATTATATTGATATTTTATTCTCACTTGAATCTTATAATATCTCTTGCAAAATAAATTAGGATTTGAGTTGATTTCATATCAAAATATTCTTTTATCCTATAATTTATTAATTAAATGATAGAAATATATATATATATATATATATAAAGATAATTAAATAAGTGCCAAATATTAATAAATTTAATCAAATATATATATATAAGAAAATACACTTATTTAATTACAAAATATATAATTATCAAACTCTAATCAATATAAATGAAAGTGAGATATGCCCAAATCATGAGAAACCATTGAGTTCCAAATATAAATATTCTGAATAATTTTGCTCCAAAAGTATGAATGACTAATTTTGCTTGTTGCTTAATTTGTAGATTGAGTTATTGAATGCCTCAATGGTTTCAAAATTATAAATATTTATTATGACAATTTTTTTCTGCATAATATATTTTGAATTTAGTTTAATAGTATGAAAATACCGTATATTTTATTAGAATATTTGCGTATCATGTTGATATTGCATTTATTATGTTCTTACTGGTAAAATTAAGTTTCTAAGATATGCAATGGATAATAAAATTATATGCATGTCCGAAGTAACATATATTACAAATTTTAGATATGAAAATACATTCACAATTTTGAGTCCCGCTTTTCTCTTATGCAGGTCAAATTCAGAGTGATATTTGGTTTGTCAAATATCATAGTAGAAAATTTTAAAAAAACACACACACACAGTGAAGCGTGCTTCTCTTTGTTCCATTCATAAGGCGTAAAACAAAGTAAAAATGACACATCAAATTTAACGTGGAAAACCCTCTAATTCTGAGGGAAAAAACCACGGGACCAATTCCGAAAGTTCCACTATTTCAGAAGTCATTGCAATGTTCTAAGGATTAAACATTTAATCAAAAAGGTAAACAAACATCTAAACACTCCTAAAATTACAACCAAATATGGCTGTGCTATGCCACATAAATTAAAAACTCAACTTTATTTATGATGATTTCTCAACTTGAGAGATATTACTCTTTTCTTTTCTTCTTTGTCAAGTATATGAAACTTGAGATTTACAAACATCAGCTCTTGACCCTGAAAAATAAAGAAAGAAAAGACACAACCCAGTGTCAAAAAGTTCAAATTTTTTAGTTAAGAATTGCCATTCTCCCTAAATTTTCCCCCACTAGTTATAGGGAAATAAGAACTTAAACACCTAATCATTCTAATAAACTAATTCACAACTCTAAGGAATTAACCTCATGCATACATTAGGGTTTATGGGAAGCATGCATATTATATTATAGTTCAGTAAAGGGATAAAGAAAGGAAAACGAAAGGATATTGTAATAAGACACATTTAAAGCTTGAACAGCCAGCGATATGATTTATTGCAGTTGAATTCAAATTCAGAATAGGAATGAAGTTGACCAATAAACGAATATCAATTGAGAATACGAAGCCATGGTGATATAATTTTTAACCCAATTTTTTTATGTGGATGATATTCTTCAGTTAGGCTTCCATTATAAGTATACACATATTGTCTTTTTCATATTTCAACTCAATAAGAAAACAACTTACTTACAATGCAGTAACCATAACACACAGGACCAACCTGAACATATAGCCCATCTTGACCGGGAATTTTCATTGGTAAGAGATAGTAATTAGTGTTAATTGATAATAATAAGGGACATAACAAACCAGTATTGCAGCACAAGCTTAATGTATTTGTTGAAAAACTAGAATCGTTTCTCACTTGTCTGAGTTTTTAATTATCTCCAACAACATTCAATAGGTCTAAAGAAGGTTTGCCTTCGTAGATAGGATCAATTATGTGCTGCTAAGAGTGAGCTCAGGTGTCTAATAAGTTTTCCCCTTACTAAGGAAGCTTTAAATTATGATCACCATTTAGTTGGTCTATAATTTTCATAAAAACAGAGAAAATACAAGTAATCATTAAGTAATGCATTATCTCTATAAATGTTTTCAAAGTTTTATAATCCATCTAGCTGTACATAACTAGTTTGAAATTTCAAGGGTGCACAAGTTAATTAGTTAGTTGGCGAATACTATTGTAATCGTCAAATTAAGTAGGAGTGGAGTACCATGTTTTAAAGATTCGGTGAGCAGAGCATGTTCTGTGAGGCCTTCTTCTCTTGGAAAAAATGGTAAGCTGCAACCAAACTTTAATTAATAAGAGGAGTGGAATATAACAAATTGGAAGCTTTCTAGTAATGAATTCTCATATGAAGGTGAAAGAAACTGGACTAATAGTTATAACAAAATAGTTATAGATATCATACAAGGTATTCTTTTAGTGGCATAATAGTACTACTGATGAGTATACCTTTAGATTAATGCAATGAAGAGTTAGATTTGATGGCCGTAGATCCATATATTTGGGTTGTGAACAATTTTTGGCCACTCTGCTCCTGTTCCTCTCTTACATAATCTTTCCTTTAAAAGTGGAGCTCCATTCAATCGTAATGTTTGTACATTACACAAAACTCAATGTGGAAAAACCGAGTGACTAGAGATTTCAAATCCACTCCGGTAAAGCCAAGAGTTGATAACATGAAGTGAAAACAATTTTTTGGAGAGAATGTAGGCAATAGAGGTCTTAGAAACGTAAGTTATGATCCTCGTCACCATATTGTGGGTCAAGGTTGCCAATAGTGAATTTGTCAAGTATAGCAGATAGATTTTGCATATGGCGAAATGGTTTCTCTAGACTTAAGAAACCTACAATAGAAATATGTTTAAGAGAGGTGAGTTTTTGCATCCATACCTCTGGTTTGAAAAACATGAATCCTTTCTTACTTGTCTCCAACAACATTCAACAGATTTGAAGAAGCCTTGTCTTCATAGAAGTGATCAAGTATGTGCTCGTGTGAGTAAGTTCAGGAGTCTAACAAGTTTTCTTTTTCTTCATCCCGAATTGAATACCTGCCAAGTTATAAGATAATTAACGGATCATAATTATTCCTTCAATTGCAAATAAATATTCCCAAGACATTCGGATTAAAATTAAAACCTTAATGACAAATGAATTAAAAAGTCAGCCTTATTTATGATGATTCCACAACTTGAATGATATTACTCTTTTTCAATTCTTCTTTGTCAAATATATGAAACCTGAGACTTTCAAATATCAGCTCTTCACCTTACAAGAGAAAAAAACACGAATGTCCAAAGTCCAAAGTTTTTAGTCATGAATTGGCCATTTGCCGTTAAGTTTCCCCCTAATTATAGGCAAATAAGAACTTGAGCATCTTATCATTCTATTTAACCTCATGCATACATTAGGCTTTATGGAAAGCATGCATATTATATTATAGTTCAGTAAAGGGATAAGGAACGAAAAACGAAATGATATTGTAATAAGACACATTGAAACTGTAGATTTAAAACATAAATGAAAGTTTTGAAGCTTGAACAGCCATCGATACGATTCATTGCAGTAGAATTCAAATTCAGAATAGGAATGAAGTTGATCGATAAACGAAAATCAATTGAGAATAAGAAGGCATAGTGATATAATTTTTCGCTCTATTATTTTATCTCGATAATATTCTTCAAAATAGGCTTCCATTATAAGTATATACATATTGCCAATTTCATATTCAATAAGAAAACAACTTACTTACAATGCAGTAACCATAACACACAGGATCAACCTGAACATAGCCCATCTTCACCTGGAATTTTCATTGGTAAGAGATGGTAATTAGTGTTAATCGATAACAATAACAAGGGACATAACAAACTATTATTGCAGCATAAGCTTAACATATTTGTTGAAAAACTAGAATCCTTTCTTACTTGTCTGAGATTTTAATTCTCTCCAACAACATACAATTGGTTTAAAGAAGGTTTGTCTTCATAGATAGGATCAAATATGTGCTGCTATGAGTAAGCTCAGGGGTCAAATAAGTTTTCCTCTTACTAAGGAAGCTTTAAATTATGATCACCCTTAAGTTGTTCTATAATTTAAGTAAAAACAGAGCAAATACAAGTGATCGTCAAGAAATGCATTATCTCTATAAATGTTTTCAAAGTTTTATAATCCATGTAGCTGTGCATAACTAGTTTGAAATTTCAAGGGTGAACAAGTTAATCATCAAATTCAGTAGGAGTGGAGTACCTTGTTTTAAAGATTCAGGGAGCAGAGCATGGTCTGTGAAGCCTTCTTCTCTTGGAAAAAATGGGAAGCTGCAATCAGAGGTTAATTAATAAGAGGAGTGGAGTATAACAAATTGGAAGCATTCTAGTAATGAATTCTTATATGAAGGTGAAAGCAACTGGACTAGTACTTATTGTTCTAACAAAATAGTTATAGATATCATACAAGGTATTCTTTTAGTGTCATAATAGTTACTGATGAGTATACCTTTAGATTAGGTTCCATATATTTGGGATGTGAGCAATTTTTGGCCACTTTGCTCCTGTTTCTCTCTGGCATCTTTCCTTCAAAAGAGGAGTTCCAAGCACACGTAGTGTTTGCAAATTAGTGAGGCGACATATTCCGTCTGGAAATGACTCCAAGTTTTGACAATACTTAATTTGGATATATCGGAGTGACTGGAGATCACAAATCCACTCGGGTAAAGCCCTGAGGAGATCACATGCACTAAAATTGATCTTTTGGAGAGAATGTAGGCAACAAATGTCTTGGCAATGTATGATATTATCTTCATCACCACACCATGAATCCATGTTGCGAATAGTGAGTTCTTCAAGTGTAGCATGTAGATCCTGCATGTGACGAAATGGTTTCTCTAGACTTGAAAACCTACTAATAGAAAGATGTTTAAGAGAAGAGAGATTTTGCATCCATTCCTTTGGTAATGCTTCTATGTCTATCCCTCCAATGTGAAGAGACTTAAGCTTGGAAAGAGATGAAACATGATCATCTGATGTTGATAGCCCAATTGCGCTCACATTTAATGTGTCTAGCAATGGCTTCGTGCAAGATTGCAATAATTCCAAACGCCCTACGAGATTGGGAAAAGTAGGCATGCAGCTCAAGTTTGGGCAATCATTGATTTCTAATGATGACAGATGTAAAAATGGTGGTAATGCATGATGACATTCATTATCATCATCTCTTGTACTTTGGACATTTGCCTCTCTAATCCATCCCCGCAAACTTCTACACCTCACAATGTCTAATTTCTCCAAAGATGGGAAGAAGTTAGTGGATGAGGAGCATACTTTATAGTATATGTACTCCAATTTTTTCATCCAGCATATGCAGAGAATCTTGAGAGAAACAAATCCTTCCAACGCTGGCAAATACTGACAATTTCTGATATCATGGAACTTCAATTCAATAAGATTTGTACATGACAAAAGCCAATTGGGGAGACATACCCCTGGGTACCCATTTATTTCCAACCCGTTCAAATTTTGATGAGGGCGAAGATTTTCCAATAATTGCTTGGGATCACTATTTTTCATCTCTAAAGATTCTCCCCAACTCAGGCCCAAGTAAATCAGGTTTTTCTTTGTTCTCAAATTAACATCCTTGGACTCCTCCTCTACATCCCTTACTAAACCAAGTTTCTTAATGTTTAATCTACCTCTAAGGTTAAGTTCTTTCAATTCATTCAACTTAGCTTTCTTGCTCTCCTTATCATCATTACCCACTATGAAATGTGACAAACTTTGCAAAGTAGTCATCCTACCCAACCCAATCGGCATGCCATCTTCAAAGGCCTTGCAATAACTTATATCAAGTTTGCGCAAGTTTATCAACTTTGTGATAATATCTATGGAAAATTTAAGACTATCAGTGCAACGCAATGTCAACGTTTGCAAATTGACTAGGTTGCTTATACTTTTGGGCAAACAAGTCAATGAAGAACAAAATTCGAAATTAACCACACATCAAATATTTTTTCAAATGTAACCACATTTCTCTATCCTCATTCCACACATCGTCAAGGACTAACAAATATCTTTCGCCATTTAAATTTTGTTGAAGCTTATTCTGAAGCAATTGTAATGGTTGATCATCCTCTTTTTTGTCAAGCAACGATTCTAATATCTGTTTAACAAGTGCTTTCACATCAAACTCATCAGAAACACACACCCACATTCGCTTGTTAAAAAATTTGTCGACTTCAGCATTATTGTAAACCAGTTGGGCAAGAGCAGTTTTGCCTAAACCACCTATTCCCACAATAGCAACCAAGGAAACAGTTTCATTGTTATTAGTGTTTAGCAATAGATCAATAACCTCCTTCTCACTTTCCTCCCTGCCAATGATATTCTCTCCATACTTAGAACTAGTTTCCCTCCAGTTACTCTTTTCATGCTTCACTTCAACAACTACTCTTCGATCTAAATTCAACTTGGACATAGTTTCAGCAACAGCATGAAATTGCTCTCTAATGTTTCTAATCTTGCGAGCAATTTTGTGGCGAAAAGCAATTGGGTTGGAGGAAGATGATAAGAAGTCACGTACCTTTCCTTTAGCATCCCTCTTGCGAAGCAAGTGTTGCGTGTGGATCTCATCAAGCAAGTCATCTGCTTCGAAAAGCACTTTCTTGAGTTTCGATATCCAGCGCTGGATGAAGTGGTCAGTCTGCTGCTTTTGGTCAGCATCAGAAAGCACAGCTTTGATGTCTTCAACAGTTTCCTTCAGCCATTCAATGTCCCTCTCGACGCCATAAATGGAAGAAATCTCTTTGAAGGCTAATGAAGCCAAAGTGTTGATGAGACTTGTAGCCACACCATACGGGACTTGTTCAGCCATCTTTCCAGCAACACAGACACAAAGGGAGACTCTGGTGTTTGAAGATTAGATCTAGCAAAGATGATAGTGGAGAGACTATGTTCACACAGTTCATGGACTATATAGAAGAAGAAAAAGACAACGGCTTTTTCCTTTTTTATTTATTTATTTTTTCATATTCAGGAACAATATTCACCTTTTTTTATATAGTATATCTGTCAACATGTAAGCTTTTTGCAGTGGAGCGTACAGTCACATGGGGTTGCCATGAATATTCCATTATTATACGCTCCACTGCAGAATCATTGTCCCCGCACTATATTATTTCATTGTCCCCTGCGAAGCTTCCGGGAAATTTCACTGGGCCATTCATTTTGGGCAAAGCATGCTGGAGGATCAAATTCAAAAAATATTTTTTAAAAATGTAGCCACTTCTCCCTATCCTTATTCCACACGACATGAAGGACTAACAAATATCTTTAGTAATTCAAATTCTCCTCAAGTTTAATTCCAATAGCTGGTCGTTTACATCATTGTCAATAGATGATTCCAATATTTTTCTTACAAGTGGTTTCACATCAAACTCATCAGAAACACGCACCCGCGTTTTCTTATTGAAAAAGTTTTTGACTTGAGCATTACTGTAGGCTAGTTAGGTAAGGGCAGTTTTACTCAAACCACCTATATATACCCACAATAGCAGCCAAGAAAACATTATCATTGTTACTAGTGTTCCCACGAAGAAAAAGAAAGTTTAACAGCCTGTCTGAATTAAAATGAGTGATATAAAAACTATGCTTCAATGGTTCTTCCCATGCCATCAACTACTACTCCCTCTCATAAGCACTAACTAACAAATGTATTTGGCACTCATCTGTTTTTAAAAAGTACTACCTCCAATCCTAAATGTAAGATAAAGTTGACTTTTTTTGGAGAAATTAAGGAAGCTAATTAAATTAGCTTAGAGTATTTACATTTTTATTTTTTTCTCCAAACTAATTAGCTTTACTAATAAAGTGATATATAATCTAAAGATACACAATAAATGATATGATTAAGTAACTCATTTAATTTCCTTAATCTCCACAAAGAAAGTCAACTTTATCTTATATTTAAGACCGAAGGGAGTATTAAATATTTTTTTAATGCCTGCTCATATTTAATAAAGGCAGTGGGAGATAGTAATAGTTAATGTGATATTAGAGTTTAGTGCAATTAGTAAGGATAATCTTAAAAATTATTTAAATTTTAGAACAAATTTAATGACTTTAACTGTTTTTATTAGTTTATGAAAATTATAAGTCGGTCAACCAGAGCCAATACTTACTGGTTTTTATCATCAGAATGATTTCTGTATTGGTCACTGTGTTTTAATTTTCTAGTTTCCGTAAAAAGAACTGTGGCTTTTAGTATTAATTGAGAATTAATGTCACATGGTATGCTTCATGTAATGAGCCCAACGTCAAGATTCGCCGTTGCTTCTTTGAAAAACCATGCAGCCTCCGGTTTTCATTGTGCCCATGAACCTTGCTTGGGGAAGGAAAAAAGATGGTAACAATGAGATTAATTAGGGGCTAAGGGTACCTGTAAATAATATTGGATGATGTTAATTAATGAAGTTTCTCCATCTGTAATTATCTTATTTTAAGTTTTCTTTCCTTTCTCTTTTTTTTTTTTGTTTGGGTCAGTTTAAGGCCTAACGACAACATGCTAAAAGCAAATTCCTTCCCCTTCTATGTAATGGGGGGTGTAAAATTATGATATTAACCTTCATTTAGTGGATCTTGACAAGCAAGCCAATCCAAACAAAGTTATTAGTTCTTGAGAAATTGAAGCTTTGATAATTGATGTAGCATAAACTAATATTCCCTCCAATCTTATTTATAAGAGCTCAATAATCAAAGTACTCGATTTAAGAAAATGGTTAAAATTACTTAAAGATAATAAGTATGTCTAAAATAAGCTTTTGTTTTCAAGTATGTCCTCATTTATAAAGGGCAAATAAGATAGAGAAATAGAATAAATATAAGACAGGTTCTTAAACCTGGATCGCACCTGGAACCAGCCATCTGGTAGGTAAACTGATCTTGTCAAACCGAGAACCGGCCTAGTCCGGTCCAGGATTTTTAAAAAAAAATCAATTTTTTATTTTTTATTTTTAGAATTTCATATTAATAAGTCTAAAATATTCAATTTCTCAGCGGTTTGGCCCCGGGTTAGCTCCAGTTTAACTCCGGTCTGACCCACTGACCCTTGAATATAAGTATTACCAATTTTTCAATTAATGCAATATATATAATTAATGAGGGGCAAAAATGAGAAAGACTCATTAAATGGTCAGACAACTCTTGTTGAGTTTGTCCAATATTATTGGATGTTTTAAAATGAAAAGATATATTTTGAGAAGTCATTCTCTTATGAATTAAGGGATTTGTGTTGGTTCATAAATTTAAAAGACAGCTATGACCTTCTAATTAAATAGGTGTAATCTTCAAGAGACACCACTTTAAAACGTCAATCCATTATCTATAAATACCCCCATCAAATGACCCCGAGAGATTTGCCTCCCACATACCTAACCTGCAAATTGTCATGTAAGTGTCATAACTAGCTACCCCAAGGCCATTTGATACTAGTTCTCTCAACAATCCATACTAATTTGTTCACTACTACTCATTGCATCAAGAAAAGCTTTTGACATCCCAATTTGCCAAAAGACAACAATGGCAACCTGCCTAACCCAATTGACATCCCATCTTCAAAGGCCTTGCAATCATCTATATCAAGTCTGCATAAGTTTATCAACTTTGTGATAATATCTATGGAAAATTCAAGATTATGGCATTAGTCCGATCTCAATGTCTGCAAATTGACTAAGTCGCTAATACTTTTGGATAAACAAGTCAATTCATAAGAATGAGAGAGATTAAGATACCTCAAATGTCTCATTTTACTTATTGATTCAGGCAAATCTCTCATATAGTAATAAGACAAATTAAAACTACATCAGTGTTTGAACACAAATAAATTGGCTGGATTTCTTCCACGATTTACCTTTATTTTAAGAAAGGTTCTCAGTCTATCTGGATTCAGCATATTTAGTAAACTATCGAAACATTTTTTTAAAAGAAGCGTGTATTGATTGGACAACTCGCAACATTTTTTCTCTCCTCGTGCAGGCAATAATCAACGCTAGCAATTGATTTTATATGCAGGAAAATTATTCACTTTTTTGTTTTTATAGGATATCGGTTAATATAGAAGCTTTTTGCAGTGGAAGGTACAATCACATGGGGTTGCTACGAATATTTCATTATTATATTAATTCATTGTCCCTTACGAAGCTTCCGGGAAATTTTTTGGGGAATTTACCTTAGAAGTGGGCCATTCATTTTGGAAAAAGCATGTCTGAGGATCAAATTCAAAAAAAAAAAAAAAAAAAATTCTACTATGTCCAAGTACAAAATATGTAAAGTTATTAACAAATATTTTTTAAAATGTAACCACTTCTGAGTATCCTCATACTTTTCTCTATATATATCCTCATTCTACACATCATTAAGGACTACAAACATCTTTAGACATTCAATTCTCCTCAAGTTTGTCTTCAAGAAATTCCAATTGGTGGTCGTTTACATCATTGCCAAAAGATGATTCCAATATTTTTCTTACAAGTGGTTTCACATCAAACTCATCAGAAACACAAACCCACAGTTTCTTATCGAAGAAGTTGTTGACTTGAGCATTATTGTAGCCAAGCTGGGGAAGAGCAGTTTTACTTAAACCACCAATATATGCCCACGACAGCAACCAAGAAAACATTTTCTATGTTACTAGTTTTCCCACGCAGAAAAAGAAAGCGTGACAGCCTGGAACCCACGTCTGAATTAAAATTGCTGATATAAAAAATATACTTCAATGGGTCTTCCATAAAATCAAGGGAGAAACTCTAATAATGAACTTTAAAAATCTTAAAAAAATAAAAAGTATTTCAAATAATCATAATACTATAAAGATGTTAGACTTAAATTATCTTTTTTTTTTTAAATTACAAAGAAATGGCCAAATTGCCCTCAAATATATTTTTTTTCAAAAAATATTGCCCCCACCGGCTGACCACCTCCGACAACCACCTCCTGCCTGCCGCCAGAGTTTCCGTTTGCCATCTATGGTCATTGAAGCTCTGACATGAATATTTTGGTGGGAGGGAATATTCTAATGGGAATAAATATTCTCAACGTGCTAAGGGTGAGATTTGAAACACCCCCCCACCACTTGGTTTGCAAAAAACATTGATGGCCAATTGTGTAAGCAAATATATATACACTAACACTTTAACTTTGATTCTAACTCATTCACAATTTTTGTTAAATAAGGAATTCACAACATTTCATTAGGTTTTATTAATTTGCGTTTATCCAATAAAAAAAATTTACACTATTAGCTCATTCACAAATTTTATTAAGGAATTCACAATATTTCATTAGGTTTCACCAATTTACGTTTGCCCAATAAAAAAATTTACACTATCAACTCATTCATAAATTTTATTAAGGAATTCACAATATTTCATTAGGTTTCACCAATTTACGTTTGCCCAATAAAAAAATTTACACTATCAACTCATTCATAAATTTTATTAAGGAATTCACAATATTTCATTGGGTTTTAACAACTTCCGTACACCCAGTAAAAAATTTCATTTTGTTAAAACCTAATGAAATTTCATGAATTCGTTAACAAAACTTATGAATGACCTCATTACGTGAATTTTTTATTGGGTATTATCACAAGAGACCATCTCATGAACAAGGGTATTATTATGCAAAAGACTCCATATTATGTTACAACCATGTTCAGTTTTAAAATCATGAGCAAACTAAAAAGAATCATATTCCATATCAAACAATCTCACTATGTTAGGTGCAGGGTCACAAGAAAGAACATGATGAAAGGATTTGTGAATAGGGTGCAGAGCATGTGGTGGAAATATGAAATGCTCAAATGTAAAATCAAGCACATCAGTGATGTTTGCATGCAAAGAATTCTCAATAATGAATGCATTTTCAGCTTGCTGTCCATTAATCTCATCATAAATGCCTGCAAGATTATCAACTAGAACTTGTCCACTGCCATCAGACTCAGAAAAAGAACAGATATGGTCACTACAAGAACTAGAAAAAGGAAAATAGAAGGCATGTGAGGTAGGAAGATAGCTATCAAGTGACAAACAACTAGTACTACACTCAACACCCTCACATGTATCTAAGGAGAAAAGAAAAGAAGCAAAAGAAATTGAATCATATTCAATTAAATCAGACTTCATATTATCATGCTCAGATAGGTTAGTCACAGTCACATCATGCTCATTAATGTCTAAAGCTAGAGGTAACTCACAAGAAAGAATTTCTTTGTAAAAACCTTGAGCAAGTGAGCATTGAATAACCAAGTTTCCAAAAGAATTGAAAAAATGAACACTCATGGTATTGGAATTAAGAACATAGAGTAAAGGATCGAGACTAAAAGAAGGAAATTGTTGTAATCCAAGTGAACCCAATACTCCTTCATGTAACACCATGGTGCAGCTGGAAACTTGGTAGTCTTTACTGTGAGGTGACTGGTTAGAATCAGATTCGGTGCTAAGAAGCTCCAATGCCAAATCAGGACTGGTATCTCCTTGTCAATCCTAGTGTAGTAGCTGCACTTGATGACAATTCTCAAGTTCTTGCGCAAATCCAATAGAGAAACTCTCCAATCCAGTAGCATACACTTCCTCTTGTAGCAATGAACATGGTCTAGCTTCCTTAAGTGAATCATGCAGAGAGTTTACAATGTGTTGTTGCAGAGAATTACATGCCAGTGACCTTTGTTTGACATCTAGAATTAGCTCAGTCTCCAAAGAATGGCCCATGCTACATTTTGACTTCTCAGGTACAGTAGGTAACCTCAATTCTTCAGCTGGAATTCCTACTTCATGTGCAGCAGAAGGAGCATGTGAGTTTTTAATGAATTTAAATGAGTTTGAGGTACTTACTAAGGCTTTCACTTGTGTATTAGTCTGGTATTCTGCATCATCTCCTTCTTGGTCATCAATTAACTCTTGAGTTGCTTGTGACATTATCCACATGAGGTAATTGGAGTAGTGATTTAACCATAGCTTAATCTCTATATACTCCATCTTTAATTCCTCTGAATTTCCATATAACTTCACTTGTCTATTCAAAATTTTCAACCGTTCTAATTTTTGATTAGACACATGGCTCAAAGCCATGAGCTCACCCATATCACTGTCCATCATCAAACAAGAGTATATATACTAATAGTGTCTAAACAGGTCTCACACCATCAAATGACTTCAAGGTGATTTATTATAATCAAACCCAAAGTTAGATAGTGATTATTACTTATATCAGCAAAAATAGCTTCTAAAGAGCAGTGTCAATTGAGTCACCAAAATGTGAGTTCAGAAAGAAAGAACTTCAACAACATGTTTAAAATATTATGGGTGACAAACTATGAGCCTCTAATAAAGCAATTTCACTATATCACAGAGCAAATCACTTTCAGTTAGCAGTGAAATAAATCACCTCATCAGAAAAGTCCAAACCACCCAAGAACATAATCAAAACTCAGTAGATCCCAAAATGAGTTCATACAGAAAAAAAACAAGTGAAGTGCAGTCACAGTGACAATTCGAGCCAAAGACAGTGATTACAAATCCAAATTTATCTCACAGACCAAAGTTCCCACACACACAGGAAATCTAAATGCAATCTGACCATAAAACATCAAGCAATTCCTTAACCACACACTTCAATACAGATATCAGAACTAAATATTAGCAACTTGAACACAGTAGTACCACTCAGCAACTAAAATTTATGGCTGCAAAACTGACAGAAACTTCAATCTCCACTACTACCAAAGTCCAGACACAAGTCTCAGCCGTTATCCTAACTTCTATCAAATGCAAATAGCGATTCCATTAGGGTATGAGCTAATGCACAATGACAAGGCACCAGAAATGCGGCCACAATTTCAAAATAAATGAACTTTCTCAGCAAAATTATGCAGGACACTCAACAAGAACCAGTTATATGCAATTGAATTCAGTGGAGTAGAGCTTGGAAAATTCAATTCACTTATACCAATCAAGTTCCAAATCGTTAAGAGTGCAGTCAGTAGATGAATAGCCAAGGTTTACGTCATGCAGCAGCTTTATGCAAAAGAAAAATTCATCAAAATGACAATCAAATGCATTTGCATATATCTCAGCAAAAGGCAAAGTGCTGCAGCTACACAACCCAATTTCTTTCACAGAGTTGATTATATTCAAATCCAAATTTGAGAACACATGCAGAATAATATTCCCCAAGGAACAATGTCAAACAATTGGCAAAAATCTCCAGGATTTATGAATAGCAACAATACTCTACAAGTGATCAAGTGCTTGGTAGAAGTTCTTAGCAGGTTCATCAAAGTTGCATTTTTATGTCTTTTAGAGCTCAAAGCTAGCAAGTTGATACAGCAAGAATTCAGTTCAATTTGCAGCAGAAGAAATTGACCAATTCTTGACAACTTGAATATCACAGTTTCAAAATGTCTGACCGCAAAACTCACCAGTCAAGGAGCAAACATTCCTTTATACGAAACAGCAATCTAGCTTTCTGTTTTTTTTTTCAAAGCAGGAAGTTGTAATAGCAAGAATTAGCTAAATCCACAGCAGGCCAGACGCAACTAACTCTGCACAATTTTAATGATCTAATAATCAAACAAACCACCAGCAAATACTTGCAGCAAATAGCAAAATATTGTCTAGCAAAACGGACTATCACAGGCAGTAAAGTCACAGCTTTTCAGTCAGCAGCAACTCACACCAGTTCAGTATTCAATTTCAAAAATTACGAAGCTCAACCATTGATAAGAAGTAGTAGCTGCAATTCACCTAAATGAATGTGATTACGGCCCAAATCAAAATCATCAATTACAGAATTTCAGTTCTTAATTCCTGTTCACAGCAAAAAGTCAGAACCATGCGCACAAGTTGAACTGTCCAGAAAACCAGTTTGAAATCCAAGAAATTAGGAAAATTGCTGTTAGGTAGAGAAAAATAACTCAAGATGCACCAATTCACACGAATTACAGCAGCTAAGTAACAGCGAATGAGTTCCAACAGCCGCAAGCCAATTAGATTCCAGTTCTGAACACCAATTATAGCAAGGCACTTCTCAACTCAATGAACAAGATTTTAACATAATAGACTGCAGAATACAAATCTTTAACAGTAGCACACAGAATTGCAGCAACTAGCGCAGTAAACAACAAGTGCAGTTTTTTGAAACATCTTGATTCAAGCCAAGTGAAATCATATCTTTAACATCAGCTATATGCAAACAAATTTGAAGTGCACTTTGAAAGAGGCAAGCTTCACCCAAGAGGCGGTGAATTGGGTGATGTAATAAATTTTTCGGTTAATGTGGTGATATAGTAATAGTTGTTGCTAGAGTAGAGTTGAAAAGATAAGCACACAGAGAATTATACTGGTTCGGCCAATAGCAAGGCCTACGTCTAGTCCTTAGAGATCAAGACCTACTGAGACTTTCACTATTCTTCCAAGATTCAGTGGGCTCTCGGAATGCCACAAGACAACAACTGTCCTTGAAAGGACTACGAGTAGAAATACTAGAAATTTCTCTCCCCCTTACGACAAGTCTTATGTGCAAAAAAACAAACCTATGACCTTTCTCTCTTGCTTACGTATACAAGTCTTATGAGCAGCAACGTAAGTCTTACGAGCAGCAACGCTCTCTACTGCTTGTATCTTGTAAGTCTTATGAGTAGAAAGCCCTATTAGGAATTCTCTCACTGCTTCTCTTGTAAGTAAATCTCCCCTCTCAAGGTCCCAGTACCTTGAGATCAAATAGAATTTGAAGAGTATACAGACTCTCTTATAGAGAAAATATTATAAACACTGAAGAACAATATGAATACAGAGAAAATGTGAATAACAAAGACTCGTGAATTTGCTTGTGTGAATTCTTGCACTTCGTTGTTTCTTATGGTCTCTGGAACTTTGTATTTATAGACATTTGTTTTTGCCCGTTTGAATAATGATCATTGTGGAGCGGGGCATGTTATTGTGGAACGGCATACGTACGTTTGAAATCTTTGAATGCGGTAGGTACGTGCTTGGATGGTCGTAATGATGTTGTTTGCCGTTGTTTGACTTCCTCTGTGTCTTTCTAATTCAAACGTTCAAACTCCTATATCACACTCATAATACATGTTAAATGATGTTATATAATAATAATAAGTGAAAATAAAATGAATAAATATCATTAAACCATGGTCGGATTGAACGCTATAAGACTGGTGCGTTTTGGCTTCTGGCAGAGTATCACTCGAGCATTGTGATGTCTCACTCTAGTGCAATACCATATTTTCTCCTTTTGCTTCAGTTTTACATTTGCACTTCCACGGATTTTGAGAGAGTGCATTTTCACACTTGCAAGTGATGTGGGTCCTCATTCGGGCACTGGTCCCCTCACTCGAGTTTTGCTTCATTTTACACTATGAGCCACATCTCTAGACAACACTCGCACCCAGTTTTATCAAGAGTGTGATTTTGCACTCGCAGGTGATGCGGGCCCCCACTCGAGCATACATACTCTTACTCGAGTGAGAAGAATATTCTTCTATAATATACTCTTTGTCTTTAGCACTTGCATCAGAATTGAGAGAGTTAGATTTCTCACTCGCGAGTGCTAATGTATCACTCGGGCACATGAACTCTCGCTCGGGCATGCTTGTGCTTCTCTGTTCTGCATGACTCTTGGCCAAACACTCATAGTCCCTCACTCGCTAGGACTTGGGTGCAGATATTACCATCACTCGAGTACAGAACCTGTGCTCGAGTGAAGTGTTGATATCTTGTTCTGACTTTGCTCTCTGTCAAACACTTTCAGTTCAACACTTTCATATACTCGAGTGCAAAACAACTTCATGCTCGAGTGTTGGTTATAGTGCTCGAGTGCATCAGTAAAATTGACAGCAATTGCTCTCTGTCAAACACTTCTTGTCCAACACTTACATGTGCTCGAGTGCAAAAGTGATTTATGCTCAAGTGTTAACTCTGTTGCTCGAGTGCATCAGCAAAAACTGACAGCAGATATCTCTAAACTTTGCCATATGCATTTGGTAACTTTGCAATCATTCTCTAGACTTGTAAAAACATACTTTACACACAATTACCTTTTGTTATCATCAAAACTTAGAATCTAACATTCTCCCCCTTTTTGATGATGACAAAACCTTTGTGAAGAGTTTTAAGAAAAATCTTGATTAGAGTGAAAATTGTGAAAAACATTATCAACATTTTCAAATGCATATCTCACAAAGATTTAGATTCATTTTCAGAATTTTGCACTTAACCTCATATGTTGCCTGCAATACTTCCAATGGACACTTAAACACTAAGATAAGTCATCGTATCACAGAAATCATTAGAACTGAACATAAAACTTAACAATCTTGAGAATAACCATTAGTGAACTTGAAAAGTACAATAGTAAAATTGAATCAACATCTACCCATAAAAACCCCATATACAACCATGTCATCAAAAGTAGAATGAAAACAACAGTAAATCCTACCCCAATACAGAAAAACTACCCAATATACCCCATATTAGCTCAAAAACCATCACAGATCCTTCTCCCCTGTTTTGTCAACATCAGAAGAGGGCTGAGGAAAAGTGAAATCAGATGGTGGGGCAAAGAGTACCATGGCAGTGAAAGGGTCTACTGGCTCCGGCTCAAAGAATGGAGATGATGGCTGAGGAACAGAGGCTGTAGGTAGTGGTGAAGGCGACCGATCATAAGTGACATCAACATTGGAATCCAGATCGGTGAAGAGAACATGTGTCTGTGTATGAGGAGGTGAAGTTGAAGCAGGAGTAGTCTTAGGTGGCACCTCAGATGACGTAGTCGGAAAATGAGTGCGTAAGAAGATCTCCATATAAGTAATTCTTCTCGACATATCTTCTTGAGTCTTGAACATCAAGTTAAAGTTGGTATTAGCCTTGTCCACCAACTTTAAGAGTTGTAACTCCATCGTGTTTACCAACTTCTCATACTCAGTCATCAATTCCTTTTTCAGACCAGACACAGCTTGATTGATCACTTCAGTTAGATGAGTGGAAAGTGATGCATTTAGGAAAGATGGAGGTGGAATTGAACCTTAAGCATAAGATTGAGCCTCATCACCT
The DNA here is from genome assembly GCA_963855925.1 of Inga laurina. Lineage (NCBI taxonomy): Eukaryota > Viridiplantae > Streptophyta > Magnoliopsida > Fabales > Fabaceae > Inga > Inga laurina. Next base: position 13,195,742 of record OY979705.1, read on the forward strand.
CTCGAAAGGAGTGGCTTCTCTGTGAGATGTAGTCTTGGTTTGACTCACTGGAAGATTGATACTCATATGTGTCAATTGAGACTTGCCAAACCTTGGAATGGTTACCCTCTCAGTTCCCTCCAAATACCACACTTTGTTTTTCTTAAGAATGAGAGGCACAATTTGTGGGTATGGTATGGTGGCGGATTTTGATGAAGAAAATCGAAATCTTCTCATCTCACTAAAAATAATCTCCCCCACATTTCTTCGCTGTCTGGCTAGAAAGGAGGCCAGCAAGTAGTAATCTCTCTGAGCAAAATGGGTATAATTTTTGGATTTATTAACAATGCTATGAGAGTAAATATAGTGAAGGGCACGATTAGAATCAGGCATGTCAATAGGCTTAAAGTTGAGAGGGCCTATTGGGTCATTTGGTCTCAAAAGCTGGAAGGCTTCATTAGCTGACAGAGTGGGTGGATCTGAAGGAGGTGCAACATATCCAAGTAAATCATTAATAATACTAGCCCAGATTGAACACTTTTCCTCCGCTGTCGTTGCCTTCCATGAGCGACCTTCAATCTTTTTATTTTTTGGAATAAAGTGACCTTCAATTTTGAGTGCAAGTGAGCTGCAGAGTGTGTGCGCCAATATCGAAAACCATAGAACAAAAACCCGGACCGGCCGGTTCAACTGGCAACCGGTCAATGGTCCAATCTGGTTTGATGGTTAAACCGTGAAACCGATTGAACCGATCTGAAACTGGTTAGACCGGTCAAAACCGGTGGTTAAATCGGTTTCATTTTTTTATTTCAAATTTTTATTTTGTGATTTTTTAGGGGAAAATGGAAGGTTGAAGACCAAAATGAAGAGAAAAATAAGTAAAGAAAGAACAAATCTAAAAAAAATAATGAAGATAATGAAAAAAATTATTTAAAAAAATATAATAATTATAGGAAAGGAGATATCATTGCATAAGTATAGGGATTATGACTAATACTAATAGATTTTAAGCATTTTTTCTTCTAAAAATCTTCATTTTTATCTATAGAAGTTTAAAAATATATTAATATATATTGCCACTAATAAATTATAATATTTTAATATGACTGGTTCAACTACCGATTAGACCCCAGTTGACCCATTAACCCTTGAACATATGCTATGACCGGTTCATTACCCGATCCGATTTTTCGTTCCTTGTCGAAAACAATACATAGAGTTTACTGGCATCATAATTGAAATTTGGTTTTCATCCTTCTCATGAGTCTTGTTTTTCCCCGGTTGGATTCTTTCTTCTTATGATTATCATATTATAATTATATATTTATTTAATTTTGATAATTAGAAAACCATGATTTTATAATTATATTTGATTAAATATTCTACATAGGGCAAACAAAAATTCTAATATTGAAGAAAAACTTATTAAATAAAATAAGGGTAGGGGTGTCCATATAAAAATATTTTCCTTCCCCTCCCCTCTTAAATCAAACAAGGTAACATTAAAATCTTATCCCTCCCCTTCTCTTCAATCAATCCAAACAAGGTAATATTAAATTCCTTGCATCTCCTCCCCTCCCTTCCCCCCGTTGAATCAAACAGACCTAAGGGTGTGTTTGGTTTGAGGGGAGGGAAAGGGAGGGTGGTAAAATTACAATTTTGGATAAAAAAAAATCAAAAATTTACCCTCTCATTTTTTTAAATTTTGAGTTACCGCCCAAAATTTACTCTCTCATTCCTTTTAAATTTTGAATTCCCGTCCAAAATTTAAATACATTTAACCAAAAAAAGTAATTTACTCACCCTCTCATTCCCTCTCCACCCTCCCCTCCCCTCAAACCAAACACATCCTAAGGGATTCAATTTAGATACATTAATCAACAAATATAATTTATTGATGAATATTTTCTAATTTCATTATTATATTCCTAATTTGATTCTAATTTGTTTAGATTATATTTTTGCACTGTGATTCATTGAAAAACACATACACATATTCGCTTGTCGAAATAACGCAGCACGTTAGCATCATTGTACACCAATTGAGCAAGAGCAGTTTTACCCAAACCCCCAATGACCACAATAGCAACCAAGGAAACATTTTCATTGCTATCATTATGATTCAACATTAAATCAATCATGTCCTTCTTGTTTCCCTCCCTGCCAATGATATCCGCTTGGATCACAAAAGAACTAGTTTCCCTCCGGTTACTCTTCTCATGCTTCATTTCAACAACAACTCTTGTATCTAAATTCAGCTTGGACATATTATCAGCAACAACATTAAGTTGCTCTCTAATCTTTCTAATCTTGCCAGCAATTTTGCCGCAAAGAGCAATTGTGTTGGAGGGTGAGAAGAAGTCACGTACCTTTCATTTTGCATCCCTCATGAGGAGCAAGTGTTGAGCGTGGATCTCATCAAGCAAGTCATCTGCTTCAATGGGTATTCACATTGAAGAAATCGCATGATTGTACTATCGCCATGGCATTTCTATTACTTTTTAAGTAGGAGGATGATTGGGTGAGCATCACCACCCACGACACATAATAACCCGGAGAAGAACATCTTCGTTGATTCTTCTTTTCATTTCCCCCACGTTAAAATGTTTTCATTAGATCAAGTTTTAATTGTTGAGATTTAATGTTATATAAATATATTAATATAATATTAAATATAATAACAAATCTCAACTATTAAAACTTGATCCAACAATAGAGACATTTAATAGAAAGGAAATGGAGAGAGAGATCAATAGAGACTCTTTTTTTCCGGCATAATAGCCAGGCATGTTCATCCAATTAAAAGTGATTTGCTTATTAAATAAATTAATAAGTTGCGTGAATCAAGTTGACTAAACATTGGTCTGGTAAGGGAGAACTTGTTTTGACAGTTCAAGGCCGAGATTGAAGACAAAAGACCAACCAAGCAATTAATTAATTAATCAAAAACAAAGTTGTACAGCCTGAAATCCACGTCCTAATTAAAATTAGTGATATAAAAAAATATGCTTCAATGGGTATTCACATACCATCAACTACTACTTACGAGTATTATCAGAATGACTTCTGTATTGGTCTTTTTTCTTTTAATTTTCTAGTTTTTATAAAAGAACTGTGGTTTGTATTAAATATTAATTAAGAATTAATGTCACATGGCATGCTTCCTGTAATGAGCCCAAAGTCAAGATTCGCCATTGCTTTTTTGAAAACCATGCAGCCTCTAACTTTCATCAGTGTCCATAAAGACAAAGACTACTTGGGGAGGGAAAAAAGACGGTAAATAATATTAGAGATTAATTAATAAATTTTCTCCAACTGTAATTATCTTATTTTGAGGTTTCTTTCCCTTTTTTTTTGTTTTTTTGGGTCAGTATACCGCCAAACGCTAACACACAAAAACCAAATTCCTTCACAAAGTTGTCACATGGTATGCAATGTTGGGGGGGGGGGGGAGCATGATGTAGCATAAGCAATTAATTTTTTTAAGAAAAAAGAGGAAAACATATCCGGCTACTTCCAAGGCAAAAAGGAGGGGGGGGACTTGAAGGCTTAATACTATCTCGTAACGATAAAAAATTATCCAAGTTAATTACATTATCATTAAGACAGTAAGTATTGGAAAATTCTCTATCAGACTTTTCCAACGCTCCATCTAGAGACTCCGAAAGATTCACCTCCCACAAACCTAACCTGCAAATTGTCTTGTAAGTGTCGTAACTGGCTACTCTAAGGCCGTTTGATACTAATTCCCTCAACAATCCACTAATTTGTTCACTACTACTCATTGCATTAAGAAAAGCTTCTGACAGCCCAGGTTGCCAGAAAACAACAATAGCACTATCTTTATCAACCAGTTTTACATCAAACTCTCTAGAAAATATGCCATAGGATTCTTGCAGTATATTCTTCAGAGTGCTTGCCATGATCCTGAACTGAACTCCCCATAAGAAAACCAAATGTTCACAGTTAACCTTTCTTGTATTATTTGCCCAGATGCTTATGCTCTCATCAACCAACTCTTTTGAGTCAGTCGTCCATGGATGGAATACGTTGGTGAAGTCTTGAAGCTCAGGGGCCAAATGCTTATTGCCAGATTCAACAACACATGGAGAAATTTTCAATACAGAGCAGATCTTCATAAACAAATAGCGCATCCTTAATGCATCAAGTCCATCAACCTTGCCTTCATTTACAGTAGCTGGATGGAATCGAAAACAGGAAACGACAAAAAAAAGAAAGAAAATATATGATTAAGTTGCCAGCATGAGATTAACTTAAAAAAATAATCGTTATTTACCCAAAAAGTACAATAAAGCAGCAGATATGGTGGTCACATTTCTCATGGCTCCAAATTTCTTTATCATATGACTCACATCAACTACATGGGAGAAAACTGAGCGAAAAGAGCTTATAAACTTATTCACTTCAGAAGGCAAGGGAGCAATGGATTTTGAATGAATAAATGCACAATCTGCAAATATCAATAATCAATAAAATGTTAGTAAAATTTTTGATCTCGGATATACACCATGAAGGCAATTGTGGGAGAGAACAGGTTTCTGTGAAGCAGAAATCAACTCGATCACCTCTCGAAACCCGCGAAGTTTCTAGTTCTCCTCCTCTTCTAATTTTTGACGCTCCATCTTTGCTTGTGCTTTTGCCACACTTTTCACAACTTTTTATCCAATGTTTTATCCTTGATTTAATCCTTTCAACAAAAATAGCATCAGCAGTAGTAGAGGTTGAAGATTTATTCACATTAAGAGGCGTGTAATTCCCTTTCTGCGTTTTAGCTTTAGACTCTTGCACTCTAGATAAATATGATATACCTGCCACACAATGTTAAGAAAGCTCACCAGGGTCTCAAAATAAGTGGCAGAGTTGTAGACTCTCTTTTCAAATAGCATAGCATTAGCTATCCATATCTACATATTTAAGTTGTCCACATATATTGCTGGAATGCAGATGAAAAGAATATCTGTCTAGGGGACAAACAAGTCCTCAAATCCTACTATTAGGGGAAATAAAGTAGTAATTGATTAATATAGAGGTGGCACAAATTGTTGATGTTTTCAATCTAATTATATTTTTAGGTATACATTCAACTTGTATTAAAGAAAAAATGGTTTTAACCAAGCCTTATACCGGCTAAGGCCGAAGAAAATATTCAATTTTGGTTCATAGTCTTGCTAACTCTTAAGGAAGAAAGGAAGATTAAAATAGACTTCATTGTTTATTTCCTTCCACCGTATCATCCTAGAACTGAAACAGGAAGAGATCCTTCTATGCCTGCCCAGCATATGAGAAAGAAAAGTGTAAAACAAAGACTGGTATAGTGGAAGATGATCAATACCAATGCTCAATAATTCAGCAGCAAGCTTTATCCAATCTAACAAATAACAGTTAAGAAGCAGGATAACTTGAAATTGCATAGGAACTTTGCAAAAATAAAAGGCCATTTACATACTTTTATTTTTTAAAAAAAGGCTGAGTGCTGCAGTTAACTTGCTTAGACCAAGACATCAAAATAAAAAGAGGAAAACACTAACATCAACGTTGCCTGAGAAGTTGGAAACTTTGTTCATCTTTTGTCATAATTTTGATATGCCCACAAAGGTAAGCAAAAAACTCCAAAATCACACTACGGTTGATTGTTTTATACAACATTACCAGCAGAAACCTCAGCAAGTCCCTAAAAATGTGCTCTTACAATTTCCCTTAATAAGAATAGCTTTTTTATGGACCATAAGAATTTGTAAGGAAAAAAGGCCATAAAGAAACTTTACCGTCATATATGCAAGCATTGAAATCAAAACCTTCACGACGAGCCATGGATGTCAGATATGATATTTGGCAGGAAAAAACTATAAGAAGGTATCCCCTATTCTCAGATTATCTCTAGGAAACAAAAGAAAATTGTACCTGCACCATATCCATTAGGTCACTTTTTAGTCCCCCTCTCACTCTACAAGCGTCACTCCAAAATGAAACTTATTGTCACCATTGATAGATAAGTGCATTTTGAAAACTTATGGAGGGATCACTTGGAGACTTGTGGCCCTATCACTAACAAATTAACTCAAAAGATAACAAATTGCTCCCTTGGAAACTTATGGCCCTGTCATTGTCATTTTTTAACTCAATCACTCCGAGCCATCTAATATGTTAAGTGAAGCATTACAACAATGGAGGGATTTTTTAGCTTCATATTGGGCCTAATGTAGTGACCCTAATGGTAACCAACATAAGAGAATAATTTATGAAGAGTTGGACTAAGAAATAACTCATTGCTCGTAAATTATAATTTATAGAATTTGACACTTGCCGAGGACGTTCAAAGCACGTCAATCGAGATCAAGATTTGGAAAAATTGTCAGGTACTAACTTATCCCTCACATATTATGTGATATGTTATATGCATGTTTGTACCATTGTGAATTTAAAACATTCAGATGAGAAGGGCTAAGGCCCAGTAGAATTTCCCAGCGTTGTGGCAAGGGACGGTTGTCCTTGAATTGTTAACTTTATGCTTTCTGCATATTGTGAATTTATCTCTAAATGTTGAATATATTGATTGTACTGTAACTTTGGTTGACATGGCTTGATATATGCGCATTTGATATGAGTGATATCTGTTACTACTGAGATTCATTGAATCTCACCCTATTTTTCCAAAACAAATTTTTAGCTCAGGCACGTAGTTCCTCAGGCAAGAAGGTAAACACGGGCGAATGAAGCAAATGAATTAGAATTTAGTTTTCTGTTAGTTATCTATTTTGGAGATTGTATGTAATTTGTATTTAAGTGTGGTCAGTCTCGTACTGACATGTTTGTAAGCGCCTGTATATAAGCGAACGCGCAACGACATTCGTACCAGTAGTGGACAGCCGTCCACCTAGGGCCATTAATTAAACATAGTAGCTTGGGTTTCAACAGAGAACTTATTAGTAAACACTTTGATATGAAGAAATGAACCTAAAACGGATGGCTCAAAATAAATCATAAAATAATATGAGACCCAATTTGAAAATGATTTTTGAAACGATTTTTGAAAACCCATTCAAGTACAGCTCCACACTCTGCTTGAAATTGGGACTTCCGCTGTTTACAAAAGATTACTGGTCTCCTTTTTAAAGATATTACTACACTTACGCCATCTATATGCTTTCAAAACATGGGTGTTACACAAATCATGTCCATTGTGTATGAAATTTGGCATGGAAATAGTACACATATAAAGCTTTAAAATGAGTCCTAGAATGTGTGAATTGGATATCTAGAACAAGAGTTGTGATTTTTGGAAGTTTGGTCAAAAATCTGAGAAGACTCTATGTTCTTGATTTTTTACAAGGGATAACTAGGCAAATTTCATGAGGTTTCTTTGGTAATTTGGCCATGTGATTATTTTTTTCTTTAAATAAGAGACTATTATTTCATTCAAGTATTAGAACTCAAGAATTGGATGTGCAAATAATAAGTTATGAATTTTTAAGCTTTGGGTAGAAAATCTGGGAAATTCTGACTTTAACATTGGATAGTTAGTTTGATCATGAAATTTGGGAGATTAAGTCTATGAGTGGAAACTAGATAATATTTTTCTTGTATAGAGAACTTCAAGAGCTTCACATAGAAAATTGAACCACCTCAATTGGAGTTTCCTAGTCTAAGATACGATTTTAAAAATTTCCTAAAGATTGGTGGTAGATTATATTAAGTCTGAAATTTTCCAGTTTTGAAGAAAATGTGATTAGGGAATAATTTGAGAATTATGGGACAAGTTTGAGAGGCCAATTCAATTAAACTTAGTAGTTAAATCACTAGGGTGAAAAACATATAGTATGTGTTAAATTAGATATACATTAGACAAAAAGCATAAAAGACTATAAAAGATAACCAATTAATTTGAAATAAAGGATAAGAGTTATCAGAGGGTCAAGAATAACATAATTTTAATTATGTTAATAAGATTGGAATAAGTATGACCCATCTCTACATGAATTTCAAATTATAGGATTTGACATTTGCCCGAGCCCAAAGAGGAAGCTTATTGGAGAAGGTAAATTACTGGAAAGGCAGTCTAGTAGTAACTCTTTCTCTCATATATTATGTAATTATTCTACCTATTTGTGTTTACCGCTGATTAAATTCGTTTCATGAATATATCGTTTGATATTTGGACTATGTGTCCTGAGGCCGTAAGTCCCAAAAGTGCATTATTGCATGAGGTGTATCCTTGGGCTGTAAGACCTGATATGCATTCAAAGTGAGACCGTAAGTCCCGAAAGTTCATTATTGCATGGGGTGAATCCCTAGGCTATTAAACCTACTATGTAATCCGTGTTGTAAGGGACTGTGTGCCTTAAGGTGGTAAGACCCGAAAGTGTATATGTTGCATGGGGTGTATCTCTAGGCCATAAGACCTAATATACCAGCTATATTTTATTGGACTGTTTAGTCCTATGTATAATGTTTATGCTACATCTTGATTGCCGAATGCTTAATGTATGACAGTTTTATTACGTGCTTCATGAACTTGCATATCTTATGATTGACTGCTGTTACTACTAAGATTCTCGTGCATCTCACCATTTCCATTAAATGACATACAACTAAAACCAGCAGCTCAAAGGGCAAAGAAGTAGTAATCGTTGATAAATAGAAGGAGGAGGAGAAGGATAATTATTATGTTGGTTATCTGTATATTAATATTTGTTAAGACTTAGGATTTTTTGTAACCTCACGTGGCTATATATTTTGTATATATATATGTATATAAAAAAACATTGTGAACTTAGTACCTATAGTAGTAGTATAGTAGTAGCAGTTGTAATATCCTAAATTTTTGGACTAGAAGCTTAAGAGTAAGTTTGAATCAAGCAAACTGCTAAACCCTAGTTTAGCAAGAGTACCAAGAATGTCCAAGAGCCATAATGACTTTTAGAGATGAATTTGGAATTAAATATGGGATTTAGTTCCAATTAGTCAAAGGAAAATACCCAATTCCTTTTCCTAAATTCAAAGATGATACAAAGCCTAACTTGGAACCAAAAAGAAGAGTTAATGGCATAGGGAAGAAAGAATAAAGAGGAATAAAAGAACTAATGACAACTTAATTAATATTGCCATATAATCAAGGGCAAAAGGGACATTTGTCATTTGATCTTGAGGATAAAATTGAAAACAAAAATGAAGGGCAAGGATTTGTCCTTGAAAAGTAAGAGTAATCATAAGGTTGAAAAAGAAAATTAACTCCCTCACCACATGATATTAATTTCGGCCAAGAGGGCAAAATGGGAGAAAGAATGAGTTTGCTGAAAGAGTCAACCACCTTTTCAAGAAGACTTGGTAAAAACTTGGGCACATACACACATAAGCTTTTGCCCAACATTAAACTTCCCTTTTTATTGAAGCATTTCGATCAAGACCAAGGGAAAGAAAAAGAATGTTACTTAAAGCAACTCTATATCCATTGACCAAGCCAAAAAGGAAAGAAAAGAAAAGAAGAAGAAAAGTTAACAAGAGTTCAACCTTACTCAACTTGTAGAGTACATAGACCAAAAAGCAAGATAGCAAGAGAGAAATTGGTCAACATATTTTCCTCCTTTTTGAATGGAAATTCAATCAAGATAAGAAGAGACAAGGAAAGAGAGAGAGTCAATTAAATTAAACCAATCCATAGTTAAATCAACCCAAGCATGTTTTCAAGACACTACAACTTTGTGACACCTCACCACACACTCCCAACTCCCTCTCAATTTTTTGCCAAGCACACTAAAGAGGTGAGGATGATATTTAATCAACTCATTTCCTCATCCTAACACACTCAAAATTCTGCCCAAGCTAGAAAAAAAAGAGCAAAGAAGAGGAAATGGAAAAAGGAAAGAGAAAGGAGAAATTGAAGAACCAAGAAGCAAGGTAAATGATTCTTGCTCAATTTCACCTTCTAAATTACCTCTAAAGTTCTAGATGTCTTCACAAACATTGTTCCTCTCACTAAGGGCTAAATTTCTATGGTTTTTGTTTCTCAAGGGAAGGAGTTTTGAACTGCCAAGGAAGACCTAAAGTTCGAGAAACCAAGAACAAGCCCTAGAAAGTAAAAGAGGTGAGCTTACACTTTCATTTGAACCATGCATCTTATGAATTAGTTGAATTTTATGAGTTTCTTGGTATTGCCCTAGTTCGGTCAAGGCATGAATTTAAGGTTTGATGTTGTTAGTATAAGCCCCTTAATCAAAAGCCGTTAATATGGTTTGAAAACATGTCATAAAATAAACGGGAGACCAGTGAATAATTTAACACTCATCAAAGATCCCAACTTCAAGACAAGAAGCAGTCTTATGATAAAGTGGGTTTTCAAAAACTCTTCAAAACCTGTTTAATACGGTCTCAATTCTACTTTTCAAATCTATTTGGCCTGTTCGGTTCCGTTCCATTTATAAACATCAGAGTGTTCAACAAAATTTCGAGACGGATTCCTGGGTTATATTCATAAACTAGTAGGGTTTACACGGCATGATCACCTATTTTAGTTCCCATACCAAGGATTACAAATCAATACACAAGTCTATGGTGGATACACCTACCTCTACTACATTGATCTTACATTTACATCATATACAACTTATACATTCATCCAAATGTTGATAACAACCTCAAAAGTCTAATTTCATAGTCGTGAGCACTAGCCACCCATGTTTTCCTGCTTCTCCTTTGATTCGCTTGCCCAGGCTGTAGGTAAGTCATTGGAAAAAGTGAAAGTCATATGAATCTTAGTACTAATATTTCACTCATATGATATATAATTTAACAAAGTATGTAAGCAATCATCATAAAGCAACATTCACAACAGCATTCTCAGCAGCATTCACATTTGTGACATTCGTCACAACACATGACATTCACAATAACATTCATATTTGTGACATTAATCACAACTCGTGTCATTCATAGCAACATTCACATTCGTCACAACTTGTGACATTCATAGTAGCATTCATAGCATCATTCACATTTGTGACATTTTTCACATTCATCATAATTCAATGATAATCGTATACATACAAAGCATTACATATGATATAAGAGAAAGAGTCACTACCTTATTCTTTCCATTCTTGCTCGAGCACAGGTTTCTTACGCTCAAGGCAGGTGTCAAGTCCTATAAATCATAATCAAGGATAACAAGTTATTACCTATTTCACTCCTTAAATAACTCCTAAGTACTTGGGGTTGGTTATCATTTGAGACCTTTAGGTAGCTACTAGAAGCTCAAACAAAAGCGTAAAAGGGTTGATGAGAACTAAACTAGAAACCACCTTTCAAAAGTTTAAAGTGTTTAAATTGAAGGTTGGCCGTGGCTTAGGAATTATTTAGTTGCGGCCAAAAATAGGTCAGAATGGTTTTGGCTGTGGCCAAGCGTAGGTTTGACACTTTCTGGTTGCGGCCAAGGAAATTCCTGTTTCTTAGCTGAACTTCCAAAAATCATAACTAAATCTACAAAAATAAAAAAGGAATGATTCCAAGCCATACTAGAAGATTTTGCATCCTCTTTACAGGAAAAATATGAATCACTACCATCTACAACCACAAAAATACAGAATTCAACAAATTTCCATACTATTCCAAAATTGATTCCAATTTCAACGTTAAACTTTGGAAATACATAACTTCCAGCACACACCTCAAAATGAAACCCATTGTGTATCAATTTAAAGCTTGACATGTCTACTAATAGACTGGAAGGTTTCAAAATTTTTGGACTTCATTTGCTATTTCAAACTACCATGCAAACTAGCTCCCCTGCACAGAATTTTCATTGACAAAACTTACAACTTTTCAACCTATGTTTCTAATGGTCTAGAATTCACAACCAAAACTACTCGCCACACAATTTTTTTACATATAATCCAATGGAAAAATTAAAACAACCAAATTCTCACATGTCCTGTTTTGACAGAATTTAACACAAAATCTAGAAATTTGCAAACTTTACATTCAAGTCTCAAATCAATTCCATTTAACCAAAGCACAACACAAGACACCATTACAACAATCAAAACATCATAAACTCTCTAAACCCCAATATACACGAAAATAGGGCAAAATTCCAAAAGCAAAAATTCTCAACCAATTATCACAATATACATATCAAAAGATTGCCTTTACTCACCTCTATTACTTCCTCTAGTAAGTTATTTGATTCTCCACCCTCTAGTTTTTCTCGAGCACACAGAACACCTCCTCATGAAAAAGTAAAACCATAGAGGTCATCTACATGGTCAAAACTCAAGAAATGGAGCTCAAGAGGAATAGTGTTAAAGAAGAGGTTTTGAGTAATAGAGGAGCATACAAATGAAGCTCTCATCAAGAGGAACAGGGTTAAAGAAGAGGTTTTGAGCAATAGAGGTCATCTACATGGTCAAAACTCAAGAAATGGAGCTCAACTTGCCTTGATTCTTCTCGCTCTTTCCTCCTCCTTCTTGGCCAACTTAAGAGAGCTTGAGATAGAGAGAAAAGTGATGAAATGATCAAATCTTCAGCTCCCCGTGCCACTTGACCGAAATTGAAAGGAGAGATGAAGAGAGTTAATTGTTTGAACATTTGACTTTTCAATTCCATTGTTTAATTCAAATGGTGCCAAATGTCAAAACCCTATGGCTCCTAAAAAAGGCATGTAACCATGTAGTTACTCTAATTAATTCAATTAGCAATTTAGTCACACCTCTTGTTCTCTTAGTCAATAGTCAATTTTCTCTCCAGTTTCTGACTAATTGGCCTATAAATTTCTTTCTTCCTGTTTTGCCCATGACTATGGCAATTTTAGCTAGACTACCACATAGTGAATTATTTAACTCCTTTTCCTCTTCCATGCACTATTCCCTTGTCTTTTAATTCAGTTTCAGCTTTGTCACCATAATTAAGCTTAAATACTAGGTTGGGGCACTTTCTACTGCTAATTCAGGTCATAATTCATACTTTATTCCCCAAAAGAGTTTATCTACATTCATTACATTCATTTTTGGAGTCATGAGCCCTTATACACATGTTGGGGCATTACAATTAGAAGCATGCTTATGATGATATATGATGTTTAAAGAGGGTACTAGACTAGTTTAGTAGTGGAATTTGCAAATTTGTTGATTGTTGGTTTGGGATTTGAGTTTTGGCTAGATGCAGGGCAAGAGGGAGGAGTGTGATTTTGATGAATTTAAGGTGACCAATGGATTCTACACAAAAAAAACTGCGTGGGAATAGCTTATAGTTAAGATCTTGGATGAATTGGGTAGAAAATCTTAAAATTGGAATTTGAGGTTATTAGGGTTAAATACTGCCAAAATCCAAGGTGGGTTGATTGTGGCTTGTTTTTGAATGGCCAAATCTTATCCAATGGTCATGAAATTTTTCAAATTGATAGTAGACATTAAAGCTTTAAAATGATATATAGAATCTGTTGACTGGATGTCAAGAAAGTAAGTTATGAATTTTTAAAGTTTAGACATTGAGTCGGGAATGAATTCTGGACTAGTGAGGTTCATCAACAATTTCTGGAAATTAAGCCCTGTAATTGGCAGTAGGTGATGGTTTTCCCATATAGAGTACTTAAAGAGATTCGAATAGGGATTTGAATCACCTTATTTGGGGTTCTAGAGATTAAGTATTGAATTTTAGAAGTTAGCTAATGAAAACTGGCAGACTAGGGTGATCCCTGAATTTTAAAGTTCTTGAAGGAAACAAGTCAAGTGTGACGGCTTGCATTCATGGCTTTGAAGAGTTAACACATAATGTGATTGTGTGTCTATGGCCATGAGATGTCAAGGAAGTGTAAAGGGAAGGCTTTGTAAGAAACTACAATAGTTCTGTTGGAAAATAGCCAAGTCTACCCTTGGTGGATTGGGCCCAAGCCTAATAGGATTGGTGTCAAAGTATAAATAACATAAATGCTTGGGTGGATATATGTAATATTTTCCAAAATGTTATGAGTCATGTTTTTTTGTCCAATGCAATATGACTCTTCAAGTGGCATTGTTTCACTGAAACAATGTATCTCTCAATCGAAACAATATCTTGTCTCTCTGATGGAAGGACATGTTAGTAGAAGAGGAAGGGGTGCATAGAACCCTATAAATAGGCATAAAAGGATTCAGTTGCAAGACACTTGAACATACAGAAACTTTGTCACTTTGAATCCCTATTCCCTCTACTATATTTCTCTTTTGTTCTTCCTATCGTGGTGTATTTGCTGTGCGTCATAATCGCTTCCGCTATTGTGATACGATTAGCGTGGGTATAAGAGATAAACGGTCGCACTCTAGGTACGCCCAATTATTCTTACATGGTATCAGAGCCAGGTTGGCTTGTAGGAAATTATGATCTCCATATTATGATAATATGATGTGCATATTATTATTTTCAAATATATATATATATTATCATGATGCTTCCATTGTATGTGAGTGTTTTTTGTTTTCTTTCGTGAGTTTGAAAGAAAATATATTGGTGTTTGTGTAAGTATATATGGTTCTTTATTTTTCCTGATCTCTGTGATTGTGGTGGTCAATGTTTTTCTTTCTCTAGATATATTCATATGTGTGTAAAGAAAAAAAAAGGAGGGAAACAGAGACCCAATTGCATGTACGTACATATATACATATATATATATATAGCTTTGGTTCATGCTTATATATATATATAGTTTTCTCCAGTTCCTACTTATATGTTTTAAATGTAAACTCTAGAAGCCTAGAACCATAAAACAAAAGAACTTAGAGAGAGAAAGCATGAAAAACGAAATTGTTTTTGGTATTGGGTCATTTTAAAATCAGAGAATTAGGATTTGAAATTAGTCCCATTGTGTAGATCTAGAAAAATAGATTGAAAACGACACCAAGAACGCCCAAAACGGACGTCGGACGAAGGAGATACAGAGGAGAGAAGTTTCCGGGTCGACAGACCCAACCCATGCTTGCAACCAGGTCCGAGTCGACCCGGCTGGAGGTTGAAGACAACCTCCAGTCTCCAAAAACCACGTCGTTTCGTTCGGCGTTAAAAAAAAAGGTTTTTCTTGTTTGAAGGTGTCTGGACCATGAAAAAGAAAGGTTTCAGTCCAGGCCCAACCTTCAGGCCCAATGTGTGAGGGCCAAACAAAAAAAAATTCTTAAGCCCAGAAAAAAAAAACAATTTTCTGGTGATCAGCCCATTTTGGCACAAAATTTGGCCCCTAGACGTGAATATGACTAACCAAGAAGAGGAAAGAGTTGTTGGAATTTAATTGGGCTTGTGAACCATTTATGTGTACAAAAAGGATTTGTGTACATAAAGTGGATTTTTAGAAATTTCTAAATATGACATAAGCAAGCAATACCATGACATGAGCCTAATGTTCTAAAACATTTACAGCACTTTTTCCCTTCCATTTCTTGTCGCCTTTTCCAGCAAAACAAACGTGAGTGAGAGCTTGGAGAAAAATAAAGAGAATGAAAGAGAAATCTCGCAAGGTAGGTCGATTTCTTTAGTGAATTCGTACCTAATGTGTATAATCCTTCTCCTAAGCTATTCCTCTATGTGAATTAAGGTTTTGAAGTAAAGAATTTCATGGTTCAAAGAGGCTAGGGTTCAGCCAAATTTGGGAAAACCTAGTGGGAGCTTGAGGTAACTTCCAAACTTTCGTATATTGCTTATTCTGGTTGCTGTGGACAATTTAATCGGTGAAATTTCGCCGGATTGTCATTGGTTTTAAATTTTGGAAATTGAGTTTCCTAAGGGTTATGCTGCCCAATTTTGGTTCAAATGGTAGTTATAACCTAATGTAATAGTTAATAAAGTGATTAGGAGTAGAAAGGAACGTGTTTAAGGAGCCGAAATCGTAAAACCCCAATTTTCCCTGGAGAACTCATAAATTTTGGCCTGATCTAGAAATGGGTCTTAGATTTGGATTTTCAATGATTTGATGGTTTCATTGCGTTCAGGAGCAAAAATTAGGTGGGATTACAGTTGGCCACTTTGTCGGAAAAGGCCGAAAAAGCATAATTACGAAAACGCCCCTAAAACCCTTGAAGTAGGGCTGCCAAGGGTAAATTTGTAATTTTACATTGAATTTGATAATTTCGAGTCTGGAAATAGATTCCTTGGGCGAAAATATGTTAGGATAGCCTATATTAGAATTTCAGGAAAAGTGCAACCGGACCAGGTACAGCGGGCCCGGGTCGGGTCTCCGGGGGCATTTTTGCAAATTTTCATTATAGACTCATATAACCCCAAGAAACACTATGGAAGTGTCTAAATGGTGCATTTGGAATTGTAGGATTCGATATTTGCCCTATTTGTGATCCACCTGCACTAGAGCACAATCGGAAAGAACAAGGTAGTGACTCTTTCTCTTATACTGTGTGTGAAACATTGTATGTATGTTTGTCATGCATTGAGAATACTTTGTGAATACATTGTGATGCTTTGAGTTCATAGCGCAAGCTAATGCATAGTGATACTTTGTGATACATAGAGATCACAGCGAAAGCTAACACAGAGATTACAGCCATGAGTGCTGTCGTTTGTGGCGAAAGCCATGATACATTGTGATGCTGCTTAACATGATCATATATGCTATGTGTTTATACAATGTATGAGTGATTTGTTACTACAGAGGTTCTTTTGAATCTCATTCTTTCCATTGACTAACATTTCAGACAGGGCAAGTGGCTCCAAGGAGAAACGAACCACCAGGAGCGGCTAAGATCTTGTAGAGATGTGTTGTTAGGTTGTTGGTTATCTATTTTGGACTTGGGATTACTGTTTATTTTTGAAATGTAGATATTACGTTGATGTTGGTCATGTAATCCCCTAGTTGGAACTTACAACCCTTAGTTTATACATGTATGAAACCAGGGAGTTGCCGTGAATTTGGCTATGCACTCTGATATATATGAATGTGATTGAACTGTGCAGAGTAATTAGATTCGGAAGATGAATATGAGACCATGGTGAACGAATTTTAGAAAAGAGATTTGAGAAAAATGTATCCATCGGTCTCTAATTCCTTTAAATTACGCATTTTCGAATCTTAATTACGGTTATCAAGATAGGGGATTACAATCATTGTGGTAAATTGCTTACTCGAGTGGTCCCTCGAGTGGGCTGCATATCTCTTCACACCTTACTGGAGTGATCCCTAGAGTGGCTTTCAAATAGCCTGGCAGATTACTAGATTACTCCCTCGAGTAATGACATCAAAATCTTGGCTGAGAGTTTACTATCTAGTTACTCGAGTGGCTACTTGAGTGACACTTCATATAACTCTGTAGATTACTCGGGTTGTCCCTCGAGTAATGATATTTTCTCATTGCTTACTTGAGTGGCTACTCGAGTGATGGACTGCATTTCTTGGCCGAGAGTCACTGAAGATTTTGGACCTGGTTACTTGAGTGGCGACTCGAGTAATTCCTGTGAAAATCTGGTTACTCGAGTGGCTACTCGAGTAATGGTCTATATAACTTTGCAGATTACTCGAGTGGTCCCTCGAGTAATGTCGTTCAAAATTTGGCAGTGCCTCACTGGATGAAATTTTGTTTGCTTACTCGAGTGGCTACTCGAGTAATGGCTTCTGTTACCCGAGTGGCTACTCGAGTAAGCCTTCTTAAAAATTGTTGATTACTTCCAGTGCTGTCTCCAAGTGATGTTGATTACTTCTAGTGCTAACTCCAAGTGATGCTATGCTACTTTGTTCAAATCCATTTGTTTGTTATGAAATCCTTTCATATTATTGATCCAATCTTTGTTATCATCAAAACATATGAGATCTAATAGAGATCCATAAACATGAACATAAGTATGGATCGAATCATGGATATCCACTTCCATGAGGCCTGTAGCCAGATAACAAATTCTTCAATATTGACGTCTGAGTAGAAAGGAAGAATTTGGGTTTAGATGCTGGGAGTGTCTAGACTTAAGTCTGTACAGTGTTAACAACAAAATGCAAAACGACGTGCGCTCTTATGGTGTAAGAGTAACACTGTAGCATGTGATTCATACCACGTATGCTAAAGAACCGCAGAAGGGAAGCAAGTAAGAAGATCCCTGCTTAATTGTTGTGTGAGTCCCAGGAAGTTTCTAATTCTTCCATTGATATCCTTTGACTTTGACAATATCATAGAGGTGTGCTTCAGCGTCTGCTACTTTGGCATATGTCCTACGATCATGATAGATGCGATCTATGGTATTATGTTAGGAAAGTGGCTGATGTATATTGAAGTGATATCTGGGTGAAAGGAAGATTACTTGAAGTATACACAAATATGCTAGTGTCTGAGACATGTCCTTTATGGTATTATTTTTCATAATTTCGTAAATGTGGATACTATGCATACTAGAAAGGCAATCTAAGTTTTATACTGAATCAAAAGGGATTAGATTAGCTATGTGAAAGTGTATATAAGTGAATCTGGGATATTTAAGGCACAATATTAAAATCAAGCTACACAATGAAGGTTGTCTTGTGCTGGTCTCTGTAAAAGAAATTTCTAGTATATACACCTATATGCAAATGTCATGCCTACGCGGTCACGGCAAAGCACCTAGTATGAAAGAAGGAAGAAAAAGAGACATATCTAATCCACCAAGTGTGAGTGGGAGATGTTGGAAAATAGCCTAGTCCACCCTTGGTGGATTGGGCCCAAGCCCAATAGGATTGAGGTCAAAGTATAAATAACATAAATGCTTGGGTGGATATATGTAATATTTTCCAAAATGTTATGAGTCATGTTTTTTTGTCCGATGCAATATGACTCTTCAAGTGGCATTGTTCACTGAAACAATATATCTCTCAATCGAAAGGATATCTTGTCTCTCTGATGGAAGGACATGTTAGTAGAAGAGGAAGGGGTGCATAGAACCCTATAAATAGGAGTAAAGTGATTCAGTTGCAAGACACTTGAATTAACATACAGAAACTTTGTCACTTTGAATCCCTATTCCCTCTACTATATTTCTCTTTTGTTCTTCCTATCGTGGTGTATTTGCTGTGCGTCATAATCGCTTCCGCTACTGTGATACGATTAGCGTGGGTATAAGAGATAAATGGTCGCACTCCAGGTACGCCCAATTATTCTTACATGTTCGTATTGATTATGTGTAAAGCTCATATAATAAGTATCGAAATTAAGATGTCACATTTATGTTGACAAGTTCCCACAGAGAATTGGCAGTTGTAACTGAAATGACCATTTTAAGTTGCAGTTTTAAGAAGTCCACTTTATATTGTAACAAGTAAACAAGTTTGAATATGTAAAGGTATTATTAATAAGTTCCCATCATGAATTTACAAATGTAACTGGAATGACCAATTATGCTTGAGTTTTAACAAGCCACTTTATGTTATAACAAGCAAGTATTTTGGATCGAGGTTAAGTTTATTACATACACATACATTTTTGCATTGAAAGATTAAACGGGTTTGATCGCTTGGTAGCAATAAACCTCTTTGTTTATAGTAATAAACCTCTTTGGATCGAGGTTAAGTTTATTACATACACATACATTTTTGCCACATGAATTAGAATATTGGAAATAATCTTTTGTTGTTGAAAATCCACAGGAGATAAAATTCATTTCGATAGTCAAAATCAATTTCTTTTTCATCTATCATGCGTTCAAGTTGCTATTTTCGTTCGGTTAAACTCAATTTAGTTCCCTAGACTTTTAACGTGTTTCAGTTTGAGTTATTACATGTAAGCCATATCAATGCTAATTAGCAGTAGTTAACAACATTAATACCTTATCAACAAAGTTATAACACTGTTAACCAATAAGGGTTGGCTCTCGCACAATAGACAAATCCCTTGCAACGTGGCAAACCTTTATTTGAACCCCTGGAAAATATTATCATATTTAATGCTCGACAATGGTTTGAATAGATGTCCAAAAGGAAAATATTTTGGATAGGATAAAGTATACAGACAAAAAATAACGAAAAAAAAGATATAGAACAAAATCAAAATATGTCAAAAATACAGGGAGCTAGAATATATTATTTAACCATTTATGATTTATTAGTTAGGGGGGACCATTTTGAAATTTCTCTGAAAAAAAGACCTATCATTTGTTCTTTAGAAGGCCGAATAGAATTATTTTAGATCCATACATAGCATGGAGTTAAAAAATTACATTCAACCTTTATCTATTGATATGAACAGTCATTTTGGATCTACATATATATAGATGGAGTCGAAAATTTCATTCGACCTTTATCTATTGATAAGGACAGTCATTTTTGGTCTACTCATTTATAGTATGGAATCTAAATCATTTTCGAAATAGATAAAGACAGTTCCACGTAAAACAGGCTTTTATGTTAAACAAGAACTGTCATTTTAGATCAACTCATGTATAGTATTGAAAAATATTTCTTGTTATCATCGATCGAGTTTACAACTCTAAAGAAGAATTAGAATAGGAATGAAAATGAAAATAATAGTTTAAGCTTTGTTCAGTACGTGGATTTGGTTTTTAATTTGTCAAATTAAAATTTGTAAAAGTGGGGTAAAAGTAAATTAAAGTTTACATGTTTGCCCTAGAATGTCGTTGAGAGCATTGTGTCTGCACATCCATCCCATAAGAAGAGAGGAGAAGACAATGATGCAGTTCATGTTGTAACAAGCAAATAAGGTCATACTGAATATGTAAAGGAGTTATCAACAAGCTTCTATCGAGAATTGATGAGTAAGTGTAACTGTAACGATAAGTTATATTAGAGTTTTAGCAAGCCACTTAATATTATAACAATTAAGAGTTTTGGAGGCTATGTTTATTCCATATATAAATTTTTGCATCTTAAAACCAAAATGGGTTTAATGGTTTGATGGTAACGAATATTATAGTGATTAAGGGGTGATGTTCTTGTTTTTTGCCAGCAGTCTGTGGCCTTTTATTTTTTTAAAAAAAAATTAAAAATAACATTTTTTATCTTTACAATCAAAGTATATATAATTTCAATTTGGTCCTTAATTTTTCCACTGAAATATCATAATTTTTTAGGAGTTACTGTAAATCAAGTGGCTTTTTGTGGGACTGATGAATCCCTATTTTATAATACAGATTTATACGTACTTTGGGGAATTTTGTGGTGATAATTGGGTTAAATTGCAGCATTTATTGGAAAATTATAAAGAAAGCTTATTTGTCTACTGTTTTAAAATTACTCTTCAATTAATCGATTGATCAAGATGGATGAAAGGTATTTCTTGTCTTTGATTCCAATATATTCGAAAGAAATTCGTAAGCTAAGGCTGAAAAAATTGTTAGAAGGCCAATATGCGGCTATGGATAGTGCCACCTCATTTAATAAAGGGTGTATAGGCCATCATATTGCATATGATTTGCTCCCCAACAAGCAAACAAATGGGGATTTAAAGATAACCAACTTTAAGTGTTATGAAACAATTAACAAATAAGACCTCATTATAATTTTCCAATAAATGCTGCGATTTAACCCAATCATAACTACAAAAATCCCCAAAGTACATATAATTCTGTATTATAAAATAGGGATTCATCAGTCCCACAAAAAGCCACTTGATTTACAATAAGTCCCAAAATATTATGATATTTCAGTGGAATAATTAAGGACCAAATTGAAATTGTATATGCTTTGATGGTAGAGAGAAAAATGTTATTTTTAATTTTTTTAAAGAAAATAAAAGGCCACCTACTGCCGGCAAAAAAACAAGAACATCACCCCTTAATTACTATAATATTCGTTACCATCAAACCATTAAACCCATTTAATTTTAAGACGCATAAATTTATATATGTAATAAACATAGCCTCCAAACCTCTTAATTATTATAATATGAATATGAAGTGGCTTGCTTAAACTCTAATATAACTTATCATTACAGTTACACTTACTCATCAATTCTCGATAGAAACTTGTTAATAACACCCTGTACAGATTCAATATAACCTTGTTTACTTGTTACAACATGAACTGCATCATTGTCGTCTCCTCTCTTCTCATGGGATGGATGTACACACACAATGCTCTCAACGACATTCTAGCGTAAACATGTAAACTTTAATTTACTTTTACCCCACTTTTACAAACTTTAATTTGAAAAATTAAAAACCAAATCCACACTGAACAAAGCTTAAACCAATCTTTTCATTTTCATTCCTATTTTAATTCTTGTTTATAGTTGTAAACTCAATCGGATGATAACCAGAAATATTTTTCAATAGACATGTTCTTGTTGAAAATAAAAGCCTGTTATACGTGGAACTGTCTTTATCTATGTCGAAAATGATTTAGAGTCCATACTATAGATGTGGGGATCTAAAATGACTGTCCTTATCAATAGATAAAGGTCGAATGTAATTTTCGACTCCATCTATATATATGTGGATCCAAAATGAGTGTTCATATCAATAGATAAAGGTTGAATGTAATTTTTTAACTCCATGCAATGTATAGATCCAAAATAATTCTAATCGACCTTCTAAAGAACAAATGACATGTCGTTTTCTCGGAGAAATTTCAAAATGGTCCCCCCAATAAACCATAAATGGTTAAATAATCTATTTTGGATCCCTATCTTTATAAGGAATTTGGATTTTATTCTATATCTTTTTTTCATTATTTTTGTCTATATACTTCATGCTGTCCAAAGGATTACCTCCTATAGTTTTATAAGGATTTGAGTATGAGCTTCACAAAGTATCTTTCTTTTGGATATCTATTCAAGACACTGCCAAGCATTAAATGTGATAATATTTTCCAGCATGGATTCAAATTAATGTTTGCCACGTTGTGAGGAACTTACCTATTCCGCTAGAGCCAACCCTTATTTTTTAACGGTGTTATAACTATGTTGATAAGGTATTAATGCCATTAATTACTGCTAACTAGGACTGATTTATTGCTTACAGGTAATAACTCAAACCGAAACATGTTAAAGGTATAGGGACCTAAATTGAATTTAGCCCAACAAAAATAGCAACTTGAACGCGTGATAGAGGAAAAAGAAATTGATTTTGACTAACATAATTAATTTTGACCCTGTGGATTTTCAACAACAAAAGATTATTTCCAACATTCGAATTCATGTCACAAAAAATTGGAAATCAATTTTATCCTCCGTGGATTTTCTCTTGCACATTGTACATTTGAATTTATACGCAGGAAAAACTTGATTTTTGTGCTTTGGTGCATGAATATAATTTAGATTCCATGCTATATACCTGATATAAAATAATTGGTAGGAAACTATTAAAATGTTAAGAACAAGGGACCATCTAAAGAACAAATAATATGTAAGTTGTGTTTTCGGAAACATTTAAAACAGTCCGCCTAAATAAAACATACATAATTACTTTATTCTCAATTCGAAGAATTATCTAAATTGCGAATGGCTTCTTGGTGTTTTACAAAACAATCCCATTGCAACAATTATTAAATGCAAGGCTTCTCTTTCTCATTCAAATGTACTCCTGAATTGTTTTATAAAAATGGCACTTCTCAATTACTACAAACAAAGAGGTTTATTACTACCAAGCCATCAAACCTATCTAATCCTTCAATGCAAAAATTTATATATGTAATAAACTTAACCTCCAAAATACTTGCTTGTTATAACATGAAGTGGCTTGTTAAAACTCAAACATAATTTGTCATTTCAGTTAAATTTGTAAATTCATGATGGGAACTTGTTAATAATACCTTTACATATTCAGACTCGTTTACTTGTTACAACATAAAGTGGTCTTGTTAAAACTCCAAACTTAAATGGTCATTTCAGTTACAATTGTCAATTCTCTATGGGAACTTGTCAACATAAAATATTAGGGTTATTTGTCTATTGTCCACCATTAACCGCAAGCATATAAGTCAAAAATTTTATAAAAATATTGTTCCCATGAGAAATAAGGCAAAAAAAAATTAATTATCACAGGTATACTTTCAATCAGGTTAGATGAAAATATTTTGGAAAATTTGTAATTCAAAATTCAATTATTTTAAAATGAGAATATTATGTGGAAAACCAAAATCTAAATTTTAACTTCAAGACTATGGGTGGAGATAGGCTAGGCCCCAAACAAGGGCCTAAAGTCTAGCCTATATAAAGTTTAGCCTAACCTATTTAGTAAATAGGTCAAGCTTGGATTATGGCCTATTAACTAGCCTAGCCTATAAGCCTGGCCTATTTAATTTTTTTTTTAAGTTATACTATTATATAATAATTATATATAATAGTATCTAAATAATTTTATAAATTATTTATAAATCTACAAACTTAGCCTTAATCCTAAGTTCCATATAGGACAAAAAAAGGAGCTGATTTATAGCGGTTAAATTGAGGGATTTGTAGCAATTCTAACTGCTACAAATGCATCTAGTAGTGGTCCCAGAAACCACTACAAAATATATCTGACAAACAATTTCATAGCAGTTTATTTAAACCGATATACTCCCTCCGGTCCTAAATATAGGACATAGTTTGTAGTGCAATTTACACTACAAACTATGTCCTATATTTAGGACCGGAGGTAGTACAAGGCAAACAAACCACTACTACATTTTTAGCATTCTAAGCCAACTGCTACAAGGTGCGGTCATTGTAGAGTTGTTCAAGCTAAAGGTGGTTTGTCAACTGCTACAAATGTGCCTTCGATTTTCTTAGAATGAATTGTAAAATAAATTTTTGCTTGCACCAGTCAAATAACTACTACACATATTGTGCCAAACTTTTGCATTGGCAAACTTTGATTTTGGCAAGAAAAGAAATTCAAACTTTTCGCTCTGATAATTTGCAATGGTTTTTAAACGAAATTTGAATTTTTCACACCAATAATTTGATTGCGGCTAATTGAACTCCTCAACGCATA